>OZ010585.1:56128709-56211209 GCA_963932145.1 Acanthosepion lycidas | reverse complement strand
ATGATAAAAGGTTTTTGGCATTTTTATTTGGCCTCTTAATTTGTAATTTTATACACAAAGATTTCTTAAAAGGGTCATCTGAATATGACCAAGTCATATTTTTAATATTTAAAATCTATTCCTACAAATTTAAAGTACTGTTCCTACTTCTAATAACTAATAGACTATACATTTTTTACAATATATTAGAATTACATTTGTATTTTAAAAAAAACGTATGTTTCAACTCTTTCAGAATTAATCATTAAGGAAAATATTTGACAGTGCCTGCAAAAAAAAAAAAAAAAAAAAAAAAAAAAAAATAGATATTTCTTTAAATTTTTATTTTTCAGAAACTTAATTATGTATAATTTTTGATGTATGCACAAATGACATAAATGAAATAGCTGTAAAATGAAATACATGCAAACAGATAAACAGTCATACACACCTATCCAAAAAAATAAATACACACATATACATGTATATATACAACTCCCAATAAATCCAATGTATATATCTTCATACGATTTACATAATTGCAAATACCTACATATCCAGCCTTTAAAAGAAATAACAAAATATACATCTTTACAAAATACATATTAGCTAAATAAGAAACATACATACAAGCAAATAAGAATATGTATTTATATAACTAGTAAATACACAATCATAAATACAATCTAAATCTGAACATAAAGAAAATGTTAATGATATATATTAAAGAAAGAAAAAAAAGAAAATGGGGATATATGACAAGAATTTAAAAAGCTGGTTCAACATTTTAAGATTCTTTTAGTTAGTAAATTAGGTTTATTTATTTTTTAAAGTGACCTACTTTTTAAAAGGCAAAGACAATATCTTTCACTTTTACCATTGTAAGATTTAGGGAGAGCTGTATTATATTGTATTTATTGTTAGTTTGTGGTTGTAAAACCTATGTTTCCAATCTGTTTTAGTTGAACTAATGTAAATTTTTTGTTCTTTACCAGATCTTATATTAGCTCTAGGGATAATATTAGTCAAACATTGACTGTTTAAGGGACAGTTCATATTATTTCAGCAGTAAATTTTTTTTTTTTTTTTAAATCTTAACACGTTGCAACACCATCTTGTATTTTTGCCTTATGTTTTTTCAATGTATTCTATACTTTATGTTTGCTTTCTTATAGAGCTTTTACGTATTTAAATTTAGCTTCAAATAGTTTCTTATAGCTGGGGTTAGTTGTTAATCTATATTGTACTGATCTATGTAAATCCTTAAATATAATAGGGAGAATTCGCAAATCTCTGGTTATGTAAATCTTTCATATAGAGTTTATATCTACCAGCATTCATATCCAAGATCACATCATGAAAGTTAATCACATTTGCATTTGTTGGAGTAGTGATTTTTAGGCCATGCTCTTTGAAGAATTGTACCAGTTCTTTTCTTGATGTGTCTATGCTTGTTGGATTTTTATTATGTATTAATAAAAATTTTAGCTCTGTTATTATACATCATGCACTATTTTACGAGCACCAGCATTCGGTGTGTGTGCCTATGTAATAAAAAATAATCAGATCTTGTTCTATTTTCTTCTACAAGTCATAATAAGGTATCTTACATTTCCTTACAGATTTAATTATTTTTTCAAATAAGTAGGAAAGACTGAGAAAGAAAAACAGACTGTCAAAATTTACAAATCACAAAGTAAAAATGACAGATACAGGATAAAAGTAAAGGTTGAGAGTGGGTAGAGGTTATAAAACCCGACATGATTTGCTGATTACTTGTCATGGACTTAAATGAATGTGCATTGTGGTTTTAATATTTACAAGTAACAAAAGTAGCTGTAAGGCTGAGATGATTAAACATATCAAAGGTAAGAGAAGCAAAGTGGGGAAAAAAAAGCATTGAGATCTACCTGACAAATTTGGACAAATGGAAGGAAGAACAAATACCACAAAGACAGATGCCATAAAGGAGTATGTATTACAGAGTCAACAAAAACAAGAAGCTGTGGAAGACCATGACTGACCATATTCTGAAGAGACACAGAGCCGACTTTGTAAATTGTTACTCATCTCTCTTTCAATTGAGCATCTAGAAAAACTGTTCATCTTCATGTCTGTAAATTGTTGATATCAACATAAAAATAATTATATAGTTGCATGCAAATCAATCTCCCCTATTTTTTTACCACACAAAATGGCTCAGGAAACATCTGGGTCCTATATTTGAACTGGTTGAGCAGCCTTGATGTAACTTGTCAACCAATCAGGAGACATTACTACACATGTATAAACACACATTCTCTCCCATAGAATTACTCAGTTGTCAATGAGATGCCATTGAATGAGTTTGTGTACTGTGTGACTAGCACATTCACAAAGACCAAATAAAGATTATTCATGTCTTGCGCAAGACCTCTTTGAAAAAGTTTTACATCACCAAAGTCTATTTTTGGTTCCTGTAATTTGTACTTTCCCAAAGCTTAAATCATAATTGAAATGCTGGATGAAATTAAAGAGAATGCTAGTGGCAATCCTAAAAGAAGGATTTGCAGTAGAGGTGATCAGTTTAGCAATTTATGTTTCGGTATCAGTTTCGTTTTCCTTGATACCGTGGTTTTCGATTCAGTTTTTAATTTATTATTTTTGCTTTCTAAGGAAACTATTCATTTTCTTCTTTAATGATTGCATTTCCAGTCAATATCTGATTTTGCTTGAGATTGATAAATTTGCAACAGTGTTCAACTTGCAATGTCTCACGTATTTATTGCCCAATCTTAAAAATATTCATGTGGCTAGAAAGAAAATAAAATAATCCTTCTAAATATGTAATTCGTATGTGCTTTTATTCATTTAAAAAAAAAAAAAAGTGAGTTAAAACGGTATTGCTTTGACCAACCGAAAACGTGAAATGATTTTTTTTTTTCCAAGACTAAATTTTACACGCTACTTTAGAAGACAACTTAAACTACAACCAGGAAGATATTCATTTCCTCTCTGACCCAAGGAAGTGAATTCCTTCAAAAATTATAAAAAAAGAAAGACAATTCTTTTCTTGTATGCCAGTCAACTATTATTGGGGTTTTGCAAATTTCTTCTAGACAAGGAAAATCCTGTTAGTTTTTATCTAGTGAATACACCTAAAATTAAATATTAAAAATAATTAAAAGCTTTTAATTTCATTTTTAGAATGTGTAGATGTCCAAATCTGTGAGTATCACCTGTTCATTTTTAGATAAAGATTTTAAAACTGAAATTAAAAACTATTTCAATCATTTTAATATAATCTTAAGTGTATTATTCGCCAGATAAAACCATAAAGATATTTGAAAAAATAAATTGAATTAATTTTCCTTTTTAGAAAGAATTTTAATGGCAGATCAATAACAAACACAAAAGAAAAAAAAGACTTGCATTTTTGAAAATATACACATTTTAAAACTGCGATTAAAACTTACTTATTTTTTTAATATCTAATTTTATGTGTATTTGCTAGATAGAAACAATTTTATTTGTAGAAAACAGAGACTCACATATCTGGAAATATACACATCTTAAAAGTGAAATTAAGAACTATTTTAATTATTCTTCATATCTAATTTAGTTGCATTCCCTAGATTAAAAGAAATTTATTCATAAAAAAAAAATCTTCATTCATTTTTCTTGTTTACAACTTTTTGTGATTGGCATAATGGCTTACTAGAAAACCCTTACAAAAAACCCTACTTCATAAAATTTAACATTAGGATTAAACTGGCAACTATTCCCCCCACCCCCACTCTCTATTTTGTTAATTTTACTACAAAAAGTTTTTTTTTTTTTGGAAAATTGAAACAGATAGGTTTCACTTTCAGACATGTTGTATTACCTTTTTTTCTTCTTCGTTTCTTTTGTAAACAAATAGACTTGATTTCACATTTATTTCCTAAAACTAGTCAATTAAATGTTTTAACATATTTTTGTTAAATCTTTTTCTCTTACGATGGTATAAATACTGATAAAATTTAATTTTATTAACATCTGAAAATCTTTTTCAACAGAGTTTCTTTGGATACGGTAGTGATATAAAAACGAAACCGAAATTGTTTGGTTTTATAAAAAATTTAATTGCAGTTACACGGTGTGAAAATGAAACCAAAAAAGTTGGTTTTTCAGTTAAACTGCACATCTCTAATTTGCAGATAGTTTTGAAGAGAATAAGAGAAGATGGTATAAGTGTATGAGATTCAAAGGAAAATACTTTGGAGATACTGAAGTACCACTGTTGTAGGCAGGCTATATTTTTCTTTTTTAATATTAAGTGTTAGTTTAGTCTGACACAAGGCCATATGAATAAGATTGGCACAAAAAAAAAAAGGAATATGTTACACCAATCTTACAAGAGAAAAGAGCCTACCTTTATTAAAATTCAGACTTTTTGCAGGGTTCACATAGATGTCTCTGGTAAAAAAAATATCCAACTATTAGGTTGGTGCAAAAATAATGTCGTTTTTGACGTATTTTTAACAGCAAAAAAAAAAACGACATTATTTTTGCACCAACCTAATATTTCAGCTAACTTCATAATTAAAAATCATAAAAAGAATTATCAAAAGAGATAAAATAATAAATCAGACAGTTATAAGGCAAAGAGATTTGTAGATTTTCATTAGGGCAGCAAGGATATTGTTAAATTTGAGCCAACTTTTAGGCCGAGATAATTCCATATGACTGGCACCAGAAGTTAGTGTCTCAATACAAGTAAAAACCAGGCTTTCAAATGCTGATTTTCAAGGTAGGTAATACATCGCAACTTGAAACACTGGCATAATAATCTTCCTACTCCCATTTCCTCCCCAAATCATTGTACAAAACTAATTTCCTCCCCAAAGTTCAGTTGCTTTATTTTAAGGTCCAATAATTGTGTTTGGATAACTTCCCTTCCTCAATCAGTATCCACCACACTTGAACAGTCATGTCACCATTAATTGCCAATCATTGAAGCTCATTCTTTACAGAAAACATTTTAGAGTAGATATCATGAAAAGATAATGCTTACCTAACACATGGGTAAAACACAAACATTTACAACACAACATGCTGGATGTAACATTCACTAGCTCTCCTAATCAGAGTCAGACAGAAGGCATGTAACACATTTCTACACTTTGTATGTTTTGTTTTTTCTATAAAATAAAACCTTCATTTTCCCTACCCATCTTTATTTTTTTATTTATGTTTGGGTAACTATCTGTACCTCAGGCCAGTACTATTAAAGCCACCCACATGTGGTAAACTCAATTGGATATCATGAAATAGAATGTAGTAAGCAGAAAGTATTTAGCCATCCTGATTTCCTTATTGTCAAAAGTCAACCAGATGTAAAAATAAATTGTGGGGAACAAAAAAAAAAACATCTTTAAAATTTGGGATCAACAGGAAAACCTGAAGATGCAAGATTTTTTCTTTCAAGGTTTTGTATCTGAACAAAAAATGAGATATATAAAATTGTGGGAAAATTATGAAACAAAGGAGTAAGAAAAAGAGAAAAAAAAAATCAAAGATTAAAATCAACAGAAGAAACAAGAATGTCAAAGTTATAAAAGGTAAAACACACAAGTCAAATGCAAAAGTTATTTTACGGCAATTTACAAGAAAGGAAAAATTGGGACAAAATAAAACAATCTCTCAGTAAGTCAGGCCAATGCTAAAAGGAAAATGCAACAAAATTCTTCAACCTACACAAAATCAAAATTGAGAAAAAAAAAAAAAAAAAAAAAAAACAGAACCTGAAAAACAGTGCCACATTTGTTTAAAATATCACAAGAACTGATAAGAATTTGTCAGATACATTTACTGTTCTCAGCCTTAGTCTTAAATTTATCTGAAAAGATTTGGATCCAATTACCAAGAAGTTCTTTCAATTGGAATTGGTCAGTTCAAAATGTTTGGTTTTCTGTATAGCCAACTTTATTCTGAAAAGTAATGTGTCATTTTCCTAAGTTCTTGTTTCTTTTTGAAGACATTATCACTACTATGATAGCATAACAAAGAATGAATAAACTGTTTGTGTATTTTATAATTTATTTAATTAATATCAGCAGATTGAACAACTTAAATGCATTCCCTTTAGCAAGTAAGTGTACTTAAAAAAAAAAAAAAAATTTATATGGACACACTGTCTTGCAAAATTCAATGGTTTTAAAAATTACAGAATATGACTAAATTTAAACAAGTTCTACAAAGCCTATAATTTCAATTCATATAAAATTCAGTACTTGTAAAATCCATTATACCCCCCATGTTATATCTACAAGAACTAATAACACAGCAAATAAAAAAATAAATATAAAAAAATAAAAAGCTATTTGGAAAAAAAAAAAAAAAAAAAAAATTGTCATTTTTTTCTGAAATTAATATAGCAGAGCACTCTTCATTGTGCAGTGCATAAAATGTATTGGCTGTTGCTAGGCAATTCAACATGGTAAACATCTGAACAAATCTTCAGATGAGAAATAAAATGGCAGATTCAGGTCAAGAAATTGCAATGGTGAAAACATTAATATCAATGTAGCTTCCTGATTAACAGATTGTTAGTTAATGAAATCTTCTCAGCTTACTTCCTGTCAATTACAAATTAAGATCCAGTAAAAAGTACTTTGTTTTTTTAATTAAGAATGAAAATTCATAATCAAGTAATTAGAGGTGAAAATTGTAATCAAATTTGAAGTAAACCTAAAAAAAAAAAAAAAAAAAAAAAAAAAAAAAAAAAAAGCATTCAAAATATGAATTTCATTAGGAATTTTTGGAATTACTTTGTAATAAATATTTTATAGTAAAACAGTACCAGTTTTCTCACCCAAGTGTAGTAGTTAGGAAACTCATCTTACATGAATTCAATCTTCAATAAGCATCTGTAATTGTGGGACAGACTAAGCTTAATAAATACTAATAGTTCTAATACTACATTTAAATAGTAATATCACAGTAGATATAAATATATTTATCATAATATGAAATACAACACTACAAAGTATATTACAATTCATATAAAAGCATTAGTATATAATGATGACTGGCATCAAATAGTATCATTGTAACAATAAATGTAGCACTACATGCTGTGTATATTTCCATAGAAACCTCAGGCTCAAGAACACTTGATCACAGTACAAGATGTAACACTATACCAGAGTGAGGATGTCGTGGTTTGATATGTGAATTTCTTTACATTAGCATTTTCACATCCTCACTTTTAATTTTTGACAAAGTTGTAGCATAATGGTTTGGAGTATCTGCCTCATTTTACTGGTTCACTGGACAGGATATCCATATATACACATGCTTAAATAAGACCTGAAGAAATCACAAATTCAGTTGAAATGTTACAATCCCAAGTGAGCCACATATCACACAAAACTAAAATTAATAGATTCTCATAGAGTGATTAAAGTCTTGAAATAATGATGAAAAAGGCCAAAATACATTGTAACAAAATATATTAGCTGTTGGCTACATAGATGTTTCAAAAATTTCATCTTCCTTTCTCCAATTCTAATGTTTGACAGCAGTATGTAGTAGTCTTAATAATTGTGAACAAGAGATTCCAAGTTATGATGATAGAACAAAGTTGTATGTGTGTTTGCTCATTCTCACACTTTCCAAAGGTTGGGATGGTAACATTGTGGTCCATTCTTATGACTGCTGCTACAATCTGCTGCTTCCATGTCTCTTATCTCTAGTAGCCTCAGCAGAACTCTCACAGCTGTGTGTGTGTGTGTGTGTGTGTGTGTATATATATATATATATATATATATATATATATATATATATATATATATATATATATATATATATATATATATATATATATATATATATATATATATATAAAAATGCAGCCTGCCAGCTTGTCACCAGCAATGTACTGGTACAATCTGACCATTAATTACATTACCTAAGGGTCTCCTTTATTCCAGACAGCACATGGCTACCTAGATTCTTGATTAAGTTTTAATGACTCATTTCCCAAAAACTATTCTTCCTGCAAGACCACTAATGAATATTTCTTTATGGAAACAAACCACATTGCCAAGTTTTTCAGAAAGCTCTTTCGCAAATTATTATGACTAAGAATTCATACCAATCTAATGGATTGGTCTTTATTTAAGCAACTTAATCACAAGTATTTTTAGAGGTTATGTTTTTTATTTCAATCAAAAAAGTAGTTCATTTGTCATCATTTTCTCTTGGCAAGTGTTATGGGTAGATACAGGGCAGTGCCCAGTTATACTAAGTTATCTCTGAGTTAATATATGCCAGTTCAATTTCTTAAGAACCCCCTCAAGCCATCTGATTACTTGAAACTAATAAACAAATTGACATTTTTTTTTTTTTTTTTTTTTTTTTAAATCAGTTTTTTTTTTTTCATATTGAATTCCAATAATCATTAATTACAATCAACCTTTTCACACACCTTCCTCCCATTCTATACTACAAAACCTAGTCTTTCTACATTTAACTGTTCATCAACCACTGTCACCATGTCACCTCCTCAAACTTATCACAACATAATATCCCAACAGTCTCAAGAATAGAACATATTCATAACACTATATGACATTAAATAAATATCAAATATTTATTGGCACTAAAGTGTATAAGACCACAAAACAAGATTACAGATATACTTTATATGAGGAGAGAAAAATATTTTGATCAATATATGTTCAACTTGAGCAGAAGCCACAAGATGAGGTAAATTTGACAGAGTCAATGTCCACAGTAATCTAATTTACAAAATCTGATACCAAGATCATATAAATATTTAATTTACAAAATAAGTAAATAATATAAGTAACAAAAATGTTATTTTTTGAGAGTAGGCTGTTAATTTGATCAACTTATTTTGAATAGATAGAAACCAAAAATAGTTTTAGTAATCTTATTTCAAAATTTGCACAATATCACAAATAGCTCCAGTAGTGAGATTCAAACTCTTCCAATGGCTGCTTTAGCAATATTTAAAAAGTCATAGAGATTTTAATAAAAATATATATTAATTTAAAATATCAAAATCATTTGTCACAACTATTTCTATATCTTAAGATTATTATTCAACCTATTAGTATTGATGTTTTTGAAATTTCAGCTGATGTATTTTATCCTGCAGCAGATAGATTAATTCTTGATGAAAAAAAAGCATACAAAATCCTTAAAAAATGAAATGCAATAAACAAAAATACTAGGTTTATAATACTGCATACATTCTTTGCCTACTAAACTTAAAACATTTGACTATACAAAATATTAAAATTATAACCAATAACCCCAATGCAAAGTTTAGATCAGCGAAAAAATATAGAATCAACAATTCATCAGAAGCTGGATTATGCAAGTTAGACTACCTGCGGCTACAATAAATATATAAGAGAAACATCAAAAAAATATAAAGACCTGCATTTATGAATACAGAAGTGACCTCTGTTGAAATAAACCATTGAGCTCTTTAGTATCACATAGAAACAAAATATACTATAATTTTGATTGGAAAAAATGATACCTTAGTAAAAATAAATAACCTATTACAGAGAAAATTACAATGAATAGTAATAAATAATCAACAAATACACACCAAACAAACATGTTTATCACCAATATTCATAAAATCAATAATTAAAGAATGTAGGATCCATAGATTAGCAGAGAATAAATTTAGTAGTACATTCTTCCAACATTCATCATATCGCACTTAATTTTTAATACACACTTAAACTAACACTTCAAAAATTAAATGCACAAACAGGAACCATGAGATATATACATGACATTCACACAATGAAAATAAAATATAGAATTTCAAAATTGAGAGAGACATAAACACTAACACAAATATATGCAACTAAAATAAAAAACTTTAAAAACTGTAATCAAATCATTCCACCCTCAAAAATTCTGATGAAGCTAAATAGAGAAACATGTCAAATTTATAAAGATTTCCTATTTGTTTCTTATTTAATCATTCTGTCATATTTTTATCCATATTTTCAACTTCTGGTTGTATATCCAAATATAAAAAAATCCTTTAAAATAAATTTTAAGAACAATGAGTTTCAAAATTTCACAAAAATATTTATCAAGAAAGTAAACAGTTTAAAAAATGTCTTCAGAAAGTAACAGTATTGTATGGGATTTCAGTCACACTTCACTTATCAACAGAACTGGATAATCAATAAGAGTATTTCAAGATGAATTAAATTTTAGATTTTTCTATTAACCTATATTGCAAATACCCTGAAATAGTCATCCAAGCAAAACTGAGTTCAACTATATCAGAAATCAATGTAACCAACATCCTATATTAATTCTGTGCCTTAGAATTATATTCCAATAGGAAAAAATATGCAAAGTGGACAGATTTTATTGAAAGAAAACAAAACTCCTGCTATACTGACAATTCCTACACAACAAAACAAAAAATAATTTTATATACTTGTTCTGTTAGATTTTTTCATATGAAAAAAATCTAACAGAACAAGTATATAAAATTATTCAAGAATTCCCAACAACATTATAAAACAATCAATATCAGGAATTCAAACAAAGCAAACATGTTCAATTGAATTTATAATAAAATAAAATGAAGCCATAACATGTTAACAAAAATTGCTGCTTGGCTAATATGCTTAAGCAATGCTAAATCTGAACAATATCAAATGGGTTACCTTTTAGAAGAGAAAATTAAAGGCAAAATCATGATACCTGATTTATTTTCAAACAGCCTTTACTTTTAAATACAATCTTATTAAATGATGTATGGATAGAATTATGCACAAGTTTCTATTACAAATATAACAATACTAAAATCTATCTAAATAAGAAAAAGTTTTCCTCTCTACCAGACAGCAATCTAAAAAATGGTTGATAGAATCAAAGATCAAAGGGCTACTCTGGGTATAGGCATTAAAGATTGTTACCTGTCCCTCCCAAATAAAATGAAACAAAGCAATATGCAGAATACAAATGCTTACAAGCAGAACAATTTCAAATCTGATACAAGCATCAACAGAGCAAAGACTATTATAAAGAAATAAATAAACATACATATTATAAATAAAAGTCTATAGAAATCTCTAGTGACCATTCCCACTTCAAGTTTCACTGCACACGTCCAATTGCGATTTGATAGGAACTGAATGACAAACAGCCATGAAGATTAGCTAAAAGCAGACAAAACCATTATGTATTGCAAATAACCTACATCTTTTTTTAATTCTAATATTACCAGTGAGTAAAAGTGAACTGCAAAGCAAATTATATCTTTATTTCCTCCACACAATGATTCTAAATAGAAGAGAATTTCCATAAATCAGCAGTGGTCTCTGACTTCTGATATATGGATGAGCTTATACAAGTCAATAAATTCACTTTGTTTTAAGCTAAAAGCTATATAGACAATGCCTTCACAATCAAAGCTAAAAGGACATGACACTTTGATCAGTAGTTTTCTTATAACAGAACACAGCAAGGAGCTGATCAGAAATCAGAAAGTTACCAATACAATAATGATAAATAAATTCAAGTTGGTGAATTATAATCTAAACATTATAAGACATTAAAAACCAACAAATGTCATTGAAAAATCCAAATTATATATTAACCAAGTGAACTAAATCATCCAAGAGGTGGCAATGATGTAACCATTCATATTTGATAGCATTTTTATACTATAAACAGAACAATATTATTTAAATAAAAAGGTTACTACACTATTGATATTTAAAAAAAAAAAAAAAAAAAAAAAAATCAAATTTTAGTCATATTGTTCTAGGAATGTTTATTACCAAAAATGTTACTGCAATTTCAATCAATTTTGTATTTTGTTTTTTATAATGATGTCCAGGAGGTACAAGGTGGAATAATAAATATTGTTATAGAAAATTGAATTAAAGTTCAAGTTCTGGATGAGGTTCACTTTCTCGTAATGACATCACAAAGGAAGTGAATTTCCCATTCATTGTTCTCCATTTCATCAGCAGATATTTGGACAAAAAGGTCTCATTACATATTGCCCATGAAATGCCATGAAGGATGCAGCACAAACATTTGATTATTTACTAAATCATTTATACAAATCAACCATAGGCCTTAAATTTGTATTGCATACTGACAGAAAACTTTTCATAATGTAAACTTTGTACATTATTGTGTGCGTGTGTGTGTATATATATATATATATATTAGTGTATTTAGGCTACAATCCCTTTTTTATACATGTTTCATTAAAGACAACAGACAAGGAACTATGATCAAGCTTTTTATTTAATTTTTCTTGTGTTTGAACAAATGTTTTCTTTTTTGGACAGTGTGTGTAGAAACTGTCCAAATGTTCTGTAATCCTGAGCATGTTTGGCTATACTTTTAGCCATTATCAAGATTATTTTACTTTTTAACTGGATGTATGGATTGTGTATGTATCTAGAGTTACAGAGATGTTTTATTTTCCAAACAGTCAGGGCATTGTGGCCATGTTCAGAGTTAATATTATTGAATGTTGGCTTTTTCTTTTTTATTAAGTCTTTTTAATATGTGGATGAGGTTATTATGCTTGTATTTTCTACTAGTACGTTTCAGATGGAGCCTGGTAAGTTTATATGTGCGTATTTAAATGTGTTCTGATGGAGCTGTGGTCGGATAGGTGTAATGCAAGTCGTCTGGATAGGTATATAGTAGTGTGACTAATGTAATTATTTATGACAACTTAGGTTATCCAGATGACTTACTATTATTACTATTACTAGTATTTATTAATAGTTGCCTTTGTAATAGTTGTATTTTGGTTGTTTGTGTTGATCAATATGTGCATGACTTGTACTAAGTTTTAATAAGTGACAAGTTAATCTATGATAGAATGTAGTGCTTGTTTGACCAATTTTTTTTAATAGTAATAGTATTGAAGATTCAGGCTCTCAAAAGACATGAAAATACATAAACAACATTGTTTTTACCTAGGATGGAGATTTCTGAAGTCCCAAGTTATTGGGAATGATCAATTACATGGTATATCTAAGGTACTGCAATCATTGATATTTACTTGCAAATTATATTTTTAATGGCTTTTCATTGCATTTCTATTCCAGCAATTAACCTTTCACTTATGAAAATGCAAAAAGAAAAAAAAATTGGTAGAAATTACAGGACATTTCAAAGGAAATACAAATACTTGAAAGATAGTAAAACAATTGACCTAAAGAAAAAAAAAACAACTTGTTTTTACTCTGTAACATTTTAATAAAAATATCAATGTTAAATTATTGAAACATAAGAGAGTTCATGCTCTGCATACTGAACCAAAGGCTAAACAATGTAGGGTTTAATTTCAAGTGACATGAACATATGCATAAAAACATAGCATAGATTTAATGTTCATTTATTACCAGAAACTCAGTTTTGCTATTCAACCTCATATGCAAAAATTTCCTAAATTAAGCTTATCAACGAAAAGAACTTACTTCAAATCACATCAATTAAGAAAAAATCTTTACTCAAGAGATAATCAAATACTAGTCAACCATCACTAATCTGATACTATTGAGATTTGTGCAATCACAGATTAACCAATCTGTCAAGATCACAGCTTTTTAGGTAAACACCTATAATCTAGTAGGTAAGCATTTCATCCAACCTATAAAATGCCCAGGAAATTGCTACAAGTTCAGTAATGAAACTAGGAAATGTTTTGATTTGCATAAAAGTAAGTTAATAATTGCCCTATCTGAAATGGGAAGCTATAATTTACAAATAAATGCAATCACAGTGGAAGTGAACATTGATAGACTCACTGCCATCTTCAAATTCAAGTGACAAGTCAGGAAATTTGAAATTACTCTCATTGAAATTCTACCTGAATTTATGTTAGAAGGCAAATCACAGGTAACTGGATTAGCAATGCTCAATCTGTATTTGGTAAATTGTGATATCTCAATATATGACTGGCAGGACGAATAGCAGGAGTTGACACCACAAATGGTTACATAGAAATTATATATTTCATATGTAATACTAGTTTAGCTTTTACTGTACCTAAAGTTGAGTGGGGGGGGGGGACTATAGAATTTCTTTTTTTTGTTTTTCCTTTTTTAAATTCTATTTACAATATTTTTTAATTTGTTGCATTCAAAACTATTATTCCAAAATTCTAAGTTTAGATTGGTAAATTTTGTTTAGCAGCATATCAACCTCTATGAATTATTTAATGCTAAAATCTAAATATTTTGTAAACATTTTTTTTTTAAGATAATAATGATTTTAATGATACAAGTCTGACTAATTAACCCAGAGATGGAAAGAAGAGGTGGATTCATACCTTTCCGAAGGGTATTAGCAAATAAGTGAATATAATAAACTCAACTGAAATTGGAACTCTACTCTCCAATTAACAATTCCAAGACATTATCTATTATGCCACTCACATATCCAAGCTTACAACACCTGATATCCCCAAGCAGTTACCTGTAAGCCTTTTAAGTTTAGGGTCAGTGTATTAAGTGAGAAAGAGATTTACTTCTATCAATAAGAGCTTACCTAAATAATCTACATCACTATAGCAAGACAAATGGCACGATCTGTCAACATTGTATCTTTAATTAATATTAAGAACAAATAATAGTATCTCTATACTCCAACTCTCTAATGCTTTCATTAATTCATGACAACTGAAAACCACTTTCTTACCAAATTTCAAAGCACAAGATACATAGACTGACTGCCAAAATTTGCTTAAATGACTTTTAGATGAAACAAAAAATATTACAAACTTCATTAATTATTAAAATATACTTTTGACCATTTATGATACTAATTCATTCATAACTGAACAACTCTAGCATTCTTGCATCAAAATTTGAAAAGCTATCAACATTAAAACAACAGCCAATATAAATTCATCTAACAATAACAGAGCATCTCAAAATGATGTACTTGTTAGCAAACTTGTCTTACTAGAACAATTACAACAAAGTAGCGAGTTTGATCCTCACAGGGTGCCCCCATCCTTTCAGCTTTGTGGCAAATCTAAGCTACACTTGGTAAATCACCATCTGACAATATCAGAAAAAGCCACCAAGACTGCAAAACCCAGTTCAGAGCTAAATTGCAAAGTTCACTTGTGATGGTGAGGTGAGCAGGTTCCATAATTCAGACAATACAAAGTTCACAAATTAACACATCCTGCATAGATTATTTTTTTTGTGGACCAGTCAAAATATACCCTTTGTACATGCTAAGACTATACATCTTGCCTTATAAATTATATTATTAAAAAAATATTTATACATTTTAGTTTATTAAAAACAATTTAAACTGCAGAACATTATTAATTACAATTAATTGTTCAACTTGACTGGCTGCCATCTAAGGAAATATAAGTTCAATCTACCTAATTATTTTTAACCTATAGTTGGTAGAGAGAGGAGATGGATTCCTTCCTTTTCCCAATGACATTAGTGCAAAAGTGAACGCAACAGACTCTGCCAGAATATGAACTTGATGATTCTCCTTTCTGTGCCATAGAAATCCAAGATGCATCAATAAACAATTTTTCATGCTGGATTTAAGTCAATGTGATCCACTTGTGCAGGGTAAGTAGAGCTTCAAGGATACTTAGACATACAAAGGCCAAGTTTTATGGTTGAGAACTGGAGAGGTGAGAGAAGGTTTGATTGCATTTATCAATTATTGAAATTAAATGTAGAAAAAGAACTAGTTACAAAATGAGATTAAGCTGTTTGCATAAAGAACTATCAGATTAGTATGGTTTCTTAGAAAAATTTTATAGAAAGAGTTTTCAGTGGAAAAAAAAAAAAAAATTAAAAAAAAGGAAAGAAAAGAACTTACGCCAAATCCAATGGGCTTTGTTCATATAAATACATACTTGGTAAGTCTTATAGGTAGAATAGTTTTTCCAAATGTAGGTTACCAGGATTTGGTCAAGTGATGAGCTGGCCATGTGCTTTTCTTAAGAACATAAATTAAAGGTAAAGTCATATCAATATATTATTGGTGACAAACTGGTAGGCTGGGTTCCATATATATATATATATATATATATATATATACACACACACACACACACAGGTACACAGTACCCCTTGAGGGAGTCTGATAAAGCTGCCAGAAAGAAGTGCACACTACATTTAAGTGGAACAGTGACATCGAAAGATAAAAAAATTTTAGTTATAGTTGTAATTGAACAAAATAACTAGATTATCATCTCATCCTTTGAAAAGTGAAAAAGCAAGCAGACATACACACAATTGTCTTATAGCTGTGAATGAACAGCTAAACTATACTATTAAAAGCTTGTTATAGCATTGTGGTCAACTTAGTCATCATTATTCCATGTATTTGAGAAATTTCAGGAATCTGTTAACTTTAGTTTTGGGTGACAATTGGCTCAACTGGGCTTGTGATGTTTCAACCCTGACCTTGAGACTTCTCCAGATCTTTTAAACAGAACATCAGTGGAAGAATTTCCTGTCCAGGACATCATAAACTAGTGACTGAACCATGAGTCCATCTATTATTGTGTTACATTTGGTTACTATGATCAGGATTCTCTTAGCTCTAATGTTACAGATAAACAGATTCTATAACCAATACAACTTCTTCACACAACTACAAACAAATATCAGATTAATTTTTAGGGGTAGTACTGTTCATGGTACATATCTGAAGTTGAAATTTTGTTTAAATTTTCTAGCAGAATTTTGATAAGTATCAGATGACTAAATTTTTAAATATTATATTTGTTATACATGTTCATGCATTAAATGCACTACAGAAATTTTTGCATTTGCTTATTTCCTATATATAGTTTTATCTGTAATTATTAAAATAAATGAAGTGTGATGTATTTATTTTTATAAATCCTACCTGTGATATCACATTATATAAACATTTAGTAAATAAAGAGCATTATTCTTTATCATAAGCACGATTCTTGTCCTCCATAATTAAAAATGGATATTTGTATAATCTACAAAAAGATTAGAGTTAATCCTATAAATAAAGTACATCTAAGTATGAGAGATTTGACTAAAAAGAAAATTTACCAATGATGTGAAGGCTTTCTCTTATTTAAACTGTTTTCCCCTTACTAACACATAAAAACAGTGGTTTGGTCTTTAATTTAGCATACAATTTCAATTTTGACAATTATCAGCAATTACACTAGGCTAATTTCAGAAAGAAGGAATGACTTATAAATAAATAAAAACATGAATAGTAAAAACACCAAGAGTATGATAATCTATAGTGCACAAAGTTACCAAGGACGTTAATAGTTTAGATTTTATATTCATGTAATATAAAGAATTCATTGTAATTCTTTTAATTGTTGTGCTCATTCAGGACATGGGTGATCATTGTTATTCACAACTTTGTATCCTTCATAGACCTCACACTCCTTGATCTTTTGAAGGAGAGTAGAGGTTTAGCCCTTGTTTCCCGTCTAGAATTGGGTTTCTGGTTCCTTCTAAAATCTACTTCAACTCTATACTTCTAACATCTCCGCCTAAACTGTAAAATTTTATTTACTATTTATTTTTTCCCCCAATAAGAGTAGATAAGTTTGCCTACCACCCTGACCTGGTCTTTTGAACATGAGTAGAGGCTTATTTCCAGTTTAGGGCTGAGTTTCCAGTTTCCGAGTCTTCTCACTCTTTTTCTCCTTAGTAACTCCCAGTAACCACTTGTGGCATTATCATCTTGTTTTGGTGAATTAAAAAAAAAAAAAAAAGTTTGTCTCCTAACTAGTTCTCCCAGTCCCTATTTTGCCATCCATTTATACAAGCTCATTAGGTAGGTTACACATATTAGGGATTAACTTGACAAAATAAATCTTATATTCAGTTAGCAGATTCCCAATAAACTGAAAAAGAAAAAAAAAAAAATTTTGCTTTTATCAAATGATAAAGTGGTATTTATTCATCAAGTACATTGATTTAAGGAGGTATTTATTCATCTGAGACACCTGGTTTGGATCAAACTCACTACAATAGTCATAGTGAGTCAGACTAATTTGATAATATTAATTACAGGTGTTTTGTTGTGGAGTGGCTGCAAGTTAATAATGGTTTGCTTATTTAATTGTGAATAGAAAAGTGCAATGCCATGTTTTAAGCAGATAGCAGTTTCATTGTTAGTCAAAAAATGAATAATGAAAGATGAAAAAAAATACATTTTATTTCTGCTTGAACAAACTATGGTTCATTTCTCTCGAACTGCAATTCCTGCTTGGAATGCGTCAGAATAAAATGTAGCCATCACATGATGCTCTGCTCTGAAAGCAAAAGTCTGTTCAGAAGATAGCAAGTCAAGATGTCTAAGATTACTAGATTGGCACACAAAGGCAAATGGCAGTAAAAATTTCCATCATGTAATTTCAAAGGATGAAGGCAAGCTGTTTTGGTAACTATAATAATTAGGTTTTTTTGTTTGGGGTAAAAATGTATTCATAGAATATAATTTCAAATTAATGGTATGGAAATTGTTAAAAAATTCTACATGTAAAACAGAAACCTAAAAGAAAAAAGTAATGAGTAAGATTCAACTTAAAAAAATTGATGCAGCAAAGACTTTCAATGCAGTGTGAAATTAAACAACAAATAAGCTTTAAAACCTGATGAACAGGGTTTATAATTTCTTAAAAGTCCCTGGTTATGTAATATAATTATGACTCAGGATTGCAGTTTTACACCAACAGTGCATTATTAAAACAGGTGCAAACAAAATGAAATTACTTAGCTCTAAAGTAGAGTATGGAACAGTAATCTTACTACTTTTCATATAATTAATTCTATGATATTTGTCATGATTTTCAAATAAGTTAGTCTTAAATGATAACTATGGTGAGAACAAGGTATGCATTTTAAGAATGATAAATTAAAAGCATCTATATGGAAAAATATTAATTAACATCAGTAATTCAGATGGAATATTTATTACAGTTCTTAAATTGTAACCTGCTACCTTCAAGTCTTAGGGCAATCATTTTTATTTAAAATATTGTATTGAAAGGAAAGAAAGGTTAGAAAATTTGACACTCACAGGACATCATAAAGGACAGAGACAAACTGTGAGTAACCTACTTAACATGCTTGGATACAGGAAATTGCGGAGAGCCAGGATTTCCCACACCCTGAACAAACACAGCACATAAAGGAAGAATTACAGAACAGGAAATGGGAGGAGGGCGATAATAATAAGATATAATAAGAATAGTCATGGGACATGGTAACCATAGCCCAATTTTTAAAATTGTCTAACTTCAAACCAATTATTGGTTTTACATAATTAAAATTTATAAAAAGGTGCAAATACTTATGTGATAAGTACAGTATATTTAACAAAACTGTCTTTCAAGTAAAATTCTGGAGAAGTAATTGTCTCATTAAAAATACATGGTATTGTCATGTGGTAAGCATTATTTTGAAAGACATAATTACTGTCATTAAATAGTTTTTGCATAGAACTTCAAACACAGCTATATGAAAATCTACATTTATACATATTTATACAGAAACTTGCTACATCTGACATTGCTAAAATCAATTAACCTAAATGTATACAGACATTCATTAAGGACAAAAAAAAAAAAAAAAAAAACAATAAAAGAAGTCAATATGACTTGAACCTATAATCATACAAGTCACAATGAAACATTTAGTCTTTAAAATGCAAATGTAATAGCTTTTCTATCGATTAGTAATCTGAATTCATCAATCTTGCTTCATAACATTCAATATCATGCAAACAGTTATATAAAATTTTATATCATTTAGCCACTTAAAGCAACCTGTAATTATAATACTCTAAATAATATTCTGGCATATAAATAAAATTTCACAAATAGCAAGCATTACAATTTCAAAAGTAATGTTTATCAACTCAAAGAAATTGACTGAAATGTTGACAATACTGAATCAATCTGCAAGAATGAAAAATTATTAAAAATCAAATACTATTTAAAAAATTTTATCTTGAAGGGGAAAAATGAGCTAAAGACTTAAGGTTCACAGAGAATGACATGTGCTCATTTTTCATAATAAACTATGTGAACAGTGCAAATCTTTAAACTTTTTTTGTCAAGCCTTGTAAATTTATCAAAATTTATTCAAAGTACAGAGGAAGAGCTATTCAGACCAATAATGTTATAGTTAAATTTTTTCTAAATAGGTTGATTAAAAGAACCAAACTGGCTAAACTTTATCAACTATTATACAATTGTTACTGGTCCTTACCTGATCTCAGCTTCAATCACTTTCCCACCACCATAACATAGCTTCACTGTGTCTTTTTCTATATTTTCTTGGTAATTGTTCTGATGAGCTTTCTTCCTTCTTTGGCACTTTATGAATTTAAGCACAGCACTAAATTGACAGCAAAGTCTCATTATTTTATAGTTGAAATGGTTAAATGTAAAGAAGTTTTTCTTGCACTTCTCACTTGTGAAACACTCTTCCAGCCTCTTGCTTTCTAATCAACTTTGATCTTCAAAAATTTAAATGCAATACCAATCATTATCTTCTGTCTTAATTCCTGTTCTTTTATTGTTCTCTTTCTGTAATATTTTTTTTTCTTTTTCTCATATTCTTTCACACTCAGTAACTCCTTGCATCTTAGTGGCTTTGTTAACTTGCTTGAACTCTGGTTTCCTAATTGGATTCTAATGTTCCACTAATTTTTTTAAAAATCTTTTCTTTTTTAACTAAATTTACAACTGTTCTAATAAAATCATGAACAGTAATTTTTTTATTTATTTATTTATAAGCTGTTTTTGGTTTATTCCTAATTACAAAATTTTCCATCTATAAATATCAGTATTTAATAATTTTATTTTATTTTAAACATATACTAAATACATAAATGATAATAATGGTTAATTTGCATATTACTGTTTAATAATTTCTCTTTATGAATTTTCAGGTCTTCAGGTATGTCCAAATCAGAGTTTCTGACAAGCAGAGTTATTTTTGATTTTGTATAAAGTTACATGAAAAACAAAATAAATAAATAATGCAAAACAATCTATATACAATTTTTTTTCAATCATACTTTTCAATATACAAAGATGCAAACCAATAAAGCACTAGGTGTCAGCAACTGATTTAAAACTATAAAAAGTGAAACCAGCTCATTAAAGCATTTATTTTTAAAGAACAGTATGAATTTTCAACACTGGTCTTTTGTGTATTTACTGCTTTTTGATTAAACTTAGGTTTGACAAGTAATAAGACTATTTGAAAAAAAGGCTTCTTCCTTCTATTGGTTGAGGTAATATGTGTATGTACTGTGTTTAGGATATGTAGTAAGACATTTCTCAATGAGAGAGGATACTGCTGCTAACGGAAATCCAAGTCAGAGATCTTTTACACTTTAAAAGAAAAACAAATCTCAGGATTTTAACTACCATATTTCCTGGTGTCAAAGTTGCTATGGCCTGCAAGATAAATTCCAATTTTGCCCCTTTAAAAAAAATTAACTTTTGGCCAGAGGTAAATTTTTTAAAGACATATTTTGGGAGAAAAAAGTGTCTACCTAAGAAATACGATACTTCTGAGTTATCTTCATGAATTAGAATAGCAAATTATCTATATATATGTAAGTAGCAAATGCATTCAGTGTTCAATTCAAAAGACTATTGATCTCAACAAGAAATCATTACAATTCTTAATAAGCCAGTTAAAAGAGAAATGAAGCACATCCCAGAGAGCAAGAGATAATAACATCTTAGATACATCCAATTACTTCATTCACACTCAGAGGAATTTTTAGTCTGTTTCCCTTATTTACACGCACTTTTAACAAGGGTATAACAATCATCAACAAGTTAAATGGACCTATATATAGATATATATATATATATATATATATATAGAGAGAGAGAGAGAGAGAGAAATTATGATGAACAATAAGATTCAAGTTTCTTTTTTTTTCACTATTACTAAAACAAACAAATAAAACTTACAAGTAAATCCTGAATTGATTTGAATGGCTCATGATATATCCACTGCATCAATGTTCTTCTACTTAAACAGTATGGTAAAATTAATTTACAAATACTAAGTCAGGAATAGTACCAAGCAATGCTGATACCAAAATCCAAGACATCATTAAGCTTAACACTATGGTAGTGCTTATTAAAGTTTTGAAATTATTTTCCTACTGAAATTTTCAATGTTTTTAATTTTTGCTGTTTGTCAATCAAAAAAAAAAAAAAAAAAAAAAGGGGGAATATTGGGTTTGACCTAAAAGTTTCTTTGTTTATTAAGTAGAACATTTACTTAATGAATCAAATAGATTTTTTGTGCAACCCAATTAATGTAAACAATCAAATCAAAAAGATAAGGTATTCCTTTGGAGGGACAGGTAGCCTAACTGGAAAGGTGACACTATAACAAGCACCATACTATGAGTATATATATATTTTTAAGCAGTTTCAAGAATTATTCTGACCAATCATATACATACTTGTATTTGCATAACTAGAAACGGACAAAAAACTGACTTTTTACCCACTGGAAAGGCCAAACAAAATGAGTCATGGCCTAAATTTATAACATTATTTTTTTAATTTCTGTGAAGATTGAAAAACTCATTAAAGTTGCATAGACTTATTTTCCCAAAACACTGAACAAAGAAATAGTTGATGATGGGTTCTCAGTCAAATAAAAAGAGTTTGATTTATAAATCAAACTCGGCTATTAACTTAAAATCTTACAATTTTTACCAGTTCTGTTTATGATAGTAAGCAGAACAGATAAAAATGCATCTTTGTTAAAGCATTTACATGAACAATGGTCAATATTCTGGCCAGAAGCAAACCTTTCCCAGAAGAAATAAAGAATTGCTGATGATTTTGTAAAAGTAAACCAGTTATGGGAATCATCCACCATAACAGGGATACTGGACAAGAGGTAGTGTTTCACTGAAACAGCACCAAAATATTTTAATACAGGTGTAAGAAAATCCAAAATTTCCAGATAAAAGGGTGGTATCATGAAATTTCATCAGAAGTACTATGGTATTTATTATGATGGCTTGGATTTTAATGCACAAATACTACACTAATCCTAGGTAGAGAGCAAAATTATGACACTTTGATTTAAGGTAGAGTATACAGATACTATCCTAATCCTAGACAAAAGGACTAATTCATATGTAAATTGCACTCATTAAAAATGGTGGAATTATCTTAGTACCTAATAATCTAACATGATTTTCAGAGTGAGAACACAAGAAATGGTCTCGAATTGATAAATCAGAAGAATTAACATGCTTGTTTACACAGAATGAGTGGAAGAGAAAATATACAATAAGAGAATTTTAAAATTTTTGTTTTAAAATACATGCCAACACAAAGATATTACATCGAAACATGTATACATAATAAGGGATAAATTTACGTATATATTCAGAGAAATAGAAATAGTTATGCATAGATCAATACACATGAATTTTGTTATATACCTACAAACATCAATAAGCATTTCTTTCTTTACCATATATGTATACATACATTACAACAATGGCAAAGTGACCAAGCATATCAGTTTCAGACACTTTTCTGGTACTGTAATAGACCATTCACATACATTTTCTATAAATATTTGCATGATAACTGTTCAGATGAGCTTTCTTCTTTGATACCTCAACTTTAAGGTGCTGGTACTAGATTGGCAGCTAGGTTTGATCATTTTCGAGTTGAAATGGCTAGATTAACTGTTAAATCTAAATTCTGAAAATAAGTACAATATTTTATAACTAGCATCCTTGAAATAGTATAAGGCTCATAAGAATTGATTAAACTGAATGGATACAAAATCCTAGACTGATGAATTTTGCTCTATGGTACCTGGACTTTATGAATTTAAGTGCAGTACTAGATTGGCAATATCATTTTACAGTTGAATTGGCTAGTTGTAACCATAAGTTACATGCTAACAGTTTCTTATTTCTCACTTCTTGCTTGTGGAACTCTTCTGGCTTCTTGCCTTCCAGTTAATTTTGATCTTCAAAAATTTAAATGTAATGTCAATCATTATATTCCATCTTAATTCTTGTTCTTTTATTGTTCTCTCTCAATGTTTTTTTTTTCTCATATTCTTTTGTAATCAGTAACCCCTTGAATGTTAGTGGCTCTATTGTATTGATGAAATGATAAAAAAAAAAAAAAAAAAAAAGTATTACAAATATACACACTATATATAATGCAAAACATTTTGCAGCAGAATAAGACAAAATAAGAGGATTTAATTACATCAGAGGAGAATATTTTGATAATTTTTGCTTACTTTTGTCAATGAAATAACTGCTACATTGAGTATTTTTGTGGCAGAAACCCTCATCTTTGCACTCCTCTTCCAAAGTAGCAAAAGACATAAAAGTCTGGGTTTACAATCCTGTCTTAATGATAATATGATGTGTTACACAAACTGAAAAACTTATTTCACACTTTCCAACCACAGTGAAGAAGGCTTCATATCATGCAGAATAAAATGTACCCATGCTATTCACATATAAAAATAGGGGATTGCACTGTATGCAGTATGTGTATAAATATGCAACCACATTTACACATATCTTCTGTAACATACTCTACTATAATTGAAAAGCAAAATGTCTATTGGGAATGCTTTCTCCTTTTATTTTAAAGCAAAAGAATTATAAATCTTGTAAAAAGGATGGCGGAGGTAAAATTGTACTCAGTTACTGTAGAATGTCAGTAGTGGCATATGTGGATCAGGTAGCAAGAAGCGAGTAGGATTTTAGAGGAAAAGGAGTGAAAAGCACTTATAATGCTAAAAAAAAAAAAAAAAAAAAAAATCTTCAAAAGCTTGTGCCAAAAATAATAAATTAATGAATAATTGTGCCTTCTTTATCATGAAAATAAAAAATGAGTGCTTCCCTTCCTTTTGTTAAATATTCCTTTCAAAAAACATTATTACAATTAGCATAAATGATGAAGCCAAATAATTTATAGATGCTACAAAAAAAAAAAAAAAAAAAAAAAAAAAAAAAAAAAAGAGAAAAATGATTAATTAGTGAAAAAAAAAAAAAAAAAAAATTTCATCCTTGATTTCCTAAAATTATTATGTTTGGTGTAATTTTATCTAATGTCAAATTAATATCAATCAAGATAAATATTTTTAATCTCTAAAGGAAATATTAAAACTACTGATAAACTAGTGGGTCATTTGGTCATTAAACTTTTTACATATAAACTTAAAGAAATTTTATAAGATTTTCTTCTTAATGTTTTAATTTCTTTTTAACTCACTATATTGGACTAAAAATCCATTTGAAGTTAAAGATTAAAACTTTTACAAAATGCTGAAAAGATCTTGGCCTGACAAAGGGATTTTTTTTAATTTGTGATCTTTGGCAGACTTTGGGAAATGAGTTATGCTGAGACCGTTTTAGTACCCCTTATAATTCTAAATAAAGGGTGGATCCTTCATTTTCATCTAAATTTTGCACAATATCAAGAATCTTTTAAAACAGGCTTTTTTATGCTTTTTTGAAATTGATGAAGCCATACTGAAGATCCCTGAAATTCATTTTCCTAAAAATGATTAAAAAATTAAAATAAGTTTTGAGAATCAGATGAAAAAATATTGCTAAGATTAAATATCATCTAATCACTAATCAGTGTTGAGTAATTTTTGCTAGTGAATGCATATTGCCAACAATACATAAAATGATTAAGGTAGATTATTTGAGATGTCCTTTGGCAATGTATAAATTTTACAGACAAGAGAAACTACATGAATTATATTCCTGAACTAAGCTCCGAGAAGTAATCTTTTAAATTTTCTTCCTGAATGTTAAAATAAATTCCTATAGTTAAAATTGTTATAATTTTCTGGTTTTCTTTAAAACTCCCATACCAAATTTCATAATGTGTGTTTGTTTTTTTTTGTTTTTTTAAATCAATGTGTAAACACCAAGTAATCTACTAAATAATTATTTCTATGCTTATCTTTTGTTTATAGTGTGTAGTTTTCAAGCTATTTGCAGAGGAAAAGGCTATTGTAACAAAAAATGAAACCAAACATTCTGCTTTCAGTTAAATAAAATTTGTAAGTCTAAGACAAACAAGCAACTTATTATAATTCACTGTCAAATGAATATAAGTAAATTGTGTATATAATAAAACTAAAAGCATTCACTATAAAGTAGATGTTGAATCAAGCAGTTCATCTCAGAAAGATCATAAGTTTTTCTCATTGAAATTATCAATTTAAAATACTTTGACTATGAGAGAATAGTGTTAGGTGGAGTCATAAATAATTTCCAATTTCTGTTTATTAAATTTATGAACATGATTCTTCAAAAAATAAAGTACAATTACATTTTTATTCAATTATATATTCACTATTATTTGCAATAATTTGTTGCCATTTATCAGGCAGCTCTTCCAAACCTTCTGAGTAAAGCTAAAAGGTTTAGCATTGAAAAAGTTTTTCAATGAACTCTTAAAATTGGTTTTCATTAGCAGAAGTTTCCCCCCATCAAAGCATTTTGTAGCAATTGAAAAAAAATAATAATCATTTAGTGCAAGGTCAAATGAATGTGGTATGTTGGGCAAAACAGACTAACACAGTTCAAAAGTTTTTCCAGGTTCTTCAATTGTTGTGGAGAAGAACTAGATTTTATCCTTTAATCCACTGTGTATGCTGCCACTACCATGAAAAAAAAAAAAAAAAAAAAAAAAAAAAAACTCAGGTATATTAGTGTACTGCAAATTTATTAACTGCCACATATCATTAGTAGTTAGGATGATACAACTGCCATCACAATTGATTTTTAAAAACAGAAATTACTTCAAACTCAACCTACACTTAATTTATACATCTGTCAGTAATTCTACAATAATTCCTGACCACTGACAATCTCTACCCTATTGTGAATAAACATGAAAACTGAATACCAAATCTTGTTTAGAAATATTTGGTGTAAAAAAAAAAAAAATTCTATACTTATTAACCAATTTCCCGTTCCTATCTGAAATATTTAATTTCCTATTGCAAAAAATAATTAAAAGGTAAGCAGGGGAATGATAGAATGGGGGGGGGGGTATTTAAAAAATAAATAAATAAATAAAATAAAAAAAAAAAAAAAAAAAATGAAATTTTGCCTAAATATATTATATTCAAAAGAAGACAGTGCTGAAATAAAACTATGATTGTTGTTTCATTTCCCACTCGGTGTGTGCAATCATTAGAATAAATGAAAGACTTGCCATGTTTGCTTACTTAATCCTACTCTTAAAATCACAGATCATATAAACATAGTAAAACTATAATTTTTCTTAAACATTAAGCTGATTAAGTTGTCATCATTTTCAATATTGCAAGTATAATCATTTCATTCAAATTAATTTTTGTTCTTATCAGTAACTTTTTCCTGCAGAAAAAAAAAAAATGTACCACTAATTAATAATTTTAAATAGGAAATACATTACACTGAAGAACTTAGAGGGGAATATGCTTAATAAATATAGTCATGGTTGTGAAGTAGATATCTAAACATTAAATTTATATATATATATATATATATATATATATATATACTTTTGCATCATGCGACTTTTGAAGCTAATTTTAAGTGGGGTCACATCATACAGGAGATATAAAATTAGCATATGTGCTGCTGGCCCTGGCTATGCCATTGACCAAACTATATGTCCATTTAATATAGTCAAAAAGTACATCTGTATTTAAAATAAACATGATTTTGATAAAACTGATGATTTACTTAACTGCATCCAATAATAATAATGCATGTAATATTCACATATTAGTATTGTATTATAAAATACAAACATGGCAAAATAGGTTAGTCTATTGTAATTTGGCCTGTCAGAAAAGGAACTCACTTGATACAATAAAATCATTTTTTAAAAGTGAAAATTTGGGGGTTGTACGTTATACAAGCATGTATGTGCACACGCACACACATACACACACAAAATGGCAGCAGCATATAGAAATATTAGGTTGGTGCAAAAATAATGATGTAATAATGTTGTTTTTTGACATTAAAAAATACGTCAAAAAACGACATTATTAAGTCATTATTTTTGCACCAACCTAATACCACAAAGACATACATATCTTAATAGATAGTATCATACTGTCAGTTCCATAACTAACTCTACCCAAATACATCTATTCAGAGTTAATCACCATGCCTGAACTTTGAAATTATTTTTACTGTTTTGTTTTTCTCCTCTACCAATAGGAGCAGATAGGTTCATCTATCTTCCAGTTCACACTTTTCTCCAGTCCTTTGAACAGGAGTAGAGGTTTACTCCTTGTTTCCTGTTTAGGAATGAGTTTCCAGTTCCTTCTAATGTCTGCTTCAGCTCTGTACTCGTAGCATCTGCACCTGAACTCTGAAAGTTTTATTCACGATTTCATTTTATCTCCTCTACCAATGGGAATAGATAGGTGAACCTATTGTCCAGTTGACACTCCTCCGCAGTCTTCTGAATAGGAGTAGAGGTTGCTTCCTATTTAGGACTGGGTTTCTTGTTCCTTCTAATGTCTATTTCAGCTCTAGACTTCTAACGCATGTCCTTCCTTATGCTAATACAACTCTTCATAGTAACCCTTTACCTTGAGTGTCTCTTGGACCTTGTATTGGGTGAACAATGGTAAATATATATGTATATAAACAATAAACCATTCTTGGTTAAGTTTGACTTGAAGAATTTGTGATTTCTGCTGGGAATTATGGATACTTGTGCCTTAAGCTTCAACTAATTGGGGTCAAAAGTGTCTTATCCAAACTTGTGATGCTTGAGAAGGCACCCTTATTTAAAATCTGATGGCACAACATCAAGGTTTCTAAAAATAAAATTCTCAATTTTGTGAGTAAATCAGCATAAATGTAGAGGGGGGGGGGTGTAATTCAAGATTCTTTTGATATTTTAAATTGTCTTTTCATTTTCTTTAGATATCTGTTCCTGCTGGCAGAAGTGACATTTATATGAAAATATCAAGACCAATGAAAAGGCTGATGAAATTTTATATATAAGTAAACATTAAAGTAATTATTAAAAGAATGTTCAAACACAAAAAGAAGCAAATATTAAATTATGAACAGAATTCCAGTTGTGATTTCTTGTGTTCAGTTCACAATAATGTTTTTGGGAAAGGCATAGGCCCACCTACATTTTTACTGTCTCATTACTTTAAGAAAAGATCTTGACACAGATATGCAAAAACAATGTTCTATCTGTCATATGATATTTGGAGATGAAATGGTTGCTACTAAATAACAGCCTTTGCTCTCTGACATGTCATGAAGATAAAAATTAAACACTACACCAATGACCTCCATGTTATCAACCCAACCAAAATATGCAAAACTTATCAACAAATTTCATGACTAATCTTTTATAGTTTCTGTAATAATTATTATAGTTATCAGTCATGTAAGATATTCAGTTAATTCAGCAAAACAGAAATGGTGCAAATGGTTGATATCCAAAACCAAATAAAAAAAAAAAAAAAAAGAAAAAGGAAAAAAAGCAGGTAGGTTCTTCCTTCGGAGTTAAATGAAATACAATTTTCCCCTCATATTAAATGATCTAACAGTCACACCTGAATTTTCAAGATGAAATTTTGCAGTAGGTATTACGGTAATATTTTGGTGAGCTTTCATTTTTTCTACACCTACTGTAAGTAGAAATGCTGTATAATGTTTCGTGAATGGTGTCTAACACATATGCCATGTACCATATTTTTTCAATTTCAATGATATATGCCAATTTTCATAGCAAAACATTGAATCGATTAATTTGTTTCTTTTTTAAGGCTTATCAAACCTTTGCAGATTATTTGAAGCCAAAAAATATTTTGGGATTTTAAGAATTTTTTGGAAGATAATGAGTTATTGATACAAGCCCCACTAATTAACCTAGAGATGGGGCAAGAGGTAGATTCATACCTTTCCCAAGTGAATATCACAAACCCAACTGGAATTGGAATTCAGCTCTCCAATTCTGAGCCATTATCTATTATACAACTTGCACATTCAAACTTACACCTGATATTCCCATCTAGATACCCACCAGGCTCAACATTGCTTAACTTTGGTGATCATACAAGAACCAGTGTTTCCATGTGATATGGCTGTAAGCCAAAACTTTGGAGAAGAAAGAAAATAAAATCCCTTTGATTTATAAGGTAAATTTACAAGACTTTTCTTGGGGACAAAAATAGTGCCTTCAATACTAATAAATACATATAATTACACACACACACTGCTGAATGAGATGAATTTATAATCTAGTACATTCATATCCAATAAAACTTATTTATATACAAAAGTATAAAGAGGAAAACTACTAATTTCAAGAAAGGTGTGATAAACAGACTATAGATTTGAGTACAAACATATCTCCATATACCAACACCCAAACAGACTGTTACAATAAAAAATATATTCAATCATTACTATTTCATTTCAAAAGAATCAACTAAAAACAAAATCAATCACAAAGGCAAATATTTGACATAAAAAAAGGATAAAAAATCTACCTGCCATTCATGACTTATTACTGCAAATAATAAACATCACATCCAAACAGGTGGAACCAGTCACAATCTTTTCATAAAACAGCAGCAAATAAAACTGATTGTATTTGCAGTGCAGAGTAAATTTTACCTACCCTAACTTTTTTCTTTATTCTACACACCCCAAATAAGATAGAAATATAGCAATTTGAAAGTTAAAAATAATAAAAAAATAAATAAAAAAAAATTTATCTATTAATTTTATAATTAGTGAAATACATGTGGATAATAAAATATTTCATAAAGAAACTGTCCTTTAAAAACTTACAAACAAAACAATAAAATGCCTACTCATAAGAGCCTCCCAAACAAACATAGATCCTACATATACTTTGCCGGAAAGAAAAGAAATCCAATTTTATTTTGCATTTAAACCAATAAGATGTATATAAAGAAGAGGTTATTTTGCTACTCCTAAATATTTCTAAGTACCAACAAAAACTGAACAGTTTGTTTTATTCATAAAATAAATTAAACTGTTCATTTTTTGTACAACAAATTAATCTATTCTACATGGTAAATTTTCACTTCAAGAAATTAGTTTTTATTTATATGTGCCAAAGTTTTTAAAAAAAAAAAAAAATTTTTTAAATATTTTTCAAAATTGCTCTAACACAAGAGGGTACTGAAAAATTCCAGTTTAAACTATTTTCCAAAATTTGATCAAAAGACCAAAAATCAGAATGTTTTTGCCTAAACTTTTTCATGCGGGCCAATAGATATCATACACACTGTTTAATAAATAAATTGGGGCATCTACCTAAAATAAAAAGGTATCTACTATAACATTTGAAGTAATAAATATATATTCGCATTAGTCTAATAATAACGTCAGATTAAAAATAAATCCATTATATATATATATATATATATAACAAAAATTATGTTCCAACAAAGAAAAGTCAGTTAGGGTATTTCAGGAAGATATTTGCAGTCATTATAATTACAGTGCTCAATATTGAGTGGCAGAGCATTAATAATAAAAACAAATAAAATGTTTACTCATCTCTACTCAGAGTTTCATAGATTCTGAAATCTACTCATCAGGAGACAAAAGCATTTTTGATTTTATTTTCATATCATATCTTTCTTTGCTAAGTTATAACATCAAATAACGTGAATCTATTTTCCTTAATGTTAGTATATAATGCAAGTTTAATTTATTTCAAAATTAGGTATTAATGAGACCTCACCAGAATTTGCTAAACTCATAATTCATAAGTAGAGAGAGAAAAAAAAAAAAAAAAAAAAAAGATTTTCAGATCTCCTTTTATTGAATATTATAAAAGCTGGAGAGTATACTAGCTTAAATATGATGTAAACAACAAAGATGAGGATATTGTCTTAAATGATTCATGGAAGCATAATGATGTTTCATCTCAGAACTTCAGACTATACTATGAAATAGATACATAGGAAGATTTTTGTCCTTACTACTATGTAAAAGTCAAAAAAGTACAAACAAAATCTCATATGGCAAGCTTTGAGACCAACCATAATTTCCCAAAGGAGCAAATCTTGTCTCCTTGTGGACCAAACGAAGTAATACATGGAACAGAAAGATAAAAACCAGCAGCAAGAAAATAAATTACAGCATGAAGACCACTCCATAAATATACAACCTTCTCTAAGAATAGATCCATACAGTATTGCAGACAAATGAATAAAGAAAGTGATACTGTTTCAGGTTTGAGCAAATTACAAATAAAGCTCTATGCAAACTCTAAGAATGGGTTTTTGTATCATTAACAAAAAAATTTTTAAAAATAATCTGTCTCTACAAGACATTTGAGTCTCAAGTCATCTTGCAGCAAACTGTTTACTTTATTGTAACAAACCACCATCTACAAGGATTACAAAACATTTAATAACTTCAACAATTAAGTTAAATTAATTAAAATTTTAACTTGCGAAATATGTAACCTTGGATATCATGGATAGGATTTGTACATGATCTGATCAAAAAATATTGGGACTATTACTATGGAAATAGCGTTAAAGTACACAGAGTGAAATGACTTGGCACCGACTGACCTTGAATTGCTGTACAAACACTAATTTATAACATTCTCACTCATTTCTGTTTGTTAGAGCAGTGTTTGAAAAGTGTGTTGAGCGTGTTTATCTCACCACATCAGAGGTTCCATCAGTGACCATGGCTTGTGCAGCAGATTTTGGCCAAGCACAGCATTCCCCAGGTTCGACAATTACCTTATTCCCCAGATCTTGCCCCTTGCAACTTTTTCCTCTTTAAAAATCAAATCCTATTTGAAAGAAACAATGATGGTTAGTTATTTTGTTTAGTGGCATATGAACCTCTATGTGTTATTACTTAATCCCAAAATCTAAATCTTTTGTAATCAATTTTATTTTGGGTGGAGATAATAGTGATTTTAGTGATACAAGTTTTACTAATTAACCTATAGTTGGGAGAGGTCCATAACTTTGAAAGGAACAAGATTTCAAGACATTGAAGAGATCCAAGAGAATGCTATGAGGCAGCTGCTTGCTATCCCAAAAATGGAGCTCCAGGAATGCTTCCATCAATGGAAACGTCACTAGATAAAGTGTGTGTCTTCAGCAGGGGGCTACCTCAAAGGAGATTAAATGCCAAATTGATGTGTGTTATAGTTTTCTTTTTATAGCACCAATCCTAATACTTTGATCGGATCTTGTATACTGTGTCCCACTCCGAAATAAAACAACAAAGAAACCTAAGAAATTGTCTATCATCCATTCAGTCTGTGATGCAGTGTTAGAGCCTGAGGAATTGCTAATAGACCACAAGAAGCAAAAGATGATACACAGCACATATATCTCAAATATGGTCATTTTACTATCACAACTGCTTCTTGCATGATACTATATTAGTTTTGAAAGTTGTTGAAAATTCAACACTAAGAATACTTCAAAACTTTTCATGCAATCTCTACTAAAATTAATTAGAGCCTTAAATTCTAACACAATATCTCAAGAAACAAGGAAGTATAAATAATAAAAACTAATCATGTTAATTGTATAATATTTAAATCAATAGCCATATTTGTGCAGATCTTAGTGTTTAAAATAATTACATATTTCCCACTGGGGCCAGAAATTTGAACTTTGATTTTCAATGCAAGCAGATCCTCCTAACAACCCAATCTTCCTGCTCTATACTCAGAGTAACTTTAAATACAAATATAAAAGTTTGTATATGCTAAGAGATATTGTGTACAGATATGAAGGACCAAAGAACATTTTACTAATCAAAAGATTATTAGCATAATTAGCCAAGCTGAAACAGTTTTAAGAGGACACAAGTTCTTTTTCTAAATATAAGAGGGGAAAAAAAATCATCTTGCACTTAGATTTAATAAACAACAAAAAGAAATCATTTAGTCAATTCAATGAGCCATAATAAATGTCTGAATTAACAGCATTCAACCTTCTAGATATATATATATATATATATATATATATATTCTAACAACAGCACAATAAAAAGTATAAACGTATTTTGTTAATGTTGGTACTTTTCTGTTCACTATTGTGATCAAGAAATGTAAAATGGTGCAACTGTGAATCAAGGTGTGACAATATAAAAAAATTAAGCCAACCATTCATATTCACTGCTTACAATGGCAACAGAGTATTATTCAGCTTTTCTTTTAAAGAAACTGAACTCTGTATTAGAATCATTATTAGACATCTTCATCATGTCCCATAAATGCTCAATTGGGCTTATATTGGACAAACATTTATGGGCCCCACCATTCATTGAAAGTCTCCAAAATGATCCACAAAGCTATTCTGTGAAACTTGCTGGAATACATGAAGACCATGAAAGAGTGCAAATGGACACAAAACAGTGCAGCGTATTAGTCACCAGTCAGTGACATATTTCAATGAATCAGTGGATACAATTCATGCCATGTCAACACGCGCACCACACTATTATGGCAACCACTACCAGCCTATATAATACCATGCTGACCCCACACCCTAAACTTAACATCAATCCAAAACAACTGGAATCACAACCTCTTAGATTATGTCACATGATAACAGTTCTCCAGAGTCCAATTAGTGATATCATGAGCCCTGGTAAAGCATTGTGTTGACAAGGACACCTTGGTGGGTCTTCATAAATCTGATGAAAGATTTACTAACACTTATGGATATATCATCTAAAAATTAATACAAAATATTTTTCAAGCTTAGCTTAATCAGGTTCAGTGCCAAATGAGAACATAAATAGTAGTAGGAAGATATTTTTTCCAGTCTAAAGAATCTGGCCAATTAAAAGAGAAAAAAAAAAAAAAAAAAAAAAAAATCAACATTTGAAATCCAAAGCACACTGTGCCTTACCTAGTGATATTAGTAGCAAATACATAACCAGATTAGTCTTTATTACTAAACTAGCAAATAAGTTATTGGACAATAATCAAATAATATCCACTTAGAATGACCATATATGTAAATGTGGCTACTTTTATGCCTAAGAAAAGTTATTTAAAAAAATAAATAATCTAATTAGGTTAAAGTTATTATCTCTGGGATGTAGTTATTTTTGTTTTTCAAAGCCTTTAAAACTAAATGCTTAACTGTAAGTCATCAATAAAACTATTCTGTTTATAGCAGCTGCACTGTGTTATTGATTTCCTTGCACTAATGCAGATCAAGTGGGAATCTCCCAATGCAACAATAACACTTCTACAACTTGCCTATCATTAGTAAAAAAAACATAAACTACTATTTACAAGTGACACTCAAATGTCACAACTTATTTAATTGTTCTATCAGTTTTAAGCTGCTCACTACAGCGTAATCCAGGAGAGCTACAATATCTGAAGCAGGTTTTACAGTACCATGTTCATGATGAAATTGCTAAAAATCTAAATATGTACTCATTTTATTTATGTAGTAGACAATTAGTAGAACATTTCTCAAAGCACTGGTTCTTTCACAAGTTGAGTAAACAGAAAGTTGCTACTTAAAACTTGGATAAAAATTCTGAAATAATTAAACAATCTATTTCCTTATTTCTAAACTTAATATTCTGCAGTAAGAAAAATATCTTTAAAATTCAATATAATAAAATTGAATTCATATATTAATCCAACTATTTTTCGATATCCTATTAGAAGGGAAACTGTATGCATCATTTTAAAGCTTGTTTAAGGACTGGAATAATATTACATAAAAATCAATGTTTTGCAGTTTGTTTTATGTAAAAGTAAAATCATAATCACAATTCTCAGAAAGAGAAATGAGCTTCTATTCATAACATGGCACAAAACATGCAAATAAAAAAACACTTAAAACATCAATGATACATTTTCAATAGAAGATTCTTTCTACAAATCTGCTTTTTAACAGTTTTTAAAAAATAAGAAAATTACCATTTAAATTTATTACAAAATTAGTCACTCAGAATTTACATAGCTTCAAAAGATTATCAAAAGCTCACACACAAAATTAAAAGAGGACTTAGAAAATTTTATACTGTCAGGACATATTGAAGGCAACAGCAACAGAGGAAAGCGGTGCATAACCTGCCTAACAAGCTTATGTAAATGGTTAGCAAAACAAGGTTTGAGGAGATAAGAAAAAGACACAATTTACTAAAAGCTACAGAGAAGAAGAAGTTGTAGAGCCATTATCACCCTGAAACAGTTAGAAAAAAAAGAGTGGAAATTAAATTTTAGGTTTTATAATACAAACTTTTGTGTGAAAAAAGTTTTATTTGAAGTAAATAAAAGATGAAAATCTGTTAAGAAAACTATAAAATTTTAAGAAATACATGAATTTCATAGAAACAAATTTAAGTTTCATAAAAAGAACGTTTACTTCTTTAAGTCTCAGTTATTGAAGAGATTTATTTTTGTACGTGATGCAAACAAAAATAAATCAATAACTGAGACTAAAAAATGATTTTATGGATTAAAACTATTATAAAAACAAATTGTTGTAATTTAACTGACCCCACCACAAGGACAATTTTTTTATATGAAGAAATCAAATGTGACATTGGCAGGAATTCCATACATTCATTTTTTTTTCTTTTCAAAATTTCGGCATAACTGTAAAACACTTAATATTATACTAAAACTTAGAATAGTTAATGCTTTGCAGGAGATTGGAGTACTCCTTTGAACAGGTGTATATTACCAGCGTAATCCCAGCCATGTCAAATGGATTTCCCCCTTGATATTTCCCCAAGCACAGGGCTAGAAGAGAAGCATAAATAATAAAAATTTAAAAAAATTTTGGCATATAATAATCTTGCCAAACAATTACATGGTAACACATTAGGATTAAAACAAAAAAAAAAAAAAAAAAAAAAAAAAAGGGGAAAAAAAGACTGCCTGAATTAAAGATGTGATGTCAGAAAAAGCGAGGAACACTCCCACTTATAGTAAAAGCTCCAACCTCCAGATTTTCCCTATGTCCTAAAGACAATAAAGAAAAGAAAAAAATTCCTGGTTTCAGTGGTTTAAAAAAAAAATAAAATAAAAAAGCAGCAAGTGGAGATATTATAGAAGGAAACATTCCACAACATAAACAATCTCCACTAATCACAAGCAAGGTCATAATAAAAGCCACAAAATATACTTTTGCATACTAAACAAGATGAAGCAGACCTCAAAAGGGGTTATAGACCTTAGACAAACATGCATTAAAAAGGAAAGCAAATTCAAACATGTACATAGTTACCTTCAATAGGCCCAAAATGACAAAAGAAATCAAAATGGGTCAAGAAATTGGGTCAATATATACCCTCTCCTTTAAAATGTTCCAATGCCAGAAATATTGCCATCACAAAGGCAAATATATGGGGTGACCAGTTTGTAAGAGATATAGACAGAAACTGTAATGGAGCAATCAAATGGGTAATCAAACCGGCATATGCACAAAACATGTATAATCTGGATAAAAGAAAAGGAAATCATGGTAAAGAAACATATAGAGGCATGAATGATAGAAATCCCAACTAGAAATATAACATTTTCTAATATTGTTGAAAGTCATCAACAAGAACCAACATGAATCAACTGGATAAATATAAAATAATGAGAGTCTACTAAAACTGGGACAGGGCAACTGACCATTCATAAAAGAAATGAAACAAATCTGTCAAAAGCCCCAAAACCACAAAACATTCCAACAAAACAAAATAGTGAAAAAAAAATGAGGGAATATACAATGTATGTCATCAATATTCTCTCAACCAATGATAGTTAAAAATCACCAATTAAAGTTTTGTAAACAGAGATAAAATAGGTCTCTAATCAGACCACTCCTACTCTACTGAAGGATCTTGCCTGTCAGTGACCCCAAAACAGTCAAGAAGCAACTAACCAAAGATTCCAAAATAAACTATACCACCAATCCTCCACAAAGCAATAATGCAAGGACCTACAAGCTTCAGATATCCCCTGAACAAAATAAATAAAATTAAACTTCTTCAACATACTGTGGATGGGGAGAGGGGGTTCATCCATCTCAAAAACACAGCCAAATTGAACACTCCTAATCAATAACCCCTACCTATATTATGGCTAATAAAAAAAATCAACCAATGAAAGCTATTGTCAAATGAACAAATTTTTCTTTGAAGTCAGTTAACTTAAGTTTAATGACTGTGGTCAAACTTAAGTGCAATCTGTTTCTCTCTTGCTTTCAGAGCTAGTACTATTAAAAAGAACATTTACCAAGGCAGTGTTATAGTAAGAGTTATTTTCTCCTTGTTAGCAAAAATATTTTTAAATATATTTCCAACAGTTAAAGCTAATTCTTTAATAATTCTTTTTATAAATGTCATTTGTATGTTCATCTTTAAATTCTACTGAAAATTAATATTTTTTTTTAAATTATAGAAAACATTTTAAAAAAAATTTAATGAAATGTTAATGATAATTAATATAGAAAAGCTAACATTGGTCATGGTAATATTAGCTGTTTCCTTATAAGGAAACATTCAGTATTCATTGATATAGTAGCCAGCACTGCTTTCAGTTGAAATTTATAAAACCTCTCTTAAAACAATTTTTCAGGAAAATAAGTTTCTCAAATTCACTGTTATTACTTTTTCCAGTATTGACAGGAGCTTATTTCCTCACTTTTGTTTGAAGTCGTGTGAAATGCAAACATCTTGATTATATCGTTATTTTCCCTTCAAGTTATGTGTTATCCATTTTAGTTTTCACTGCTAACTTCAATTGATGGGGTTTCTGTTATTTGGTAAAGCTCTTTATGATTCTATAGCACCAGTCAAGAAGGTTCAAAAAAGAATGGGTCTGCTAAGACCTACAGGTTTCATTTGCTGAAAGCCATTTTTAAATAGTGATCTGAGAAAGCAGTTGGAGACAGCTAATAGTTTATAGATTTCTGAACTGGTTTAGTACCTGGCATAAAATGATCAATTCATTATGATTTTTCTCCTATAAGACTTATGTTTGGTCGTGGATTAAAAAAAGACTGACTTCAATATCAAATAACTCAGCCATGGTTGACATGCCTTAAAATTAATGAACCTAATTAAAAGATGGAGTTGTCACATATGCCAATTTTTTTTCTAATACTTTTTCTCAAATTTTATCACCTAAATTTTCTTTTTCCCCCCCGCTCCCTCCACCATTTTCTTCCTACTTAATATGACAAATTTCTTGATCAGAAAGCTTAATTGCTATCAGTTCAGTACAGCAAATACCTGACACTACACACTGATCCTCAGAAGAGGATAATGGTCATACTTACAAACAAAATAACAGTATAGAAGATGCAGGATAGAAATGATTACATTTAACAAATGTTTAACATTCATCTCTTATTTTTTTCATGCCTATTCATTGCTTTATCTAATAATCATTAATCAGTCGACTAAGTAGTCACAGCATTATTGGACTGTTATGATACTTATGCTTTGCAAACAAGACTAGACTTGAGTGCTGCAAAACTGACATCAGAGGTGTCATTCACCAAAGCATCTCAACGATGTTGTCTAAATATATTTATAGCTTATTTTTATTAATTTTGTTTATTAATTTTTGCATATATCTGTATTTAACATTCATATAAGAGATCTATTCTGACAGTTATGACAAATATATATATATATATATATATATAACGCACGCACACACATTCAAGAGAGCAATGATTATAACTTATTTGGTAACAAATACAGAAGTTCCATGGGTTCAACTAGTTTAAATAAGCCAATATAGCTAATATTCTGTCAGTCATAGAAAAAAGTTCAAATTGTACTGATTATTGGAAATTATAAAATAAAATCTTTTCATTTTAGGTAGATCTTAGGTTTTTATTTTTGAAAATTTAATTTATTTTCATTTTTATTTAATTGAAAATTAAGTAAAATATTTAGCTTAAATAAATTTCTTTAGTTATACCTAGAAAATATTCAGTTATGTTTTTATTTTAATTACTTTTTGTTTAAAAGAAAATTGTTAGGTCAAAAGTATTACCAGTTTACTGATACAATGTTCCACTATCACTGAAAAGAATTATACTTTATATTAGCCATTGGCTGCTATTTACTTCTAATTTGTTGTTGTATACACAATTGTAAAATATTGGAATTTATCAAAAATGTCCAAGTAGCTCATCTTGGCAGTATAGAATTTAAGTAATGCTATAAAAATAGACATTTATTTTTAGGAGAAAAAAAAAAAAAAAAAAAAAAAAAAAAAAAAAATAAAAAACTGACCAATCCCCATTCCTCTCATCAGAGGCAATCAAAGAAAACATAAAATTACTGTGCAACACAACTAAAAAGGAATAAATTGAAGATATGAAATATACATACATCAACAAAATATTAACATATATATATATATATATATATATATATATGTGAGAGAGAGAGAGACCCATCAACTATTCCTTTCAGTTTACATAGTTTCCTTAGATTTGATGAAAATGTTTCAAGTATTTTCATATCTAAATCAGAACATGATCTGCTCAACACGTGAAACATAAAAATTTTATATTTTAGTAGTATAAAACAATTAAAATTATTAATTAATTAATAGGTGTAAATAAACAAATGTTACAATCATCTAGGTTTTTATGTTACACATTCTTTTAAGATACACTTCTCTCAAAAGTGGGTTTGTAAAAAATTGTTATATTTGTCTGTGAAAACATCTTTAGAATTAACAGTTAAAGAACCTCCAAAAAATTATTTCTTCTATATGACTTACGTGACAGACGTTTTTTTTTAATTTGAAAAAAGAAAAAAAAAAAAAAAAAAAAAAATTATATATATATATATATATATATATATATATTATTTACTCACCAATCAGAGATGTGGTCTCATCTCATATCTTTGTAAATTTTAATATAAGGCTCTGGAGCATCCAGATTTCTTATAGCAACTGGCCAGCAGATAAAAGTATTAAGTGATCAGATTTTAAAGAAGAAGGAAGTTTCAAATCAGAAAGGAGCCATAAATCACTCAACGAGGAAGGAACCACCAGGAAGAATAGACACTAAAATTCTAATCAGAAGGCACATTAAGGACCCAAGAGGAAAATCCATTTGGCTGTTTTGGAGAAGAATTTTTAAAGGAACTGAAATCTTAAACTGAACTTTTCTATTAAAGAAAAATAGAACAAGTCCTGGAGACATCAGTCTTTCCAAATTTATCTAAACTCCTTTCGTACTGAGACATTTCATCTTAAAATTATCCTTATGTATTTTCTGCTTTATCAGATTTTTGCTTTGCCTTCTCAAAGATTTTTCATTTTCGATAATTGTAATCTTTAAGTCATGTATGCTGTTTGAATTGTTATCCAACCTTAGTTTTTGAATAAGGCACACAAAAGGAAATCTTTGTTCATTGTATTTGTTTTGTTTTGTTTTTTAATATGTACTGCAATAAAGGTATGTTCTTTTAAATTTTACATAGTGGTTTGAGTCTTATTTAACATTCAGGATCAGAGGATGATGTGCTCTCTGTTCCCATTCTATACAAATAAAGTAAATTTTTATAATATTCACACAATAGGCCAAAGTATATTGCTGATTATAAATTTTCAGAGATCATAGACCCAGATATACTGAAACACTTGTGCAATTTTTGGTGTTGGCCTTTTTGAATGCATGCTGTCATATGCTAAGAAATTCTCTTATTCAATAATTGGTTGGTCCTACCTATGTAATCAGTGTCACACTGACACTTAAATTGATAAATAACAATTTGATAGATAGGTCAGTAGGCCATATTTTCAGATGGATTTTAATATTGGTTGAGAAGAAAAGAGCAATATGTGGATTAGCAGCAAAATAAAATTTATTAACACATGCAGAGATTTGTTTAGCAAATCTCATACTAACTGCATTAATTCATGGTAATCTTAAGTAAATGGGACATTTATTAGAACTGAACACTATAGATTATTGGAACTGTGCAATTTTAACATGAATACTAAATTGTGCCATATCTAAAGGATAGCCATTATCACATAAGATCTTTAAAGTCAAATTCAGAATTGATTTTAGTCATAGAACATATCATTAGGGTATGATGGGTTAACATCTTATTAAGATTGATTTTGCATTGCTTAGAATAAAATGTGTTCCAACAGGTATATAACCTAATAAAATTGGGTTCTGGTACACTGAAGGAACAAACATAAAATTTAATTTTTGCATAGAATCGTCCAAAAATCAGCAAGTGGTCAGGCTGAAGAGCTCAACACATTGATTATTCTATGCACCATAATGAATTACTTCTACAAAGCGGTTACAAATTTTATATTTGGTAATAACCATGCAAGGCTCAATCTTCAACATACTATTATCAAGATTGTTTACATACATAGCAAACCATGTTGACAGGTATATAGCCCTGTTCATGTGTATATATATGTATTATACATAAGCAAACTTTGTGATAGTGAATACAAAAAAAAAAAACTATGTCCTTACATTATACAGATTCTTCCAAAATTAATTTTTCATAATTACTTAATAGTTTTAAGAATTCAAATTTCTAATGATACTCACCTACATGAGTTATGCACAACACACTATGAAGAACTTATAAACTACTGATTGAAAAGTGCTAATTCCATAAATAAATACTCCTTCAATATGAAAGGTTTGAAATTGAGAGTCCTTTCTTCCACCAACCCAATGTTTGATAAAGAGCCTCCTCAACAAATCTTGCCAAAACAAGTCCAAAAATCAATACATTGGCCTCTATCTTTAAGCAAATGAGGAACAAACATGGTCATATGGTGGCAGGATGCTGGTTTTACAGGCCATTGAGAAAGAACAGTCCCTAGAGAATGACCCAGAAATCTGGCCTTGTGCCAAAGTTGGTCTCATCCAAGAAACATCTATAAGTGTTTGAAAATTAGTTGGCACATACCAAGTGGATTATACCTACAGCTGACTTCAAAGCCATTTTGTATAAGAGTTATGTGCATGAGCTTTACCAGTCTTGCAATCAAGAATGGAGCAATCAGTGGCTTTGCTTCAACTTAATATATAATGACATGCTAATTCAAATATATACAAAAGAAACAAGTAATAATGCATGGTAACATGTAATTTTAATGTTATTACAGGCTGACAAAAACCTTATATGCATAAACAAAAAGAGACATGTATTAAATACATTACTTTTAGGCGAGTCCATTCACAAATAAAATCAACAAATGCACTTGCACATATTTATGTGTGCATATAAATATATATGTAAGATAGAAAATGCTGAAAGACCTGGTAAACAAAAGAAGTGCAAGTCATCTAGTTAGGTTTTGAGAAGTAGGATGGCAAGAGAACTTTTCAGCACCCCCATATAAAAAAAAAAAAAAAAAAAAAAAAAAAAAAAAAAAAAAAACACGCTGATATCAATATGAGGAGATGCTTAAAAATTCTCAACCTATGAATAGCTTCTGTCAGAGTTTTTTTGTTGGTCAAAAAAAAATAAATAAATTATATGGTCATATATTATTGAAATTTTCCTAGATAATAGATTGAATAATTCATGAGAAATTAAAAGCAAACAATTTTTACCTTCTGATCAGATATGCATGAAATCAAACAAATCAGATTTTGCAGCAGAATCCAATGCACAAAGATTTAATGCTGGCACTAATGACTTACAAGCATCATATATGCAAAGCAGGTTTGGTTAAAATAAGCTATCAGTAGTCATAATTTCCTAACAAAAAAATGAACAGATGTTTCAGAAAACAATTGGTTTCTCTGAGTTGAGAAGCCCCATTATATATTTGATTGTGTTTTGGATACAAAATTGAGCAAGATACAGGCTTCCGAGAAAAATAATCTGACTGAAGAGGATATGCTTTCCTTAAGAGAAAATAGAGGCTTGCTTACTGTAATGTTTTTCATGTTCAAGTAGTAAAATATGCCAGATCAAACAGTAGTTCCCCCCCCCCAACAAAAGGGGACAGGTTCAATAGTAAACAGTTTACTAGGATTTCTTGAATATGCAAGCTGAGAAATATATAATACAGACTGTTTAATTAAAAAAAGTTGGGAGGGGGCATCTATTTCAAATAAAAATTGTCCACTTTAAGTAATAAATTAAAAAGATTAAAAGTATCAGTTGTTTATATATTAGTTATCTTCTGTCTTAATTTCTGTTTTTTTATTGTTCTCTCTCTTTAATAAGGTTTTTTTTTTCTCACTCAGTAACCTCTTTCATCCTAGCGGCTTTATTGCTTTGCTTGGGATGAAATTAAAATAAATAAATAAATGATGCTTTATTTCTGATATTGAGAATTCTTCCTCCATAAATATAGCAAATTTACATATACGAGTTGAAGATATGGATGGAATTCGAAAAAAAATCATTAAATAAGGCACAACATAGAAATTTTAGAAGTGAAATATAGACAGATGAGTGTGTGTAGTTTGGATAGTGTGGGATTTACAAGTAGTTCAAAATAAGATGCAACTAGTTAATGGAAAGTTAATGTTTGTACAAAATGATCTACAACATTATCAGTCAAGTAATATAACCTCAGAAAGAGACAGTTAAAATTTGAAGAGTACTTTGAATGAGGAAAAAAAATCCGACACTCACTGGACATATTAAAGCAAGAAGAACAGAGATAAACAGTACATAACCTACCGAACAAACTGGTGTCAATGATTGGCAAAACAAGGTTTAAGAGAGACAAAAAAGACAAAATTTACTAAAATTCACAAAGAACGGGAAATTGTGGAGAGCCACAACTGATAATGTCCTTAAGGGACAAGGCACAAAAGAAAATAGCCTCAATATTTAAGTTAGATTTTTGTCCACATTGTGCAACAGAAGTTCAAGGTTGTTACATATTTGTTATTCTGTCAGAAGTTTCATTTATTGTAGAGTGGAGGTTTTTAAGATCATATAAAGTCATTTAAGATCACAATGCTTGTAAATGAGATCAACTCAAATGAATCAGCTTCAAGAACTAACAACCTCAACGAATGAACAACAACAATTTGAACAACTGCTGGATTTTTTGTTCACAAGTAACACATTTTTTGCAATAATTTGATGGTTTTGAACTTAACTAATCATTCACTATTCAGGTGACCTTTTGTTCATTTGTACTATCAGTGTAGCAGCAGGCCTTCAAACTTTAAATTTAGATCAACATGTCTACGATCATGAAATCTGACTAATAATTCAACTGGTGTAAGCTGTGGTCTTATTTAGTCTTCATGTTTCATGTCTCAAATTTAATTATCTTTTGAAAATCAATTGGCAAGAGACAGTAAGAATCTGGCATAAAAAAAAACATAAAAGGATACACAACAAAACAAAAGCAGACAGCAAGCAAAAAGACTTAAAAAAAAATACACGAGAGAGAGAAAACTAGTTCAAGATAAACCTTTCAAATCTTGGATTATGATAGACTCACATTATACATTAACTATTGATCTGGTTAACCAAGATGATAAAGATATATGACAGTGAAATAAATTATTCATTACAGAAATAATTAACAATTGGTCACAGGTTCAAATTATACCAGTTAATAGTTTTTTTGTTTTTTTTTATATATATATACATATTTATAATATCATTCTAAGTAATTAAGATTTGTATTTAATGAAAGTCCTTATCTCAAATATATGCAACTAAGTCGTCAGGAGATCTTTAACAGGAATGATTTTCTGTCACATCAACATTTCTATGGGTCATATAGCAAACAGTATCAATCTACAGACGAAACACAGGAATTTATTCTTGTTTGCATTTTCACAGACATAAGTCAAACATTTGAATAAAAATAAAATAAGAAAAAAAAAAAAAAAAAAAAACACTAGGCTATAACATACATATTTACTATTTTCTCATGCACCAGCAGAATCTACCTTCAAGTTCAAGTCTTACAGCAGACATGTTGATCTAAATTTAAACTTAACTAAGACCTGCTGCTGAAATGACAGTAAAAATGATAAAAAGGTCATCTGAATAGTAAATGATTAGTTCAGTTCAAAATCAATTTCAGATTTGTTTTTAATACATATAATCATACATTATATCAATATAAAGTTTGAATCGTATGCTATGCCTGTTTACATGTGCATTTTGTTGTACATAGGCTATATTTAGAGTGTAGTCTAACATATATTAGAAAAAAAAAAAATAAAATAAAATTTAGAGAAATTTTCTAGTCAGCCCCAAGCCTGACAATCATAATGTAAGATGCCAAGTGATTTTGAATGAATGCATTTTATATGCAACAAAATAAGATACTTCAAGCAATTTTTAAAATATAAATTGGTGCTCAATTAAATATCTATCTATATGCATGTGACATTTCATAGAAAACTTTCTTAATCTGAGATAGATAGATATATAAAAGACTTATTTGACACATCTCACCCTCTGATGGACTTTATCAAGGCAAGTGTAAGGGTTTTACTTTGCAACAAGTATTTTTAAATAAAAGTAAAAATGTTGTAATGTAAGAATGCCATTAATTTTTTTTTTAAATATTTTAAAAACTAATGACATATTTAATTTTGTTTATACATACTTGTTGCAAAATAAAATCCTTACATTTGACTTGATAAAGTCTGTCAAAGAACGAAACACATCAGCTAAGATTTCCTTTTGTCTTTATTGTCCTTTTACAGATATATTTTTAGTTATATCTGAAATTTTACACACACACACATTATATATATATATATATATAATTTTAATTTGGGAGGTTATGAATTTAACCCTTTTTTATAGTCATGTATCAATTCTTTCAGTGATGGAAATATTAAAAAAAGTCCAAGGCACAGATTTATATTTTGAAAAGATTTGATAGCAGCACTTTCAAGAATTTTTAGTCTATGCAAGTTACTTTCCCTTTTAATAAGTGTGGCATTCTTTAGATCAAAGTTGTGGTTGAATTTATTTCTATCTATAACTAAAGCATTTGATTGTTGTGCATAAAAATCCTTTTTGTGTTTATAGATACCTTTTTTAATTTCTGCAAGTTTCCCCAATGTATTGTGAAGAACAGTTGTGATAGTTTATTTTGTACAAACCAGCTTCAGAATTATTGTTATGGGTATTTTTGGTTCCGATCATACCCACAATAGTTTTGGATATGGTTGTAATTATTTTGATATGGTTAGGATTAGATAAATTGTTTTGGATAGTAAATGTTAGTAGGTAGTATTATTTGTCTGTTTTTATTCAGTTGTCATTGTTTTTATATATATATATATATATATATATATATATATATATATATATTATATATATATATATATATTGGTAGCAACTCTAGGAGGTTTGGCTCATTGGACTTGGCCAGAATTGGTCAACATTCAAGTATATCTATTTTAAAGAAACAAAAATCTTTCATAATGCATGGTCTTCATTCTTTACTTCAGCTGGATCCCAAATTAATCGTTTTAACTCCGTGCCTCAAAATATTGACCGAAATACATTTCACCGATATTGTTCTTAATAAAAAAAAAGTAAAGAATGAATTAAAATTAACATGGTTAGTTGGGTTACAGAGATCTAAGCTCTATCTAAGCTGGAGACATATTTAATAGGCAATATATTTTTTGTTTAATTTTATAAATAATCCTTTAAAAATCTAATGACTTGCAAGCCCTGTTTTTCAAAGGACATGTTCTTAATTCAACTTATTGTTTTCAAATGTCCATTTTAAATAATTTATTCTGTACAATGTAAGATTTTTTTTTTAGCACAATGTATTAATTAAAAAAGAACAAATTAAATTTAGCCTGACTTAAATTGGCAAAAATCAAAAAGTGGCAACTTTAACTTGTTGACTGGAGGGTTGGGAGGAGGAGTGTGACTGGGGTAGTGTTGAGGAAATATGATATCAGTCAGCAGTAGTGACCATAAATGTACGATAAATTAAACTAAAAATTTACAGAGATACATAAACGCAGACATATATACAAACACACGAGATAGATACACATGTTTTTGTTTGTTTAAAGAAAAAAAAATATATGTGGCTAGAGGTTTTTAAAAATTATATATTTTAGTTAGAGTAAAGAACATTTAAGTTATACCGATAGTATATTTTTGTTAAAGATTGTAAGGAGTCAGACAAACATTGATGACCTTGAGTCACCACTGATATAAAAAAAAAAAAAATAATGAAGACTGATTTAGGATCAAGAAGAATCCCTTAAAACAAAGTAATTGTATTACTCTTTGAACAATTTTTCTATAATTTGTTTCTTTCCAAGATGAAAGGACTTGCCATATATTAAATTGCAGTTCATATTTGTTATAATTTTTTTCTTTCAACACCTTCTCTTCTTAAAGGCAGCTGATACCTAATGTAATCACCAAACCTAACAAGAACACTTCAACATCTCACAATTTATAAGCATTAGAACGCATGTTGCTGACAAAATCAGTAACATCTCACTGACAGATTTTAGGAAATAAAATTTATAAAAAATGTGACCCTCTCAACACATTTATACAACAGAGTGCTGAAATATTCTCTGCCAGACCAACTTCTCAAAATCTGAGATAAATTATATTTACAGAAGGTTTTTGATGTATTACATCCATTTTCAAGTTTACAACCATTAGCAAAAGCAAACTGTATACTGATGACCATAAAACTCTTCTCCCTCCAGAAAAAAAAAATATATATATATCACTAGGGGCAAAGGAAAACAGTATATAACCTATCTTAGAAATTTGTGTAAATGATTGGCAGAAAAGGGATTAGGAGAGAGAGAGAGTGGAAAGACCAAATTTTCAAAGTTCTACAAAATACAGGAAATTGTGGAGAGCCATGATTACCCATATCCTGAAGGGATACATAGAATACCTGCATAGAAGGGATAAAGTGAAAAACAAAATCATTCAGATACTTTCATGATGACAAACCTTGCAACCCCTTAGGATCATAGGGGAACCACATGTACTGCAGCTGTAGCAGTAAGGGTGTGTTTTGGGTCAGATAGCTTGACAGAGCCCCACTTTCTCCAGGCTGGTTTGAATTCAGAGTTCTGCTAGATTGATTTCCAACCAAGGTTATAGGCCCCAATCAGTCCTGCTATTTACCCACAGCTTAGGGGGAGGGGATGGATTCATACCTTTCCCAAGAGTATTAGCACATAAGTGAATGTAATGAACTTGACTGGAATTCAAACTAAACTGATTCCTCAATCCAAGCTGTTATCATTTACTTTACCAATTTTCAATTGTTGTGGATATATGCATGAATATACATGAAGATATACTTGCATATCCATGAAACTACAGAGAGACACACACAAAAAGGTCAATAAATTAAATATTCTCTTGAAAAGTGAAATTAGTATAATCCGACCATCCTATTAATAGCTAAATTACTGCACGAATTATCAACATCAATGCATCTTCATTCACCCAAACTAAAATTCAACAAGTTACATATGTAAGAGATCTAGCACAACACCTACACCATGTCACCTGACGATAATCTATCAAACACAATGAAAATATCGCAAATACAAAACAGGAAAGTAAGCATCAAAATATAAAAAGAAAATTAAGAATTAAGTTACACAAATGGAAAGAATTCTTTGATAGATTATTTCTCTGTAAGTCTAAGTAGCTGACCCAAAGGCAAAAGTAACATAAAAAAATATATGCTGAATGCTGAAACGACAACAAAGCCTGCAATGAAGGTGTAAAAACAAATAGACAGTTTTTACATTAAACAATTTTTTTTTTATAAATATAATAAACGGATCACTCAAAAAGGAAACTTACCAAACAACCCTAGAAATGCAACATAAATTTAATACCAAGAAACAAATAGTAACAACAATCACTTAAAGACTCAAGTGAAAGAAATGCTATGTATGAGAACTGCAACACTCAAATGTAACCTCTACTAAAGGAAGGAATTGCATTCATAATAATAACAGTAGTCATTACTGAAGATGTCTTCCTCGAAATATGCACCATACTTTTAATTTATTAAAAAAATAAGTCATTTTTGTTTTATTTAATTTGGTTTCTAAAATAGTTTCTCTCTTGCCCATTTCCACCTACAAGAGTGTGAAAGCCGGAATCAGATTCAATACAGATATGTCACCATGTCTACATAGAGCACATAAGGGGGCTATTTAATTTCGCCTCATGTTAAGTTAAATATATTACGACATCATTTTGCAGAAATTGGGAATTGGTGGAGCATGACACCATAAATCATTAACGAGATGGTGTCAGCTAGAGCAATTCCTTTTGATGTTTCTTAATGTAAAAAGAAAACTCATTATTTGTACAAAATAAACCCTTGACTGCAACATTTCTATTGTCTGGTAAATATTAGAACAAGATACAGTTATTAACTTTTTTCATGTTCTCTTTATACACACAGGTACCTAAAGACTAGAGAGAGATACATAAAGTAAAAAAGAGGTGTGTGTGTGTGTGTGTGTGTGTATAATAATAATAGATGTGTGCGTGTCATTGAATATGATAGACAAGGAACATTTTCTAAGGTTTTTTTTTTTCTTTCGTATCACAATTTTTTTATTTCCTTATTCAATAAAACATACATAAAAGAATGGCTGCTCATATATATATATATATATATATATATATATATATATATATAGAGAGAGAGAGAGAGAGAGAGAGAGAGATGTGCGGAAAGAGATGTCACTTGACACTTTTTAGTTTAATTCACAGTGTTAGGTTTTATTTCTATTTTAACATTTGCACAATGATATAAGTTTAACTACTAATTTATTTATCCAATATTGCCATTTAGAAAATTATTTTAAATATCTTTCATTTTGTTCATTGTTAGCCAACCAAATTATCACATCAAGATGTTAGTTTTCATACATTATTCGTCAATACAAATATAGCAGAAGAATCCAACAAGAGATTTTGAAATGTTGCTTCATCTAAAAAGCTAAGTTAATAATGTCTGAGATACAAGAAAAGTCAAATATCCAACATCGTCAGGTTTTGCTTCAGTATATAAACAAAGGAATTGAACGGAAAGGTAAGTTAACCAATACTGACATCGATAAAAATGAAATGAAATCCAACGATAAAGCAAATTTTAGAACAGAAATATGTCTCTCCCTACTTTATTATTGGCAGGGATGGTAACTGTGTAGGTAATATTAAAAATTAACCAGAAATAATATTTTCGAATGAGTTAATTAGGTAAAGACGACTAAAATGGATTCTCCTTTTCACACCAAAAATTTTGTTTTGCTCTGACGATGACGTTTTCGATATCAAAACAGAAACCAGTAAATAGGTGGGTGGATGACGTGTGGCTCATTCGGTAAAATCGATTCTTTATATTGTTTTTTATATCGGTTCGATCTTGAGACTAAAGAATGTTATCATTAAGATTAATAAAGAAAAAGAGTTAAATTTTCATAGTTTGTGACCAGTTTTGTAGTTTATGTGTAAGAATCAGAGAACATGAACAAAATGACATCACGCCTTCGTGTAAACGGTAAACCACAACAAACAATAACAATGGAAATGACACAAAAAAGCGAGCTTCTCTGAGGTTTTCACTGAATTTAAATTTACACCTCAAATTTTAAACGTAAAATATATTAACTTTTTTTTTCTTTTTCTTTTACACTCCTTGTTGAAATGAATTACGTTTGATCCGTGAGCTTGTGAAATATGAACAAAAGTAATAAAACCTGTACGCTTGCTTCAGAGAAGTTAAGTATAAACAAAAAAACATTTAATTAAAAATGACTTAATTTTCTGTTAATTTAACGAATTGACTAGAGAATTACTGTCCTTTAATTCAACTAACGAACTTAGAATTATTGGGAATTTGAAATATAAGTTTTTGTCTTCGAAGAAACAAAAAAAAATGTAATTTAAGTTTTACTTTAAGTAAATTTTATTTTTAAATCATGATAAAACGAGATTAGCATTTTTTACGGTACTAATAATAATCACAATAACACACACATGTAAATTATTTTTTACAGTAAATATTTTAAATTAATTTAAATAACAACAAATACTATAAACTACAAAGTAACTAACAAAATAAGAGCTCATCAACAAAATATCGAGAATTCATGCAGTAGCAGAGTAATGTTAAAGAAAAAAAGGTTTCCCCCATAACAGGATTTTCAGTGTTTTACTTTTCACACATACAGGTAAAAAAAAAAAAAAAACTACAAAAAATGAATGACGAAGAAAACATTTCATTTTAACACAACAGATCTCTTCGTTCCTTGTCAATACACTTAATTCAAAGGATGAATATTATTATTAATCTCAGAGAATTTGATATTAAAATTTCACATTTAATCCAACAGATTTACGCACACATATTGATATACTTATGATAAATGATAAGTATATCAATATGTCTGTAGCCATTCACGCGTAACATTTTTCAACATAATCTCATTCCTAGCTTCTCAAATTACATTAAGTAGCGTTTTTTATGACAGAAGTAGAGAAATAATTTTCTTATATTGGTTTTAAAAAAACTTATTTTAAATAGGCTCATTAAGACAATGATATTTTTTGTCAATAACATAACATTTTTAAACAATAACAAACATTTTAAACCGAAAAAAAGCAATTTTGAAGGCTGTTACGGTCTTTTTACTCTTTAGTCTTTAAGAGTCTACCCTAGAAAATGACTTTATAGTTTATATTTTCTAAAGAATGACTTCCGGGATACAATCAATTCATCCACTTGACTAACTAGTAAAAAAAGTCACTATATGGCCTCGCTCATGACAGTATTTATTTATCGCATTTTCTTTTTATGAAAATAATGATTTTTTTTGTTACGTATTTGTGAGTCGTGACTAATCAGGAAATATTTCTACTAATGACGTCTAAATCATACCAATAACATACCATTATTTATTACTCAATAAGAATAAATCAAAAATGGATCTAAATTGATGGGAGAATAGAATACCGTCCATTTTTTGTCAATTTTCTGACCTATTAACCCCAATATATGCTTGTCAATGATAATTATTGTAATAATAATTGATTAGTATTTTTTTGAAATTTATAAAGTTTACGAATTATTCTTTAAACAGTCTAGTTTAAAGATCGGTTTTAAAACAGGGAATAAGTACAATAATTTCATTTTTTGGTCAAGATTTTTAAATTAAATATGAGGGGTGTAAAAACTAAACTGAAACAGTACGTAAATAAAAAAAAATCCTTTAAAACTAAAAGTGTACAATAAAAATTATTTTCACTTGTCATTTTATAATAAAATGACAAGTTTAAAAAACAACACTAAAATTTTAAAAGTACAATATGTTTTATCATAAACATCGATGTTTATCAAACATCGATATTTAAATACAGAAACAATTTTTAAAAAAAAACAAAAAAAAACACGAAGCTGCTTAGTGTTTTTTTTTTTTTTTTCTTAAGCTAAGCAGAATGTTTTTCTAACCACGTGTTTTTTTTTTTAGCTGGAATTAAAAAAAATCAGAAAAGTTTCTGAAGGAATGAGAAAAAAATAGCTTGTTTGGCATTATTATTCGATATCAAGTTACTGGTTCAAGAAAAAAATAACTGAATAAATTAAATAAAATAAAGAGTGAGAAGAAATTAATGAACGAGATGAGAATAACGAAGAGTAAGACTTTAAGCAATTTCACCTGGATTAGTAAATTCCTGGCAGTAGCAGATTTAAAAAATATTTTTTTTTTTTTATCTCAAACTATTCTTTCGAATTCGAAAACAAGTGAGTAGTAGCGTTAATGTTAATCGATTAAAAAAAAAATAAAAAAGATCCTTATTTTTCCAATAATCTAACCAATTCTTTCTCAGCTCGCCTACTGAAAAAAAAAAAAAAAAAAACCCTAAACAATCATTTCTTCATCATTAATTCCAATAACAATGCTTTCCTTTTCCCAAAGATTCAGAGGTGTATTGAATTGCTTTCCCAAATTATCTTTTTATTCTTATAATCATCAAGTTTATTATTTTAAAACTAAAAAAAGAAAAAAAAAAAAACACCGCTAATTCTAATTCACAAAAATTGTTGGGGGTCTGCTTGGAATTTGACAAAAAGAGCCAATATTTCAAAACGCTGATTTTCTAGACTGGTAGGCCCACTTTGAAATTTGAATGATTGAAATTAAACTAATAAACATCATCTTGATTTGACTATTTTCATTTTTCCAGTGTTAAACTAAAAAACTAATCCTTTTAAAACTCAGAAGTCACCATCAACTCAAGTGTAGAAGAAAAACTGACATGAGTTTGTGACCTGTTAAAACTAAAAGTGGATTGAGATAGTTGTCAAGTTGTGTATTCTCACCTGTGCCAATCGATCTTCCAATCATCCATGTAAAAACTAAACAAAAAAGATCATTTTAAGTGATTTTTGAAAAAGGAAAAAAAAAAAAAAAAAAAAAAAAAAAAAAAATCACTTTTAGTTTTAAAATTGGCACAACACAATCATCTTATTTTTAAGAGTCTTTCATGTATTCCACTTTGTGATGTACTTAAACTTAAAGCTTGTAGTGAATATCCACACTCCGAGTTACCTAAAAAAAAAAAAAATTTTTCAATAATAATTTTATAATGGAAACAAGTTTTTTTATGTAGTCAAATGGATCAATTATTGTCAAAAAACTTGATGTTAATTAAAATAGTCGATTCTCTAATTTTACAATAACACAAAAAATGAAAATAAAGAGAAGAAAAAAAGCTTCATTGTTTTAAGTTCTAAGACGCAATAAAGAGGCATTCTGTATTTAGTTTCTCTGGGGTAAATTTAAATATCTGCTACTTTTTCAGTTCTCGCATATTGGGAAGAGCTTTTGACGGCGCTTATGATACACTTTTTATACAAATATATATTTTTTTAAATGATGAATTTTATAAATAGCAGAAGACAAAAACCTTTTTAAAACATACTCAGAGTTTTAATAAAAATAAAATAATAAAACAAAAAACAGTAGTGCTCGTCTTCAGTGGATATATAATAAATGACAAGAGCGATCACGTGACTAAACATTTCCCTTTCCTTCATGTAAGTTGTTTCTTGAAACACTAACAATCTGCATTGCGATAATTTATCGTTAACCGATTTTTCTGTATTTTTTTTACCGTTTAAAAATTACTTTCCTTTACTTCTGGGAGCTTATATATCCCACGACCTCCAACTATAAAACTAAAAAAAAGACAAATCGTACTGCGATATTTTTTGTTTTAAATGGTTTAAAAAAAAAAAAAAAAAAAAAAAATTTACATTTACACTCTAAAAAATAAATAACATTTTTTTTGTTTTGTTTTGCTGATACGTATTTCACATTTGTTTCATGTTACCTGGAAAGATCCAAATGAATGCAAAAGAAAGGGTTGCACAGAATCAAAACTTTATAATGTTATTGTTGTTGTTAAATAAAAAAAAGTACAAAACAAAGGGAACAGACTGCACTTCTGTTAAAGAAGAAAATATTCATAGAAATCCGACTTTATATCAGTAAGAAAAAAAGAAAAAGAAAAAAAAGTGTGTGGATAACACAACTAACAATAGTACTAAAATAACTGACATCTCTAAAAAGCATTTTTTACTAGACAATTACCATCAAAAGTCAAAACAATTTATACGGTCAGTAGCATGAAACATACTTGCTTCCTTAAAGAAAAAAAAAAAAGAAACCAAATATTTTCGTATCCTGAGAATTGCAAAGCAAAGAATTAGTAAGAGGAAAATCGAAGTTGGATCTAAGGGAAAAAAATGTAAAATCTTCCATAATTATATACTTAAAGTAAAACTATTACTACTGCTGCTGTACAACATTTTAGATGATAGACTCAAATGAAATGTGTATCCTACTCTCTATTCTATATGTATGTACATCTAAGGAAATTGTTTTGTGATAGGATTACATTGCGGAATTTAACCGAGAAAAATATGTCAAAAAGCTCTTTTTATTAACAAGTCTTTCTTTGACAAGTAAAATGTACACATCTGCATATTGAATGTAATTAGATATTTAGGTGTTCAATAAACAGGGGTACTATGACAAAATAAAAAAGAAAACGTATTTCCCCAGTTTCACAAGTATGGATGACAGGTTGTGCTATAATGTCATAATTAATTTATATCAGAAACACATAATCTACGCCAATAAAATTTGTATAATGCAAAAAAAATGTCTTTAAACGTACTTCTACATTTGAATCATGTTATGATTTCTATTTAATTAAGTGTAATCAAAATTGTTTTCAAATAATATTTTGTATAAATAGGCATCCGTAATACGAAAATAACTGCTAAATCGAGATTTGGTGTCATTTGTGGAGATAGCACTTGCCAATATCAGTTTAAAACAGTAGACCATTTTAAATGACTGTCGTGATAAAGATGATGGCGTGCTACAAATGCAACTAGAAAGACATGACAAATGTGTTTTATTAATATTTTAAACAGAACCAATACAAATTAAGGTTCAATCTAAAAAAGACTCAACATAGTCGATACAATGTCGTTCATGAATACTCTAAGTTAGATATTTTAGAGAGAGAGTGAATTTACATTAAACGTATCTTTAATCATGATGTCATTAAAAATAATAGATCCGTGATTAATATTTACGAATTAGAAAATTTAAAAAGAAGAAATATGCAAGAGATCGTGGGTGGAGGAAGAAAACAGACAAAAAGTAAAAAAATGATTCGGATTATATGTAGAAACTGGTGAGCTTCCTTCCACATTACCTTGCAAAGTAATAATCACATGGGGGATATTGTTTAAAACTGTAGCGAATAAGTCTTAAAGCTTGGAGATCATTAAACGGTTACAGTTACAATAAGGGGAAAAAAATAACAGTAAAGGTCGTTAAATTAAATAAACGATAAATTTAAACCGACCTCTACAGCGCCAAGTTGTGGCAACAAGAGAAGAAAGCGATAAGAAATCATCGGAGCCGGTTGCAAAAGAGGCTCCACCACTCTAAGGTAATGTCATTAAAGAGGATAAAGTCATTTTAAAATTAGTCTAAAGTGTTGATTTTTCTTTAGCATCATATTGTAAAGAGTAGAAAATGAAACAAACCTTCGCGAAAATTCCGGAAATCAAGGCTGATGAAGCATTATCACAGTGGTGTAAATAGAGCAGCCATGATGAATCACCCGGATGGAGCCAGATGTGACGTCACAGTTCATATTTATGGTAGCTACCCTGACTTTGACTTAATGTTTAGGGATCTATGTTTTTATTTATCGATTTTATTTTTCACTGTAAAATTAATTTTGAAAATATATGCATTTTTGAAGGAATAAATAACTTGATTTATAAAAAAAAGTAAACTTAGATTAGTTATATCTAGTAAATTGTTTCTCCTAAAACATTTTTTTATTTATCATGAAACTTACAGTTCATTAACAATTATGTAACAATAATAAAAAATAAAATAAAATTATTCATCAATAAATGAAATCAGGTTCAAATACTTCCAAAAGTTTTTCTTTTTTACACAGTTTAAAACTTTAAAATGTTGAAATGGCACAAAGCAAACTAAAAAAAATCTTTTTTCTACTTATCACCAAAACTGGTTTTCTTTCTTTTTTTTTTTTATAATTTTTTCACAACATTAAGTGGTTTCATTTTTTCCTCTACTACTTGATCTGGAAAAAAATAAACAATTAATTTAAATAAATTAGTCTAGTTTATTTGAGATGCATTTCATGAAATCAGAATATTCAGCTGTTAAACAAATAGTGTTTTGTGTTATATCTTGGATTTTTTTTTATTTGCTACAATGTCAAACAGTTGGTGGAACATCTTCTAAGAAGTGTAATGATTCCATAATTTTTTCCCAGGGATCATAAAAACGGTAAAAAAATATAACATTCTTTTTAACATTATAGAAAACGAATATAAATTTAGAAAAGGTATTTTTATAATGATGTCAAATTAATTTGAATACATTTATAACTCATTTTTGTCAGCAATTCAGTTGTTGGTATCAGTTCTAATATTCTAAAAATGTATCCAGAAATGATCTCAATACATTATTTAAAAAAATTGGCAAATAAATAAGCAAATAAGCAAGATAGCTTATTTGCTTATTTATTTTTATAAATCATGAGATTTATAAAAAAATAAATAAACAAATAAGCTATCTTGCTCCTATAAGAGATTGCAATTTTAATATTAGAATTTGTAATAGACAGGTGTTACCAATTGTGATAGCTGCAGTTGAAAACTTACAAAATAAATGAATTCAACAGATACATGGATTTTTATACTGAAAATTTATTATTTATATTTTTAGTTCACTACACTACTATGTCAACCCAGAGGGGAAAAGAAACATCTTGTTGCTAAGGAATCCTGTGAGTATAGAGATCAAAACAGAGAAATTTGAGTCCTTTCCTTATGTAGAGTTTTATGCAATACCACCTAACAGGAATTAAGCAAACAAGGTGGGGTAACCCCCAAAATTATAGTTTTGATGGCACATATAACCCCCATATTATTTTTCAAAAAGAATGGATCAAAATATCTCCTGTGTCTTCTTTGCAAAGTTGAGGTATCTGGTCAGCTTATATTTACCCAGAGTTATATTGCTAGTACTTGTACTTAACTCTATAATCTAATATTAAATGTAAATAGGATGTGTTTTCTATGCCATCAAACATAGTAGCTAACATCTCAAATCCAACATGCTCAGAAAATATAACCTACTGCTGCACCCTCATCCAATAACTTTTGTAGACTAACAACTCCAACAGATTATAACAACCACTCTACCCTCTTGACACTGTCTTTATTAATGCAGAAATATCTTAATATTTCTTCATGACAGTGAATAGAGCATTTACAACTTTGTGCACAGAAAACAACAAAAAGAGTTTGCTGCTAACCAAATTATCATGTCATAATTCTTTTTCTCCTTTCAGTTTGCAACCCAACTGAGTGATGTCTGCAATATATCACCCTTGTCTATTCTAATATTCTAAATAATTCATATACAAGTCAACTGATTACCAGTCTGTCAACATATGAATTATATTTTTTGTATCAACATCCAATTCAATAAAATCATTAATTCTTTCTGTCATTTCACTATTCTCTATGGAATTATTTGTTCATTCCCTGAGATAGAATGGTATGCTGGCATGTGAGTTCTAATGTGCATCAATGGTTAAAAATGGCTTCAAACAAATTAATCTTATAAGTCAATCATTCATCAGACTGATACTACAAATTCATAAGCAAAGAGCTTTACCAAATAATAAAACCCACACCACTTGAACACTTTCAACAAAACTAGGTAGGACATGTAACTGGAAGAGAAAATAATAACATAATGAAGTTGTTAAATAAAATAATGAAGCTGTTAACTTTCAACACTACCAAAAACAAGAAGTTTGGAAGGAAACTTTAGAGATTCTTGATAAAATCCAGAAGTGAATCTGCAATGTTATTGATCCTGACATGGCATCTCAGTTTCACTCACTTTCCCACTGCTGTAACATAGCTTCTCCATGCCTTTTCTATACATATTTATCTATGGTATCTAGACTTTATGACTTTACACACATATTGGTGACAAGGATGTATCATTTTACAGTTAAAATAGCTAAATGTAACCATAATTCCTATGTTATAGTTTCTTCTATCACACATCTCATTTGTGGAACTCTCTTCCAGCTTCTTGCTTCCCAACTCAATTTTAACCTTCAAAAATTTAAATGCAATGTCAATCATTATCTTTTGTCTTCTTAATTCTTATTTTTTTATTGTCCTTTTCTTGTTTTTTATTGTCCTTTCTCTTTAATACTATATTTTCTCATATTCTAATTCAGTAACCTCTTGTGTCTTAGTGTCTTTATTCCTTTGCTTTGGGTGAAATGTTTTAAAAAAAACTACCATCAGAGGTATAATGTTTCATGAATTTGAGAAGTCTAATTTTCTGACAAATTTTTTTAAGAAAAAGGTTTTATAAATTTCAACTGACACTAACACAAACTGTTTCGTCAATCGATATCAAATGTTTTCTGTATGGACATGTCTAATTTACCATTGCCATTACCAACAAAGGAACTCATAGCAGGGGTAAGATGACAACAACAACAACAACAAAGTAATTCATGGGAAGATAACAAATACCCTAAAAGAGAGAATTATGTTAATTCCTTCTCAAGAAAGGATACTGGAGGTGAAACAACAAAAGATAAAAAAAAAACACTTCCTCATTAAACTAAAAAGTTCCATTCAAAGCTTCCTGAGGTTTACCCAATAGATATCAGAATGGTAATGATGATATTAGATGTTTCCCTATGAGGAAATATTTGGTATTCATTGATGGAGCAGACGGTCCTACTCTCAGTGGAAGTTTTTAAAATCTCTCTGTTAAAACAATTTTTCAGAAAAATTGGTTTCTTAAGTCCACTAACTGTTATCACTCTTTCCAGAATTGATGATGTTTTCCTCCCTAATCTTTTAGTTTAAAATGTCAACATCTTGATTATGTCATTATTTTCTCTTTGAGTTACATGTGTTATCCATTTTAGTTGTTGCTACTGTTGAAAGTTTTAAAGTGATGGGGTTTCTGTTATTTGGTATAGTTCTTTGTTTGTTATTTTTTAGTGCCAGCCCACAAGGTTTGAAGAAACATTGTATTCTTTCAGACCTACAGAGTTCATTCACTCAAAGCCAATTTTTAATCATTGATCTGAGAAAGTTGCTGTATAGTTTATACAATTGTTACCCAACCTTTATAGGGTTTCTGCCCCATTGCATACCAAAACAACTCTAACACTGCCAACTGTATAGTGAACCTTTGATTGGATTTTCTTGGTGCTCATATTGCATGTCAAATGAGTATCTTAGTATATTTCCCATAATAATTGTTATACAAATTGTATACACTGTAAAGGCAAGATACACTTCAGGTAAAATGTGTGCATGGTGTATGTTATGTTCAGATGTGACACTGCCAACCTCTGGCTGCCCATTTTTTCTCACCCCCTACCTTGGATCTTTTCACCACCCCCAGGGTACTTCTCACATTGGGAATCACTGGCTTACACATTCCTAAATAGGTTAGGTGCAATGCATGACATCCATATGAGAGTCTTGAACTGATAAGGTTATTTAAAAGCATGACTCAAATTTGGGACAAAATTACCCCTAGGGCAGCCTATTCTATGTTCAAATTTCTTTTGTCCTATACTAAATTTGTTATAACCTATCCATACACCAAGGTATTTGAAGTGTTCAGTATTTACTAATTTGACATCCTGAATTTTTATGATACTTTTTTTTTAAAGTAAGGTTCACCCTGTACAAGGCCTGGGGTGGGGCACTTAAGGTAGAGGGTTATGTTAAGGGGTAGTTTATACAAATAGTCAGAGAAGATAATGGTTAAATCTAGACTTGAACAGGTTAAGATTGTATTGATTGGGGAAGCATCCTCTTGGTAGTCTGTTCCACAGAGCAGTGGTTCACAGGAAGAAGCTGTTCAAGTGGAACTTACTTTGCACCAGTAGAATATGGCGGGAATGTGGATGGTTTGCTACTATGTAGTGGCATGGTGTGTCCTAGCTGTGAAGGTTAGACCTAGCGGAACCAAGGAATGTAGTTCATCCGAGCACTTTCCATGGAAGTAGTGATAGAGCAGTGAGAAGCTTGGCACATCCCGCTTGTGAGAGAAAGGTTGGAAGATAGAAAATAATTCTTCTCAACAAGGACTTAGAGACACTTTTGAACTCTATCAAAACTAGCAAGTGAGGTCTGAACAGTTCCCACCCAAATATAGCAACAGTACTCCTGAAGAAGGATGCTAATAATGAATATATAAAATAAGAACATCATGTTAAATGAAATTATAATTAGATTTTTATACTATTCCAGAAATCAATGATGTTTAAAAAGAATCAATACTTCCATAAAAAAATCAATACTTATTTAAAATATCAGATTGTGTCATGACCCCTGCCCACAGCAGAGAACCCAAAAGATGTGTTTCCTTAATCAGATAATCTAAAACTGATATTTTGCATAGCCATTGTGCCAGTTATCAAATATGAGATAAGACAAATGGACCCAGAGATGGACTGTAGGGTAATATGGCTAAAAAAAATTACTTGGCATTTCATTTGCCTTCTCAAAATAAACTTGACACTTGATTTTTTTTTAATGAAAACAAGTGGGTGGGCTATCATCTTACATCCACCTTGACATAACACTGGTAGGATTTATTAAATAAATATAGGGACCACCCCAAAAATGCAATACCTAAGGTTTAAAATTAATTTAAAAAAATGAAAAATCTTACTTGAAACTTTTATTTTAGCTATAATTTCAAGTTTTGATAGAGTTCAAAAGTGTCTCTAAGTCCTCGTTGAGAAGAATTATTTTCTATCTTCCAACATTTCTTTCACAAGCGGGATAGATTAAATTTAATATTTCCAATAAGCAAAATAGCTGACTAGTGCTCTTTTTTAGTTGTCTTTCATCACAATGTAATTCTCTTTATTAAAATATCTTCCAAAAATAAAATGTATTTTTCGGAAACTTTATTTGAGTAATATTAACTGATTTAAAGTACAATTAATCTGATTTGAAACAAATATTATTTACTTTAAGTTTCAAATGTCACAAAAATGTTTTTAACCCAACAGTAGCAGTTTTGACATTTTGACAGCCTCATGACAGATCTAATGTTGTTCTACGGAAACTTTATTTGTAAAACATAATTGAAGAAAATTATGTAAGCACATTTTTTATATAAATTTTAAGTACTCAGTATTCTTAAAAATTTAGGAAAATATTCTCTGTAATCTCATGCATTATTGAATTTTAGAAATTTGGGCTTTAAATTTACTATAGTCATCGTTCTTATTTTCTGATAATTTCATGTATGGACACCCATACTTACAAAAAACATCATGTTTATAAAAAATTGAAAATTATTTTTAAAATATTGGTGTTTGATGATTTGTATTAAGCTTTTCCATTTATGATTAGTAAATTTAATTTTCATCTAATAATATCATCAAACCTGCTGAAATTAATACAGAATTTTAAAAGATTTAAAAGTTAATAAATTTTTCTAATTAAATCTGGGAAGTGCTTTAACAGGACAGAAAATGTGAAAGAAATTCAAAGATGCATTAAAAAGGCAAAAGATGCTTTCCAAAAGCTAAACAAAGTATTAAGAAACAGGAAAAGGTCATTAGAAACAAAAAAAAATGTGCTGGACTGTTTTGTAATATCAGTCCTCCTATATGGCACTGAATCACTGGACAATCTTCTCACAGATTAAGAAGAGACTTGAGGTAATAGAAATATGGTTTTACAGAAGGATTCTGAGAATACTTTGGGCTGAACATGTGAATAATGACAAATTTTTAAGGAAAATGGTATCAAAAAGGACTTGAAAACTTAGAATCATAAACGGACTGTTGAAATTTCTAGAACTATGAAGAAAGAGGGCTTGGAGAATTTGATACTGACAGAACATATGGAAGGTAAGAAGGACAGAGGAAAGCAGCAAGTAACCTAGCTAACAAACTTGTATAAATGGATGGCAGAACAGATTGGGAGAGATAGTGAAAAGACAAACTTTACTAAGAGCTACGAAGGATAAAAAGTTGTGAAGAGCCATGGAACATAGATAAAGATGATGTCGTCAATACTACTGAAAAGTAGTAGTTTTATTCCCAAGACTGCATAAAATGTTTAAATTCAGTTTTCCTTTTGCACTCAATTTAAGGCCAGCAAATATTTTTTATGATATCAAAATATATATCATATATTTTGATACACAAAAACAGATTTATTGTACTGACTTGAATGAATTCATTTTTTTCTTATTTTTATTTATTTAGTTTTTCTGCTAGTGAAGTGTCTTTGTAATTGTTTTCAATGGTTACTATTATTATGTTTAGTTCTTTTTGGATTCAACCAAGGTGATACCTATAACTTTTGATTCACCTTGGATGCAACATATTGATTGGTAACCCAGACATAATTCTTCTTCTATATGCCATGTTCCTTCAGACATGTGGGATCATAGTTCTCCACAGCTTCCTATCCTTAGTAATGTTTGTTTATTTTTTACTATACTTCCCAGTCCTTATTTTACCACCCATTTACACAAGTTTGTAAAGTAGGTTATTCACTGTCTCTCTTGCCTTCAACATACTATGAGTGTTAAATTCTCCAAGCCCTCCTCCCTCATTATATGTCCCAGAAATTTCAATTTCCGTCATCTATTCATAGAAGTCTGTCAGGCAGGTGGACTACTGTCTTTCCTGTCTCTTTTGTTTTTGATATGCCCTGTGAGTGTGAAATTTTCCAAGCTTTTGTTCCTCATTATGTCTTACACTTATGTAAATTATGATAAGCATGCTTTGTCAGCTGATTTGTATCAGTTATTATTTAACTTTTATTTATGTCATTGCACTCGGGTTTGTTTATCAGGCTGAATTCATAAATAATCTTTTGAATGATAATGGTAACATTAGCCTTTTCCCTACAAGGAAACATTTGATATTCATTGACCAAGCAGCCATTACTATGTTTGGTTGAAATTTATAAAATCTTTCTCTTAAAAAAATGTTTCAGGAAAATAGGTTTTTCAAGTCCAGTAATAGTTATCACTTTTTCCAGAATTGATGGGGGTTTCCTTCCTAATCTTTTAATTGAAGTAGTGTGGAACATCAACAACTTGATTATGTCATTATTTTCTCTTTGGGTAACATGAGCTATCCATTTTAGTTGTTGCAGCTGGAAAGCTATCTGACAAGATTTGTTTGATTATATCATCAAAAAACTGAGATTATCATGTATTTACCACCAAAGCTAGAGATGCCAATTTTCCAGATAAGAAGACTCTCTCTACTTAGAAGATTGATACACTGCAGTCTTTTTCAGTTAGTTTTGGTTTTGTTTTCTTAGAAAAGGAAGATTTCTTGGGTTAATCTTCTAAATGAAAATAACATTTTCAAATCAGCATTCAAAATCCTTATTTTTACCCAAGACTGGACACTAACTGTTGATGTCTGTGAGAAATATGAAAATATACCCCATTCAAACTAACTATGCCAATGAGATATTTACTAAACTTAGCATTCCTTCATTTGTCCCTATGCTAAATTATGGAAAGGATTGTAAACTCATAGTTTGGTGCATTGAGACATGTTTACAATGCTACCATCCTCTCCATGCTACTATACAGCACTGAGATATGGCCTCTCCTATGTCCATGGCTTCAAGTCCTATTCCCACAGGACTATCAACTGAGTGCACTAGTTTGATCTTGTGTCCAACAAGGAGTTCTGCCAGAAGACTAGCCAGCCAAACATCCTCCGCACATTTGCTCACTATATTCACTCACTGGGCCACATTCTGCAACAACCTTACCAGAGTCCTCTACCAGTTTGACCTATCATCTGCAAACTGGCGATGACCACATGGCAGACTATGCAGCCACTAGAAGGACATCATCTACAAGGACCTCCAGCATATTAATCTGGTGCTGGAAGATGTTCTGATGCTTTGCCAAGACTATGAGAGCTAAAGAGACAAGGTGTTTCTGATGGGCTCAACACCTTCATGGCATGAAGTTTAGCATCAGCATGATGATTACATTGTTCCAACTTTTCAAGTAGGTAAAATCAGCTTTCAAAATCATGACTATGTTCCATACTAAAGTCATCTAGTCAAGAGATATGCTTTAGTAACTGAAGCAATGCTATTTGGGAATGCAGCAACATCCACTTTCAAATAAAGTGAAATTATTAAAGTCACTGGTTGTAGATAAACCTGGATTGTTTTAAAGTTGATAATTTTGACATTCATCCTCTTGGGGAAAAGATGCTAAGATTATATCTTTAATGAGACTGGTATTCAGTCTCTTTGAGAATAATAATTGTAGCATTTATCAACTAGGATTGCTTTCACAAGAATTTAAACTATTTGGATTAAATAATATCAATGTTCAGTTCTCCAAAATTAATAATTGTAATGCTTTAACATTCAGAATATTGACATTGGAAATGTTTAGCCTAAGAACTTGAGTCATGTTCTTAAATAGCCTCATCATATTAAGACTTTTATATAGATGCCATGCATAGGGCCAGACTTGTTCAGAAATATGTAAAATGTCAGATTTGTACAACTACTTTCTCAGACCAATGATTGAAAATGGCTTTGAGTAAATGAAGCTTGTACATTCTAATGAGGATCATCCTCTTTAAAACCTTGTGGAATAGTGCTACAGAATTGCAAACAAAGAACAGTACCATATAGCAAAAACAACATTCACTGAAAGACTTTCAACAATAGTAATACCTAAAATGAATAGTAAATGTAACTCAAAGAGAAAATAATGACATAATCAATATGTTGATATTCCACACTACTTCAAACTAAAGGTTAGGAAGATTGATTAAGTGATTCATTTTTTATGTTTTATCAACCTTTTAAAGGCTAGAAAGGAAACCCCATCAATACTGGAAAGAGTGATAACAGTAACTGGACTTGAGAAACTTATTTTCCTGAAAAATTGCTTTATGTTGAAACTTGACTAATGCATGGAATAATAATGCAACACAAAATGTACTTAGAACAAAATGTATTGAAACAAGAAAGTGTACACAATATTTACATATAGTCTTTTGTATATTCCTGGGAAGACCGTTCCTGGAGAATGTGTTTACTGAGTCACAGTCGGGCAGAGTCTCTGGTTGAATCTCTTGATTCCTCCCCTCTCTTCCCGGTACCAACCATATTTATATGGTCGGTACTCCACTATGCAAATTAGGTGGATCCTACACTTTAATAGAGAGATTTTATGTATTTTTCAACCAAAACAAATTCCAAACAAAAAATGACATGGTTTCCTCTTCAAACTAATTCTCTTCAAGTTTAATATACCTTTCCATTCTACTCTGCACTGCTAGAAGGATTCTTCTTGGATGCCCCTCATTACAACCCTCTTTTTGGCCTCCACACCTTCAAAATGATGATCCCATTGAGCTTGGGGAAAAGAAAAAATTGCACAAAGCAAGATCAGGTGAATAGAGAGGTTGTTCCAGCACAGTGATGGTCAGAACTGCTGTATAATCAGGGCGTTGTAAGCAAGTGCATTGTTGTGGTGAAGCAGTCATGATTTGTCCTGCCACAACTCTTGTCTCTTTTTGTGCACTGAGTGAAGCAAGCAATGCTAAGATTACAGTTATATACTCCCAAGATATCATGTTAGATGATAACACAATCTGCTTCTTCCTTTTTTTGCCTATAGCTCACACAGTACACCCAGTCTCATTACTTTTCAGACAGACCTTGTCCTTATTCCAGTTGAGGTCATACATCAATTAATCTGAATAATTATTGGAATAAGCTAAGAACTTGTTTCCAGTATTAGGTTTATACCCATTGGCTATTACAGTTTTCTGCCATATTCATGATCTATTAGAAAACTCTGTGGAGCAATAAAAGAAAGTTTGATACCAATGAAGCTTGTCATTTCTCTGAAAATTTATTTATACATGAAGAGTCTGCTATTGGTTAATATTGGAGGCAATATATATTCTGTTATGCAAGAAAAAATAAATCAGTTTTGTTAATTCATATCTGAATTTAATTCCTTCATATCATTTTCATATAAAAATTGTAGAACTGCAACGTACCACTTGGTTACAACTTATTGATTTTGCTCATTTTCATTTACATATGTTATAATGAAATTGCTTATCTGTTGGTCACATGACTAAGTGGTTAGAATGTTCAGTTTCTAACTGAAACCCTGGTTCAAATCTCACCATGGTCAATTTGTCGGGAAGATGACTTCCTGATGTTATCAGCCTGAAGAGGCAATCCCAGAATGTAGCAGCTTTGGAAAGTGTCTGAAAACCATACCACATGTTAACCTAGTGAGTGTAATTGGGTAGATGAAACTAGATGGTTGTGCTAGAATGAAGTCAGAAGTCATTGTGACTGAGGGTTCAAGTGTACTGGTCTTGTTCAGACTGTTGATCACACTAGTTAATGGGCTCACTTCCTGAAACTGTAACAAAAGGTCTGCTTTTTTTTATCATTGCAGCATAAACCACAGGTTTATGAACAAACACACACGTGCCCAAGCAGGAGTCTGTGACAGGAATTGGTTAGCCTGCCCTAATAGACAAGCATACTTGGATACAAACAGCCAGTCATTACTTATAATGACATGTCCATAGATAAAGATATCCATGTTATATCTATTTATCTATATATGTTAAGACTTGTTGAGTATAGAGTCAAAACTTTAGCATGCTATGTGTTGCTGAATGATTTCCATAGCAAGTAAGTTTTTATGGGATAGATTTACTAGTCCCACACTACTTCAAACTAAAGGCTATTGAATTTACACTTGTCTTTTTCCTAGACTGGTTGCTAAAGATAGAAAGCCCAGTCTGACCTGCTATTAACCTTAGGTCAGGGAAGGAGAGACAGATTCATACTTTTCTCAAGAGTATTTGTGCAAATGCAATGGAATTGGACAAGACAATTCTATCTGTGTCAGTGACTGCTACACTACACACATATCTATGTATTTCACACATCCATTGGATAAATATTGAGGGCTGCAAATTTTGAATGCTCTTAAATAGGATCTGATGATTATTGTGGATTTTATTTTGTTATTATGGTGAGAATAGAAATTTATGAGATCATTTTTATCAGTAGATTTGTGATAGACACTTAGTTTGGTTTAACATGATATTGAGGAAAGGTAATGTGTTATTAGTTTCTGTTTTGTAAGTAAATTCTATCATGCGTTCAATTATGCTTAGTGTAACTACAATGTCAAGTAATATTGTTTTGAGGGGATATATTAAATGAGTGTCATAAATATATCAAGTGAGGGACATGTATTTCAGAACACATATGTCTTCTTTCAAATGTCATGTCTTTACATAATGTGGACAGTCATGGCTGTCCATAACTTCCTCTGTTTTGTTGCTCTAAGTAACTCTTGCCTGTTTATGATCTTTCTTTATCTTTGTTCAGCCAACCATTCACTCAGACTCATCAGGTAGCTTACTTTTTGTTTACCCCCACTTTTCTTGTTGTCAATAGATCCTGTGAGTATTAAATTCACCAAGCATTCTTTTCTCATTATGTATTCCAGAAATTTAAGCTGTCTTTTTTCTAATTGTTAGCAGCAGTTTCTTTATAGTTTTTATTCTCCTTAAAATTTCCTCATTACTCACATGTGCGGTCTATGCTATTTTCAACATTTATCAATAAAACTATATCTCTATTGATTCAAGTTTCTTCTTCATCTGTAAGGAGCTTATCCAACATTCACTGCCAGAGAAGAGATTAGATATTGTATAGTAGTTCAGCATTCTTTGTTTGTTTGTAAGAGCATTTTAATTAATTTTAATAATTTTAAGAACTGACAGCTATAGTCAGATTCAAGCCCAGGACAGAAAATTCAATTGACATCTTCCAAAAAAGAACTTGAATGAAATGGCCAATAAGTGAAGCACAAAACAAATAAGAGATGCCTACAAATAAATCCTACTAAAATTAGTAGATACAAAAAAACTTTACAATTCTATACAAAACACTGCTCCAAAATTAAATAATTGGTTTCTGGAACCTGATTGGATATGGCAAGTCATATGATGTGCTCCCTATGCCATCCACATGGTTGAACTCCAAATGATCTGGAAATAGATCAGGGCTTGGGTCACAGAGTATGTTCCTGCCAAAAACAGATAGATTTCAGGAGCTGATCACCAATGTAGCATAATCTGTAAAAACAGTGACCAGATCTGAAAAAGGAGAATCAGCAGAAGGATCTGCGAAATGGAACAGTCAGTGAATCAATCCAGCCTCAATACACGTTACCATGACAATGCATCAGTTAGTGATGATTTTCCTACCTACAAAGCCATGGCAAATTAAGTTATGTCTCAACTCTTCTTGTTCACTATGTTTTAAAATTACTGCTATCACACAAAATCAGTCAGCAGTCACACGTTTCATTAGAGTGTGCTTTACACACACATATTGGCATACATATTACTTCAAACTTTGTAAACTCACTTGCAACAAAATAACTGCAAACTTTGCAGACTCACTTGCAACAAATCACATCGGACTATTGGTCTCTTTGTGGCTACAACAAAGAACGTTCATTTTCAACATGTAAATATATGTATCTATTGTTTTTTTATATTTAGCTTAGTCTTCTTCCTTTTTATTTCTTTGCATTGTTTATAGTTTTGTATTATAATTTGTGGATATGACATTTGGATTTTATTTTTCTGTCTAAAATCCAGGTACACTGCCACCACACAGTGAAGTTTAACTTTCCAGTAAAGGACAACATAAAGCCCTTGAGACAACAACCTGTGGAAAACATGAAACCTCTTTGTACTGTGACATTCCCATTCAGCATTCAGTTGCAGAAATTAGGTGGGTGTGCTTTGTATTTTCTGCCTTCTGCAGTTTTGTACTTCCTCAATGCTTTTTCTTTTGTTTTCATTTTTAAAAAGTATAGTCTTTTTTTGTCATTGAATTCTTGTCTCTTCCTAAAAAACTGCAACCCTTTTTTTTTCTTTTTTCGATGGTAATCCCTTTTTTTGTAATGTCAGAAATTTGTTATCCTGCCTTAATAGATGTACAAAAGGAAATTTTTGTGCAAAATTTGTATTGTACATTTTTGCCTTTACTTGTGTATTAAATGTTTTTCCTTTAAAATCTGATGCAGTGGTTGAGTCTTATTTTGTTATTTGCATCTATTTTGACCTCAAGGAGAAGAGAATCATGTGTTCTCTTTTCTCCCTTCTATTCCTACTAAGTTTTTTGTGTTTGGCACAATAATTTAGATTTGGTGGGGAGTTATAATTTCTATAAGTTCTGTTCCGCTATTTTTTCATCTTTTTGTTATGACTGTGTTGCATTCCTTTTATCTCTGCATGCACATTATTGAGGCACTCATCTTTGACTTGCTTGCATTTATTTCTCATGTCTGCTTAACATCAAACATTCTGACCACTTCTTTGTGCTATCTTCAATCTTTGTTTCATTGGAAAAAAATTTAATCAGTCATCTACTTTATTCTTATTTCTCTTCGATTGGGATGACTTATAACAAAAGTTTTCCTTAAATTGGCCCATTTTGAGTTCCTGACCTTTTCTATTTGGTTTTAACAACAACTATGTATGTTTGTTTGCAAATTGAATCATTCTGGAGTTTGTTATATCATAGTTCAAGCATTTCTTTAGATTTTACTAATTATTAGTAATTTTTTTAATTTTATCTTTAATTTGTATATGACTAGTTTTACCCTTAATTTGTTATACAGCTGGACAGGGATTATTCTTACAGTCTGTGCTTGGATATATCTCAAAGTGCAGTACTGCATTTCTAAATCATTTATTGATGGTTAGTTAGGCTATTTGACTGGTTTTTATGCCTACTTCCAGGTTTTTTCTATATTCATACGTGTTTTGAGTGTTCTCCAAACCAGATGTTGGTTATTATTTTATCATTTATATGATCTAAATTTATATTTACCAATTATTTCACTATTCTTATCCCTTTCCTATTTTTAAATTTTTGATCTCCCATATTGTCAGGTGATGATATCTTTGTTACTTGGTAAAGTTCTTTGTGATTCTGTAGCACCATTCTACAAGATCTGATGAAGAATAGTTTTCTTTAAGAACTACAGCGTTCATTTACTTGAAGTCATTTTTAATCATTATTCTGAGAAAATGGTTATATATAATTGATAGTTTAGATATTTCTGAGAAAGTTGGACACTCTGCATGACATTCATAAAAGAGTCTAGATCAGACAAAGCAATTTACAAACTTGGTTTGTGTTCTTTGTTCAATATTTTGGCTTTGTTGCACCTTGCAGTGTTGGGTGAAACTACTTCTAGCACAGCTTATTCTATATTTAATTTCATATATATTAATATTGTTCCTATACTAAATTTGTTATAACATGCATTGAATATTTCTGCCACTTCGGGTCTATGGCTTCTATTATAAATTTAGAGATTCTTGATAAAATATTTAGAAGAATCTGCAATGTTATTGTTTCTGACTTGACAGCTTCAGTCACTTTTCCACCCCCATAACATATCTTCACTGTGACTTTTCTATAAATATTTCCATGGTAACTGTTCTGATGTACTTTGCTCTATGTTACTTTGACTTTACAAATTTAAGTGCAGTACTAGATTGGCAGTTAAGTCTCATCATTTTACAGTTTAAATTGCTAGATGTTACCACAATTTCTATGCTAACTGCTCCTTCTCTTGCAATTTTTGCTTGCGCAACTCTCTTCCAAGTTCTTCCTTTCCAGTCAACTTTGTTTTTTTTAATATCAATCATTATTTTCTGTCTTCTTAATTCATGTTCTTTTATTGTTCTCTCTTCTTAATGTTTTCTTTCCTCATATTATCCAACACTCAGCAGCCCCTTACAGCTTTATTGCCTTGCTTGGGGATGAAATGATTTTTTTTTTTAAAATGATCCATAATACATATTTCTGGACAAGAAACTAATGATATAATAAAGATGTTGACTTTTTGCACTAGGTTAAAGAAAAGTTTAGAATGGAAAGAGTGATGATGGTTAGTGGACTTGAGAAACTGTTGTGGCCTTGTTAGAACCAGGAATAAGGACACAAGAGAGGAATTGAGTTAAACAAACATATTAACAGAAACAGTAATACAAACGAGAGTGTTACAGCAAGAATGTTCGGTCCAACTGTCAGAGCTGACTGCTTGAAACTTCCCTTTCCAAAAGGCAGTACCTGCTCCTATTTATAGCTGGGAGAGTCCATGCGTGCATGGGTAAATTACCATAGCAGAAACCTATTTTCCTGAAAAACTGTTTTAAGAGAAATATTCTATAAATTTCAACTGACAGTAATGCTAATTCTTTGATCAATGAATGCTAAATGTTTCCTGTATGGAAATGGCTATTCTTACCATTATTATTATAATAATTTATTTTATTTGCACTGATATTTGACATTTTCTAGTGTGTTGTGAAACTTGTTTACTTTTTCTTTGTTGCTTTCTGGTGTGGCTGTGTGTACTACTATGATGATTATATTGTATGGCTTCCCTTTCAGTTGACTGACAGTTGCTTGTGTTTATCTGATATTAGTCTGACTCCTTCTTCATTTTCTTTCTCTGTCTGTATATATATGATTCTGTGGTTATCACTTGTAAAATCCCCATTGTTTTTCTATGCTCCCAGAATATTAATATTTGACCTTTCCAATTCCTTTTTCACATTTTTTAAATTTCCACATTGATACACAGTGTCCTAATATTCCATGAAACAATTGTGATTTTATCTTTGTTACAGGTGACCTTTAGGTAACACCTGTCACAGATCTCTCCCTACCAGGTGAGGAGTTAGTTACAATGGAACTGACTCCTTTCATGCTATTGTCTGAGATTTCTGAGTTGTACATTTTTGTTGGAAGGTATGGTAAATTTGTTTCTCTTTCCTGATTGATTTTTATCAAGACAAAAGCTCTAGTTCTTTTCCCTTTGACAGGTTTTATTTTACTTCCTACAGGGACAGGGGAGCTGTTTTAATCATCCTCCACCCTGCCAAAAATATTATTATTATTATTATTATTATTATTATTAGGAGATAAGGAAATTGAACATGAAGAAGCTATGCTTGTGATAGTTTTGTTCAATACTGCAAAATGCTACAAAACCAGGAAAAAAAAAAAAACCTAAAAACACAAGTCATGTGTTTAAATAACTTAATCAGATCTAATATCTCACATGGATGTCATGCATGGCATCTAACTCATTCAAAAAGTCTAAACTATCAGTTATACTGTCGCGTCCACCATTGGCCACTCCCAAACAGGAACAAATAGGATGTTTCAACCTTGAACTTTTCCTTGTGTTTCCTACACACTATGTAATTTAATTTCATTTAGTTTTAGAATTGATCTAATGACTTTCTAATTCCTTTTGTGTTACAAACCTAGTTGTAATACACTGACCATTTTGACACCTACATTTTTTTGACACCTACATTTTTTGACACCTACATTTTTCGTAGCAAATCTCAGTTTATTTTACCTTGAGATTTTTTGTATTTTGCGAAACCTGTGGTTGTTGTTGGTCTCCCTTAATATAACATGGTGACTTCTCACCAAATTCAATTTTGGAAGAGAGGAGGAGTTACATTCCAAGTTTTTTGTCTGCCAACTGGATGCTAGTTAAGCCTTTTTATTTCTATTCTTCTAGCTTCTTGTGCATTTCTACTAACAGCATTCCGTCCTGACTTGCTCGCTGCCTGCTGTCCATACTTAAATAACCTATCCGATATATTACAGTTATAAATCTATGGGAGGTTTCAACATCAAACTTGACCAGCAGATACACAATGCCAGCACTAGACAGTGGTTCTAACCAACAACATCACATTGCCAGCTTCCTGTTCTTGCCGAACACAGTTCAACCATATGTCAATTACCTGGCTTCGAAGCCTGACCAACCAACCAGCAGTGATCACCTGCAATGACCAGTAGTGATCAACTTACCAGTCTGTACAACTTCAAAAGAGAAACGACATTATTTTTGCACCAACCTAATAACATAGCAATACAACTAATATATATATATATATCATCAACACATCAAATCAGACTGTCAACATGACCACCAAAATGCCCACACATCAACATCCCATCATTGGCACATCCAGTCCTACTGTTGACACGACCAGGACAAAGACACCTCAACTTCCTGTCATCAACACATCCAGCCCGACTACCTTTCAATTACCAGACCCACAGCCACTCAGGTCTCCAATGTAAATAAATTTTAAAGAAGACAACTCATAGGTGCTACAGAATGACAAATAACAAAACTACATCACTTGAAGACTTCCAACAGCAGCAACAACTAAAATAGCATGTGTCACTGGAAAGGATTATAATGAAGATGTTGATTTTCCACACTACCTTAAACAAAAGATTTGTAAGGAAACCCCTATCAGCAGTAGAAAGAGCACTAACAATGGACTTGAGAAGTCTATTTTCCTGAAAAACCGTCTAAATTTTAACTCACAGTAACATTAACTGTTTGTCAATGAATACCAAACATTTTCTGTATGAAAACAGTTAATCTTACCATTACCATCGCTATTATTATTCACACCTATCAATTCCATGATTGTTTCAGGTACTCCCATATTAGTTGCAAGAGATACAGTATTAGTCTGCAGGCTAGCACAAGTTAGGTATGGTCATCTCATGAATAGCAGAAACAGAAAATCTAAAACTGAGTTTATTTGTAAGTATTTATGATTTTATTTCATACTAGCAGCATGGCCCGGCGTTGCCCGTGCTTGATTAAAAAATCGTATGACTCATACAGCAATTGCTATCACTTGACTTAAAATAATATTTTTGCCCTTCCTTGCCTTTAAAGGAGTGCCTTTTGCCATGCTGATGTTGCTACATGTCTTACTTCTTGCCTATCTCACACTGCAAATATTTTGAAGCTCTATACTAAACATTAAATCTGTTACGAAAAAAGAACTAAACAAAATGAACACAAAATGATCAGCTTTAAAAAAGGACTCGTAACTGGAAAAACCGAATGAAAAAAGAATGTTAACAACACACTTTTTCACAAAGTTCATAGGCTGACTATGAAGCAGTGATGCTAGAGCTGTGAAATCTTTGATGCATTAATTTCAATTCTTATTAATAACTGCATTGTTACTTTCTAGACAAACTGACATTTGACTGTTCAAAGAAGATTTAAAAACTAACACGTGGTGACTTCACTTGAAAATGGACAAAATTTTGCATTGTAGTGATATCAAGTACCCACAGAAAAAGAATTTAGCCCCCAAGGGCATTCATAATGTCATAGTTGCTACATTAAGGGATGACACTTCAGCTTTATCTACAGTTGAAAAGTGGGCAGCTGTATTTAAGAGGGAAAGAGAGAACCCTGAATATGATGCAATGTTTTGGATATCCTGCACCTACCACTGCCAAGGAAAACAGTTACTGTGTTAACCACATGGTGATGGATGACAAGCAATTGACTATAAATCAAATGGCCAATGCTATTAGCATATCCCATGAGAGGGTTTAGAATATTATGCCCAATGAACTTAGCATGCCAAAGGTTTCTGCTCGATAGGAGGCACATCTTCTGACACCAGATAAAAATGCACCAGGTTGATCATAATTTGAAGCCGATCCAGCTGTTCCTTGAATGTTTCCTAACCTAGGATGATTTTTGGGTTCATCACTTTGAGCCAGAGGCAATCCATGCTGTAGAAACACCTTTTCTCACCTGCTCAAAAGAATGCTAAGACCATTTCATGTGCAGGGTAGGCAATGGCCTCAGTGTTTTGGGATGCAAAATGCATTTTATTTATTGACTCTTCAAAATGGCCACACCATCAATGGAAAGTACTGAATCAACTTGCTGAGGGAGTTATGAAAGGCTGTCAAATCCAAATGTCCAGGAAATCTGACAAAAGGTGTCTTGTTTCATCAGGACACTAGCTCAACACACAATTGGTTTCAATGGCTGTTGTGCATGACTGCAGCTTTGAATTGGTTGATCACCCTCTCTATTCTCCTGATTTGACTAGCATCTGTTCCCCAATATGAAAAACACTTGGCTGAGAACCAGTATCACAGTGATGATGACATCATATCTTCTGTTGATGACCTTTTTTTACAAACAGGATGAACAGTCTTCTTAAACAGTCAAATGTCAGTTTACTTGGAAAGAAATAATGCATTTATTAATAAAAAGACTTGAGAGTTGAAATTAATGCATGCAAGATACCATAGCTCTAGCATCACTCTTTCATAGTCAGCATATGAATTTTCCAGCCTACCCTCAAAGAAAACTTATTTGCCAAGAAAGATAAAAACTGTTATTTGCTGGGAAAGATTAAAAAAAATTGCAAGGATGGAATTATGAAGTTGGTTGAAAAATAGTAGTAGAATAACAGTTTTTTTCATTTTTGATATCAACTTTAGTATAATCACTAAAACAAAATTTTAAAAAATTAACTTTATTTCACAAAACAAATCTGACAAACCTTTTGCATTAGCCAATATATGAAAAAGTTTGGGGATAAATATGCCACTCTACCTCTTTCCACTATCTAGTGTAAATATATAATAATGAGATGTTTAGATGAGCTTGATTGAGGTGACACTATGTCTGGTACAGAGTAATAAAAAAGGAATGTACTAGAAAAAAATGGAATTTAAAATCTGAGACATTTTTGAAAAGTAGCTTAGTGAGCCAGCTGGCACAAATATAACACTGAGTAATAAGAAGAGATAAGGTCAATAGAACAATTAACATTAGCAATTACTTGAGAAAAGAGGACATTATATTCTGAGATAACTATGACCTACATGAACTCATGAGCAACATACAAAAACTTAAAACAGATAATTTGGACATACTTGTCCAGAACATGAAACTGGGTCAAGTTTCTCTCAGTAATACAATCTTTTCAATTATAGTTCTACAAGGCTCTATCCAATTTTTCAAGTTTACCAGAAATGACATTCATCCAGCAACTCCTTCCATTTAAGAAAGGACCTATCAACTGAACAGATCAAAAAAATTTGATAACATTTGTGAACTCTACTGATGCTATACACTCTACTAAGAACTTTTAAAACTACAACTACTGCAATAAGTTTACACTTTCTTATGAAAAGTTTTCTACACCTAGCTTAATTTCTTTAGATGCACAAAATAATACTTTGAGCATGCCTCTACACCTGTCTTCCTTTTCACATAAAATATTACTGTAAACAACTTCTTTCTGTTTCAATTTCACACTTAGTAAGAATCCTTTATTATTGTTCAAGAGAAGTTACTTGCTTTTTAGGAAATGGGAAAATTTTCATAAATATAAAGACTGTGTTGTCCCAACCTTTGAAGTGGTAAGAGTATTTTTGTCTTGCAGCATTCAACACCATATCATTTACTTGGACTCAAACACTAATTGCTGATACCTGTAGGAAATAAATACCAAAAAACTGATATATATTAAATTTATCTTTGTCTGGTTCAAAGCCAAATTAGGTGGAAATGGGAAATACAAAGGTTGATTTTTACCATTTTTTAAAGTAGGAAGAGCTGCTTTCATATCTTTTTGTTTTGACTTGAATATTGATCACCAATATCAGTGGAAAATACACACCTATCTAACCAAACAAACTGGTAAAATATACTGTATTTACCAGTATAAAATATTATGTATTTACCATCCATGCATGGTTTATAAGGATATTCAGAGGACTACTGTCCATTTCAATTTATTCAATGTTAAGATATTAGGAACAATACAGAAAAACTTAAAACATAAAACTTAAAATATAATAAAACTTAATATAAAAACTTGATGTTGTTGTGAAATGGCATGACTACATAATAAGAGTCAACAATCTTTCTACTGCTATCCTACAAGATACAAATTTAGGCAAAAGACAAAGAGGCAACGATAGGAAAAAAATCATTTGACAACATTACTGAATGGACTGGAAGATCATTCACAAAGACTCAGATATTGGCACACAACTGAGACATATGGAGGTAGCTGGTCAGGTGCTCCAGCTTCACAATGATCCTATGACCACAACTGTTCATGATACTGATAATGATGATGATACGGGGTATCTGGTGGGCTTGGAAAGTTACTGAATATTATTTTAAGCTTCATAGTCCACAAGTTATAATAGTATAATATTTGCATAGTTTTCTTTTTCTTTTTGTCTTTTTTCATTTAAATATGCATCTGATATATAAAAGATTTTATAAGAGGATGAACAATCAAAATTCATGTGTCACATTATAGACAAGATCTATATTCTAAAATGATTACTTTAGTAGGTATCAATGATTCTTCTATAAATAGTTTGTTGGAAAAAAATTGTAGTGTAAGGATTCAAAAGGCAATTATCTCCCTTTGGTTGAAATGAAGTCATATGGATCACATGAGAGCTATTTAGTGACATCACTTCATAGAGTGACGAAAGTGGTTAGTCCGTCAGCTTCCAGGAGTCAACCCAAGCAGTTGGTTTTTTAGTCTTGCTTCACCCCTGCCAGCTGTCATGTGGAGCAGCTCACAAGCACATAGCGCCATTTTCCTTTGGGAACATATCCTCACCAGATATAGAAACAATGTCTGGCTTGCAGTCTGCATGTTGGGAAATATCCATGAACCACTGTTTTCTCATTCAAGAAATATGTCCTTGCAAGTGACATAGTAGATAAATCCAACTGCTCAAATCTCTCTTGCAAAATAAAATTATGGCTTCTCCAGAGACAAAGAATCCTCCAGCAGCTCAAATGTCTGTTAGGAATTATTACAGGTAACATGCTCTATCTCATTTACACAGTGTTTTTGTGGTATACATGTGTTATAGTTTCTCTGTGTGGGCCATAGGTAAATATTTGTATATAATTTTGTGTATGACTTAGTGGTATAAAACTCTCTCTGAGAACAAAACTGGTTTGTCATCCCTTTGCTTTCAGCTGTTCCATTCCATCCATGTTTTAAGGTGATGGATCATGGGTATAATGCCCATAATAGCTGAAATGTAAACAGGGAATATTCCTTTCTTGCATAACACATTAACTGGTCACCCTGACGTGATGTGATGTTAACCCTCATTAGTAGCATTTTTCAAAAGATGGCATTTGAAAACATGATTTTGTTTCATACATGATTGAAATTTGTAACAAATATTCTTAAAGGTGACATTTCAGTGCACCTTTTCTCCATTTTTATTGTGAATTTTAAATGTTTTTATGCTAAAAAGGAAAATAGAGGAAAATGTGATGCATTTTCATAATTTTCAGATTCCCACTTTTGATTCAAGCAAAATTTTCTTAATAGGAAGAACTTTAATTCTCAGGAAGCCTATAAAAACCACTTATACCAAAATTTATTCATTACAAATATGAGCTCTCAACATCTCTATAATGTTGATTTAGATGTACAACAACTTTATTTGAAACAGAACTAAAAATTAAACTGACAGATGTGGTACAATAGGGTCTGTCACACAACTGGCTGAACACACATAAAGTCAAATGGACTCTAAAACGTGTTTATGCCCAGAAGATATAATCTTTGAAATCTGATGTCTAAAGCAGCAATCCACTTGACTGAAGGGGAAGAAAATAATAAATAAATAAATAAAACTTGTGAGGTCAAGTTATATTTGGTCGGAAGTTAAATGTTTCTGTCTGGAGCCTTATATAAGTAGAGTCTCAGTTAGGATGAAGGTGAGAGGAGCTGTCTATCCAACCAGTTATGTTGGTAACAGTCACTTGGTGGAAGTAAGAATAACAGATAAAAGAAACTTATATACTATCAACCAAGTACCAGAAAGACTCTCTCTCAGGTAGTTACAATGTCACCCAATTGTGTTGCCAGCCGCATGTCATGATGTTAAGATAGGTAGAAAGCTGGTAGAAGGGAAGAGCTGATCTATTAGTCTAACACAGCAAAAGTTGAACCCCAAGTGTCACCTACATACCCACCTAGACAGAGCAAGCAAAGTCTTAAATAACAAACCTAAATATATTAGAAACTAGGTTAAAGTTTTCATTTCTCACAGCAGTGTTTATTTTTTTATAACCTTCATGGTTATGACCTGCTATGCTATGCATATCGTAGCAAACCACCCTCATTTCCTTCATATTCCATTTATGAGATTAAGTTCCACTCAAGCAGGTTCTTCCTGTGAACTGTTGCTCTGTGGAACACACTCCCAAGAGGGTGTATTCCTGATCACTACAATCTTAACCTGTTCATGTCTAGGATTAACTGCTATTTTACCCACATATCCACCTAAACCATGCCTCTTACTCTGTAAATATCTACCTCGAGTGACTTCCAGGCTTTGTACAGGGTAAACATCACTGTAAAAAAAAAAAAAAGAAAGCTCTTTCATTTTCTTGTGAGCTTACAATAGGTCCTTCTCAGTTTTTGGTGAACACAACATGAAGTAGTCATTGGCCAATTGGTGGAAGGCTGGGTGAGGAACCTGTTGTTTCTTTACAAAGAACTTGTCAGTTGAATTTAACAAAACTTGTTTAAATGAATTCTTGCTGTCCAAATATATTTTATGTATATTCATGTTAGTATGTTTATAATAATCCCCTTATTATACACATGTTAGTATATATAAATAGAGATGTGTTTTTTGATATGTGCAACTTAATAGATGTATAGTTTTTCAGAGTTTATATTCTTAGACAGTTATAGTATTAACCAAAATCTTCCACACAATATTAAGTTGCCATACAGACTACAAATAACTCCTTGTGAATGGCTAAAGAAATCTTGTTTTTTTTAAGCTTGTTTGTCTGGAGATCCCAGTCTGTAACAGCATTCAAATGAACACAAATAGTGACTTACTTCTTTGACACCGATACATTTGGGGAGATTGGTTCTTTGATAGTGACTAAAAACTGACTAAGTGAGGAGAGAAAAGATTAGTGTCAAATGTAAAACCCTGGAAAATGTCTTATCCATTTTCCTTTCTCTTCTCTCCATCTCCTCTCAGAATTTTTCTGTTTTCTGTTTAAACATTGTTTAAGTTTTCAATAGACACAGAGCAGATTCATTTGAAAGAATTTTCTTTTTTATTTCTGTTTTTTCTTTTCTCTCTCTCTTTCTTTCTTTTTGCTTGTGGGTCTTTCTCTTCCACTATCATTTTTCTAGAATAATCTTATGCTCCTGATATTTTGTATCCTAAAGCTTGGGCATCTCCAGTTTGAAGCCTAACAAGCTGTTGGAAGACACAGTGAATCTGCCAGAGACCTAAAACTGCCTTCAAGTGGAAACATCTAATCTATGTATAACATTGATCACAATTGGAATTATAGTATCATTATGAACTCCAAGACACTCTGGTTAGCTGCATAGTATATACTTTATCAGCAGAGGTACATACAATTTTGAATTCAGAGTTCACCCTTCTCCTAAACTGGTTGCCAACCATAGCTAGAGAGCCCAGTCTACTGTGCTGTTTAGCTCGTAGCGGGGAAGGAACATAGACAAAAGAAATTTAAATTAAAAACCATTCATATAAAACAAATAGTCTCTCTCTCTCTCTCTCTCTCTCTCTATATATATATATATATATATATACATATACATATATATATATATATATATATATATACTAGCAGTAGAGCCCGGCGTTGCTCGGGAATGTAACAGTAAGAGATAGATTAAGTATCGACCATCATAAAGACTGAAAAATAAAATTGACAAAGATTATTGTTTAAGGTTGATGACACACATGTCTTAATTAGTTTTTTGTTTCGTTTTGTTTTGTTTTTGCTCAAACCCAAACTCAAACAAAAACATTGTTTTCAATTGTTATGA
>OZ010585.1:56061209-56126209 GCA_963932145.1 Acanthosepion lycidas | reverse complement strand
TCAGTCCAAGTTATTGGAACACCCTTAGAAAGTGAAAATTTCCTAAATAAGTATACAATAAACATCTATATGGATGCATATACATGGTCAGAAAATAGTAATTAAAACAAACACACAGAAGTATATATAAGCATGTATACAAATCTGGTCAGCTATTGACACTAAGGAAAAAACAAAAATAAAAAAACAGCTGTTTTTTTTATCATTTGACCCAAGCAAGATGAGAATGCCACTAGAATGCAGGTAGTTACAGGGAGTGAAAGAGAATGGAGAAAATTGTGGAATGGACAAAAAACAAATGGTTTGAGAAGAAAGATGATGGTGATTGACATTGCATTTAAATTTTTGAAGAATTTAGTTATCAGGAAAGTAAGAAATCAGAAGGGAGTTCCACAAATGGGAAGTGTGAGAAAAGAAACTATTAGAGTAGAAGTAATGGTTACATCTAGCTAATTTGACTGTAAAATGGTGAAACCTATTTAATACTACTGTATTAATATGAGGTTATATGTGAGAAGATAGGATGAAGAGTATTAAATAATAATAATAATAATAATAATAATAATAATAACTACCATAAAAAAAAAGTGTACTAAAAATGGGATCTATGACTATAGGGGGATCAGAATCAGTATGATTATAGTAATGACTATAAAAATAATAATAATATTAACAAAAAGGGGAGAAGTAGAAAGAGAAAATCTTCTAAATAAGTATACAATAAATAAACATCTATATGGATGCATATACATGGTCAGAAAATAATAATTAAAACAAACACACAGAAGAATATATAAGCATGTATACAAACATGGTCAGCTCTTATCCAACTAGGAACACTAACAAAAAGGAGGAAGTTTCAGTTGTAATTTTTGTAAAAAATATAACCATTGAGAATTCCTAGGCCTTTATTCAACTCTAAATTGTGGGTATTAAATCTGATAATGAGATTGCCTTCATGTTTTCGGCAGCTATTTTGAAAATTAAAGGAAAGGCTAGACGGATGCATGTAACATTGTCTCTTTGATTAGGTAAGCTAAAATGTTGTGCTATAGTAGAGTAATTAGAGGTTGTCATTTTGTGATTGTTGAATCAAAGATGAATTTTTGAGCCAGTTTCATCAACGTAATTGCCTCTGTCACTGAGATTGCAAGCAATCAGGTAGACTATGTCCAAAGCTGTCACAGGTAAGGAGAAATGGTTAACTTTTGTACCTGGAAGAATGTAAGTTGTTCCAGTGACAATGTGCTTACAGATGTGGAATTGTAGTTTATTACACGTATAAGAACATTTTAGTTTGGAAGATGTGAGTAGTGATAGTAAATTGGATAGCTGTCATCTTGCACTAAGTAGAGTTTGCTGAATGCATTAATTAGGAGATCTAGTTTAAGATTTAGCAAGTCTTTTGAGGAAAAGTGACAATTTTTTTTATATTTTGATTAAAATCAAGCACCATAGATATTCATGGACTGTTTGTTTTTGCTTTGCTTTTGTAAACTAAGAGACTATTTCTAGTGTGTAGGGAAGCTTTTCTTATGGATCCCTTAATCATGTTTAGAGAACATTTTCTATTGCTAAAGTAGTTAATGAGCAAGCCTATATGTATATTGTAGTTCTTAGGGTCCGAAAAAATTATTTTTATGGATTTATTTAGACTGGTTGAGTGATAGCTGTCAAAATTTAAATGACAGTGACTGTCTGAGAGTTTGGTGAAAAATGTGAAAAATATCATATATATATATATATATATATATATATATATATATATATATACACACACACACACACATATATATATGGCAGACATTTGGGCGATATTATTTTTCACACATAATTGCCATGACTTAAATAACATGATCGAACAGAGAAATAAATAAATTTTCATCAATAACACTGAATTATTTACTGTTGACTTTGATCCGTCTTAATGAAACACCCTTACTTCTCACTTTTTTGTTTATATTATTATTATTTTTATAGTCATTACTATTACTATACTCATTCTGACCCCCCCATAGTCACAGATAATATCTCCCTTACTTGCATGTTCCCATTTTTAGCATCATTTTTTTCTTATAATAGTTATTATTATTATTATTATTTGATACTCTTTTTTCTCTTCTATCCTATATGCATTAATAAAGACAAAGTAAAAAAAAAACGAGTTCTGAGCTACACACACTTATAGTTGACATCATCTGACCTGAAGCAATAGATAAAAATGGATAAAACAGAGGAGAGGCCATACAGATCTACATGGGGTGCACCAAGAGCAAAGGATTGGTGATTCTTGTACTGAAGCCATTTACGCCTACTAGATTTTAAATTTAGATCAGTTCAAAAAAATTATTCAATAACAAGCACCAGGGATAGCGACAGGAGTAACTGAAAATTTTATAACTTTCAAAAACTTTACTGTGCTCCCACATGGGGCCAGTGCAAGAGTTACATGGGCCCCCAACCAAATCTATGATGTGCACCCCTCAAATCTATGATATGAGGCCTCTGAATCTACTGCATCACAATTTTAATAAGGTAGTATTCATATAAAATACAAATTTTATTGTAACCTAATTATGGATCATATGCAATAAAGGTAAACAATTCAACAAGAAAACTTGAAAATAAATACAATGTATCTAAATACAAATTAGAGACATGTCATAACAGATCATTCCATCTTAAATCAACAATGTTTTGTGACAATTTTTAATGTCAACTTGAGATTTTCTTGTTAAAAAAGTTGAAGAATTTTAACACATTCAACATCATGGATAGAAAATAGTGAATTTTATATAATGTTTTTTGTAATTTAGCATGAGCTAAACAAATTCAGGAATTTAGATAAAAAAAAGTACCACAAAAATTTTTCATCCTTTAATAGTCAGTTGTGCTTAGTTTAATTTGTAATGTATATAAATGTAGTAAGAAAAAATCAAATGTTGAAAAGATTGTAAGGGTCGCAAAGCACTGCCCGGAGCCCACAATCAAATTTGCATACCAGAAAATCAGAAAATACTTATTTTATCATTATAAAAATGAACAACTACATAGAGAACAACAAATTTCTATAAATACTTTCATGATGAATTTTTCTCTATTGTACATAGACTTTATAAATTTAAGTGCAGTACTGGATTAGCAGCAAAATCTCATCATTTCACAGTTGAAATGGTTAAATGAAACCATAAGTTCTATGCTAACAGTTTCTTCTCTCACACTTCTCATTTGTGAAACTCTCTTCCGGCTTCTTGCTTCCAAGTCAACTTTGATCTTCAAAAATTTAAATGCAATTTCAATCATAATCTACTGTCTTCTTAACTATTGTTCTCTCTCCTTAATAGTGTATTAGTATGGTGGTATCTGCCACACAGAGTTTACCGACTCTTTTGTGTTAGGAAGAATAACGTGTTTTAGCCTTCTAGTAGCACACCGATACTAATATTAGCATTAGTGTAGCCATTGATACACTAAATATGAACATAGAAAGACGAAATACGCGAGCATAACAAACAAAACATTTAATAAGGCAAACAACTTATGTACATATATTAAAAAGATTCACATATGTCCCAACAAATGATTGTCCATATTGTCCCAAAGGAACAAAGAGGTTTACAGAATGAGAACAAAGAAATAACATACCAACTTTATGGCCTTTGATCGTCCGCAGATAAGTGAATAGAAAGTACCTTCTTTTTTCGCTAGGCAGTGCACATAGTGACCAATTTCCACGTGTGTGGATACCCTGGTGGTCAGGAAGGTAAAGATGCCGTTCCTCCAAGAACGGAAGCAAAGACAAAAAGGGCAGAAGAGTTCTACTCTCTAAAATGGCCAGATCTGGTCACAGTCTCTTTTACTACCTCCGGTGCTACTGGTGATGGAGGAGTCACTGAAGTGTCCATGCTGAGCCAGGTAGTGTCCAAAAAGGCAGGCTTTAATCTGTCCATAGTAATGCTTTGTGTTGCATTGTTAACGCTCACCATAAAATATATTTCGAACGTCTCTCAAGAACTTTGAAGGGTCCCCTGTAGGCTGGCTGAAATGTATGGGACTTAGCCAAGTCCCGCACAAAAACATGTGTGCATATTTGCAGTAGTTTAGGCACATATATCTGCCTTTGAACCTGTGCAGAAGACTTATATGCCAAGTTCGCCATTCTTGCAGTGAGCCGATCAACGAACGGGGTCAAGTACAAAACTTTTTGTGGAGGTTGCAGGAAAAACTGTCCTGGGAGTCTGAGTGTGGTGCCATAAAGTATCTCAGCAGATGAACATTTAAGATTGTCTTTAACCACAGTGCATAGTCCCAGAAGAACCAACGGTAGATGCTACAGCCAATTTGCTTGATCCATCACAGCTCTTAAAGCTGATTTAAGTGTACGATGAAACCGTTCCACTAAACCATTAGCCTCAGGATGATAAGCAGTGGTTTTGATTCTTTTACTCCCCAAGATCCTCATCAGCTGGTTGAACAGATCTGACTCGAATTGCCGCTCTCTGTCTGTAGTAATTAAAGCAGGGACCCCGAAACGGGAAACCCATCCTGAAACAAAAGTCTTTGCAGTGGTATGTGCCGTAATGTCCGACATGGGAAGAGCCTCACACCAACAGGAGAAATGATCAACACATGTCAATAGATATGTCTGTCCCTCACATGAAGGGAGTGGTCCTGTGATGTCCATGTGCACATGTGCAAACCGCTCGTCAGGTGATGGAAAGGATCCAGGAGGTGAACGGGTATGTCTCCCTACTTTGGCCCTCTGACACGGCACACAAGTCTTTGACCATTGCCGAATGTCAGTTTTCATGCGTGGCCAAACAAATCTGTCTGTGATCAGCCATATTGAGGCATTAGCTCCTGGGTGGGACAAATTGTGCATGGAGAAGAATAACGTCTTCTGCATTGACTCAGGGATGAAGGGGCGCAATTGTCCAGTGCTGGTGTCACATACAACTTCCAATTCTGTGTTTGGAACATGCATTCTTGACAACGTCAAGGATGTGTGGTTCTCTCGTAGCAGATGCTGTAGTTGCTGATCCTTTTCCTGTGCTTCTACAAATGATTGATGTTTCAAGCACAGGTCCAGCACAAAAGCATTTATGCCACGAGACATAGTGTCTGCAGGTATGTTGTCCGTTCCCTTGACAAAACGAATATCTGAAGTGAATTGTAACAGATAATCCAAGTATCTGGTTTCACGTGGGGAATATTTGTCAGAGTTTGACTGAAAAGCCCCCAAAAAGGGCTTGTGGTCTGTCAGTAAGTAGAAAGTCCGCCCTTCCAACAAATGTTGAAAGTAACGGACAGCTGAATAAGCTGCGAGAAGTTCACGTCCAAATGTGCTGTACCTGGATTCCGTAGAAGTTAGTTTCTTCGAAAAGAAGGAAATTGGTTTCCAGTGGTCATCAATCTTCTTCTGTAGTACTGCACCCACACCAACCGAAGAGGCATCAACTGCCAAACACAACTTACTATCTGGGACAATATGTGACAATTTACCTGCTTGGGACAATAAAACATTAATTTGATGGAAGGCTGCCATGGCTTCATCAGACAAAACTATGTCAAAATTTTTGACATCAGTTAGAATATCTGTCAAAGGTTTTATAACCTTAAATTTGGCAGAAAAATTCAAATTCACCATCCTTAAAAACTGTTGCAACTTTCTCATGGTATCTGGCATGGTAAAGTCAGAAATGGCCACCACTTTAGATGGAGAAGGTGAAACTCCAGCTGAATTAATGATATATCGATACTAATATAAGCATTAGTGTAGCCATTGATACACTAACACTGAATACGAACATTGAAAGACGAAATACGCGAGCGTAACAGACAAAACATTTAATAAGGCAAACAACTTATGTACATATATTAAAAAGATTCACATATGTCCCAAAACAAATGACTGTCCATATTGTCCCAAAGGAACAAGGAGGTTTACAGAATGAGAACAAAGAAATAACATACCAACTTTATGGCCTTTAATCGTCCGCAGATAAGTGAATAGGCCTTTCGCTAGGCCGTGCACATGTTGACCAGTTTCCATGTGTGTGGATACCCTGGTGGTCAGGAAGGTAAAGAGGCTGTTCCTCCAAGAACGGAAGCAAAGACAAAAAGGGCAGAAGAGTTCTACTCTCTAAAAGGGGCCAAAACTCTCATGAGCTCAACCCAAGGGAAAACAACTGTGGTCTCCCTACAAGTGTTTTTTTTTCTCATATTCTCTAACACTCAATAACCTCTTGCTTCTTAGTGACTTTATTGCCTTGCTTGGGGCAAAATGATAAAAAAAACAAAAACAGGTAAAGAAAAAATACTGAAATAAAAAATATGAAATAAAAATGAAGATACATACATACATACATACAGATATATATATATATATATATATAAAGATGGAGCATTGTTATATGCAAACTTTGGATTACAACTACCTCATGTTAAAACACTGGTTGCTGTATGATCACCGAAGTTAAGCCACATCAAACCTGGGTAGTAAATCAATGGGTAACCACTTGGTAATACCAGGTACTGCAAGCTTGGATGTGTTGGTTGCGTAATGGGTAATAGCTCAGAAGAGAGCAGAGTTTCAATTCCAGTTACAAATACTCTTGGGAAAGGTATGAATCTAGTTCTTCTCTCCACATCTATGGGTTAATTAGTAAGACTTATATCACTAAACCATTATTATCTCCCCACCCCTGCAAATTCTTACAATCTAAAAATATTTTCTGGCTTTAAACAACATACAAAGGGTTGATAAACAGTAGAAAATGAATCAATCAGTCATATATGTATCTAAATAGAAATTACTCTTAATTACATTAAATAATTAAAATTTTTTAAATTAAATTAATTATCTATTAAAAAAATTTAAAACAGCTAACATGAAAAAAACTGCTAATCTCTTCATCAACAATAACAACTCTCCCACAAAATACAAACTACAGAAGACCAACATTATTTATGAATTTATGTGCCCCTTACGGAACTGTGTATATATATATATATATATACATATATATATATATATATATATATATATATATATATATATATATGTGTACATATATATATATACATATATATATACATATATATATATACATATATATATATACATATATATATACATATATATATACATATATATATATACATATATATATATACATATATATATACATATATATATATACATATATATATATACATATATATATACATATATATATACATATATATATACATATATATATACATATATATATATATATATATATATATATATACATTTATATATATACATATATATATATATATATACATTTATATATATATATATATATATATATGCATCTTAAATAAAATTTTTATTAAGTGGCATCTTTTAAGAAAAATATGATTTCTGTAAATAAATGCAATTTGTTATCTATATATATAATTTTATTTAAGATGCATATATATATATATATATATATATATATATATATGCATCTTAAATAAAATTATATATATATACATAACAAATAGCATTTATTTACAGAAATCATATATATATATATATATATACATATATATATATATATATATATATATATATATATATATATGTCTTAAATAAAATATTTCAAAATAGGTATGTAGTAGTTGCATCAAAGTAAACATGACTTTACTCAATGAACTCCTAAAGGATAAAACTTGTTGCAAGAAAATTTTTCCACATTGTCATTAATTTCTCTAACACTGTTCTGGTTTAAAAAAGTTTATAATATGTGTATATGTGTGTGTGTTTGTGTGACAGAGAGAGTGAAAAAGAGAAAGAGAGAGAGATGAATATATTTATAGCATCACTGCAAATATGTACACTAAAGGAAAGATTGAGTTATTTCTCTTGAACCATGAAAGCAAATGCACAAAAACAAACAGGCATTCATGAACCATTTTGACCCACTTATATATATATATATATATATATATATATATATATATATATATATAGATAGATAGATAGATAGATAGATAGATATTTCCAAAGAAGTAATGAATTTTTATTTATTAATCTGACATATTTTTATTGCTTTAAATGTCATTTTTAGTGGATATCAATATTTGAGTAGACATTTATTTTTAAACAATATTTTATATTCATCTATCAGTCTGGATATTTGAGAAATCTTATTAAAGAAAAATGCATACCTTAGCAAGATTCAAACCTGTGTCTCTTTTTGCAGGTGGAATCCTTGTTAGATCTGCTAAGCTTTTAACCAACTCAGCCATGAAGAGCATCATCAATTAAGCTTGATTGTATATTGCCTTTAGATTTAACAATGGTTTCTCCTGTAAATGTGAACACAGATTCGAACCCTGCTAGAGTGCGCATTTTCTTTAAAAAGATTTCAGCAGATGAAAATAAAAATAAAAAAAAATATTGTTTAAAAATAAAAAGAGCATCTTCTCAGATATAGGTATCCACTAAAAATAATGTTTAAAATGAAAATATATATATATATATATATACATATATATATATAAAGAAATATAGTCTTAAGGTGTGCTATTTTTAAGGAATAAAGTGCTCAATATCAGAGATAGAGCGTGTGTAAATATAAAAGTGAACATAGAAGTCAACACTTAGAGGCGACAGTCTGTTTCATGCTATATGCAATCGTCAGGCCACATATGCTGTTATTTTTCTCGGCTATTTATATATATACGGGTTAGTGGTGCATTGTGGGTATTCTGTTATGGCGATTATTTCACCGGAAGTCGTTTGTTTATCTATTTGGGTCAAATTATATTGCTTGTTTTTATTTTTTTGTTTCTTATTTTATTTATTTATTTATTTATTTATTAACGTAGTAAAAATTTGTTTATATCACTTATTTAACAGTTTTGTTTTGGTTTGGGAATTTAATTAAAGCTATTTGTTCAGTTTTGGGGTTGATTGTTGTAGTTCATTCTAAGTATTATTTTGGCGGAAACTGTTTTTAATTGATTATCTTTATTTGGGATTGGTTTGTTTATTTATTTACTTGGATGAATTTAAGTCAATTTATTTTACTTGTATATTCTCTCTTTTTGGTTTTAGATTTTTAGTAACATAGTATTTATTTATGTTTTATTTCTATTTTTTTTATTGTTATTTTGTTTATTAGTATATTTATTTGTTTTTATTTTATTTTTTCCGTTTTTAATTTTTTAGGTTATGTAGTAAAAATTTATTTTCATGTCTGCATTTTGAGATGAGCTCAGATCTTTTGTTTAATAATTTATTTTGGTCGGGGAAAGTAATGATAGCTATTTTTTCCTCCAAGCAAAGTTTGCAAGTATTGATTGGTTATTGTAGGCTGATGATTTTTTCCTTATCTTCCAAGACATTTTTGGTGTGATGTTCGTTTTGTTTTTAATTTCCCAGATATACTTAGAAAGCATTGTACTGTTTGCATATTTACTATTTGTGAAAGATGTTTTGTGTGTATAATTTCTTTGTTTCCAGGGTCCTTCAGTTACTCCTATGTATACTTTTTCTTCATTATCTGGTGATATTGGTATATTACGTTGTTTTGTAAACAATTTCCGTTTAAGGGACATTCGTTCTTTATTCTGCAGTTGCACGTGGGTTTAATTTGTTCGTGTGGTTTGTTGATAATTTTCCTATTGTGCTTTTTTATTATTTGTGCCATGCTCTCGGTGCAGCTGTAGCTGATTTTTACTGTGTTTTTGTTGAATATCTTGTGTAAGGTGCCTGATTCTGGGAAGTGTTTGTGTAAGAGTTTGAAGAATATTTTTCCTACATTTGTTTTTACATTCTTGCTGTATGGTGGGTTGAACCATATGATATTTCTTCTCCTGTTGGCTTTTTTGTATTCTGTGGTGAGTATGTGAGTATTGCTGGGAATCCGCTATCTTTTAGGGCTGTTTCATAGTCTTTCTTAGCTTTGTTAAATAGGGATTCATTGGAGGAATTGTCAGAGAGCCTGCGGTTAATCAATTTTGGTATCTGTTTGATTATAGAAAGTGGATGGTTGGAAGATGTGTGTATGTAGAGTGGTTTGTCATTAGGTTTTCTATATGGTTTATGTGTGCCTTCTCTTAGGTTGAAGCTAAACTGTTAAATAAGTGATATAAACAAATTTTTACTATGTTAATAAATAAATAAATAAAATAAGAAACAAAAAAATAAAAACAAGCAATATAATTTGACCCAAATAGATAAACAAACGACTTCCGGTGAAATAATCGCCATAACAGAATACCCACAATGCACCACTAACCCGTATATATATATAAATAGCCGAGAAAAATAACAGCATATGTGGCCTGACGATTGCATATAGCATGAAACAGACTGTCGCCTCTAAGTGTTGACTTCTATGTTTACTTTTATATTTATATATATATATATATATATATATATATATATATATATATATATATACAGTGTAACCCAGATATAAGAGAGCCGGATATAAGAGAAACCCGGATATAAGAGAGATTTTAGAGCCATACTTACCTAAACAAAATAGACCAAACCCAGATATAAGAGACTTCTTCTCCGGTTCCAACAACTCTCTTATACCCGCATTACACTGTATATATTTGTGTATTTAGGCAGCAATCATTCTTTCATGCATGTTTCATTGAATATGACAGACAAGATGCTTTGATTTACTTTTTTTTATACAATTTCTCATCGTTAGAAAATATATAAAAACTATCATGGACAATTTTTATATAATTTATCTACCAATAAGAAAAATTTATCAGATGACATGAGAAATTGTATAAAAAAACTAACTCAAATCCCCTTGTCTGTCATATTCAATGAAATGCACACATATATATATATATAAAAATAAAAGAAAAAAGTAACATAGCTTCTGATCTTCTTTAAAAGCTGTGTCCCTATGCCAAATTTCAATTTCCTCAATACAAATTTGTGGTTTGCAATTTGGAACATAGATAAAAGATAACTGACATAACAATTTAAACTGTAATTTTATATACAAGATGTGAAAGAAATGAGAGTTACCTCCAGTGAACTGTGAAAACAAATATATAAAAGTACACATGTACTTTTTAAAACAATTTTTTCTGAAGTTATAAGTATACTACCTGGAGTACGCATAAAGGGTCATGTGATTTATAAATATAAGTATAGTTTTTGTTTATAACTTTAATTACCAATATTTAATTATGTTATTTTATAGGTAATATATAATTATGTTATTTTAAGTATATAATTAGCCAATAAAATTAATTTTCTGATTGGATTTACTTACATAACTTTTTAGTGTTTGGGTATGGCCACAAGTTAGTGGAGATTTAAAATCAAGGTTTTCCTATCACTAGATGAACTGCCTTCCCAGACTGAGAACCTCTATCTATCCAAAACATATATATAGAGAGAGTAAGAGAATTAATACAAGTAAAAGGTTTGTCACTAAGCTGATTGATGTTACTCTCAACATCCTGACCAGAGTTTCATAGACAGACCCTCCAGGAATCAATCCATCCACTCGTCAGGAGTATCAGCAATTGACTGCTTATACTTCTTGATTTTTTTATGCACTTTTCATTAGTGCAAGTTTTTTTCATAGTGTATATGTGCATGTGTGTGTGTGTGCAACTATGTATGTATATGTGGAATGTCATGATTATTTTTCCTTTTCATCATTTTCTTTTCACTTTACATTCACTTCTTAACCCCCCTTCACTTTTTCTCTTTTTCCTTTTTTCTTTCACTTGTTGCTATTTTGGCTTCCAGTTTTCTATACACATACTGTTGTTATTAATTCTTGAGCATTTTAGTGTTTTCTTGCGTTAGGAAAATTGTATTTCATTTTTTTACATAATCAATTTTAATGCTTAAATAATTTGTGTGTGTGTGTAATATATGATTCTTGCCAGGAAATACCAGAGGTCTGAATTGAATTTAAAGCTTTTCATGAACCTTCAATCTCAGATGAATTGGTCTGTGGTGACCAGATACTAAAGTTAAAGCCACCAAATGCAGAATTGGGCCTCAAAGGATGCCGGTGGGTGCACCAGCATAAACAGGGAAGTGAACCCAATTGAACTTAGGATATACACACATCAGACAATCAGATGACAGGAAATTATATAAATACCCAACCTATAAGTTAGAAGAAAGAATCCCTCACATTCTCGTAAGATGATCAAACCATTAAAGTAAAACCTGAAACCACATACCTCCAATAATGCTGAGGTTAATTTGACAGAATCAAGAAGTTAATCGACAATTATTTACATATGATAAATTTAGTGCTATATATATATATATTTAAGATGTTACTCACATAATATTACATACATATAAATATATTACATACAAATTTGTATATCAGGATAAAGTGTGTAACTGAATGACAACCTGTAAAAAATCCTTATGTAACACATTTCATCTCTAGAAGGAACTCCTTCAGACTAATAAATAATGGTTTTATCAATGGAGCCAGTCTTATATAGGAAGCACAGTGGAGTAATGGATAGCGGCTCAGACTGAGGAATTGGAGAGCTGAGTTCAAATTCCATTTGAATCCATTACATTCACTTATGTGCTAATACCTTTGGGAAAGGTATGAATCCTCTTCTTCTTCCCCACATCTATGAATAAATAGCAGGACAGATTGGATTCTAGAGCCTTGGATGGCAACTAGTCTACTGCAAAAAGAAATGGTAAACTACTGCCGGGAAAAAACTGTCTCATCAGTCATGTATCGAAAGATATATGATTGTCTATGTGTGTATCATGTATACCGCATAACTGACAGTTTTGTATGTATATATATATATATATATATATATATATATACATAAAGAAGTGATGGATTTTTTATTTATTAATCTGACAGATTTTATTACTTAAATGTTATTTTTAGTGGATACCCAGATTTGAGTAGATGCTCTGTTTATTTAATTATTAAACAGTATATTTATTTATTTTCTACTTGCCTGAATATTTGAGAAATATTATTAAAGAAAATATGCTGTATTTTTTATAACATTTCTCAAATATTTAGGCTGGTAAATGAAAATAACAAATATATTGTCAAATATGATATGAACATCCACTAAAAGTAATGTTTAAGTAAGTATATATATATATATATATATATATATATATATATATATATATATATATGTATATATATATATATATATATATATATATATATATATGTAAGATGAGAACAAATAGGGTACAATCCCAACATTCAGAATATTTAATTCTTTTAAGAGCTCAATACAAAGTAGAGCAATATTATTTTTTTTTAGAGTTTTTACACCGAAAACATTGCAAAATCACTACACAATTGCCTGATGAGATGCATTGATATGCATCGAAACACAACTGCAATTGTGTAGCAATTTTGACATGTTTTCAGTGTAATATCCTAATATATATATATATATATATATATATATATATATATTAGGACCTTGAATAAGTTCTTGCTATTTTCCAACAAATGGTGTTCCTAGAATTGCATGTGTGTACTTTTAGATGGTAATGCATCTATAAGGAAGTACTATAAGCAAGTTTAAATTCAGTGTATGTCATTTCAGTGAAGTGTAAACAACTTTGTTTTTCATAGCGTTAAACATGTTGGATTTTGATTTTTGGATTTTAAACATGTCCAAAGAAAGTGTATTTGTGGAGAACTTTACTTCACTACTTTATTCAAAAGAAATCTGCAGCTGAAGCACACAGAATTCTTGTTGAAACTTATGGTGATCATGCTCTGTTGGAAACAACATGCAGACACTTGGATTAGATGCTTCAAAAATAATGATTTTGATGTTGAAGATAAAGAATACTGGCACACCAAAAAGTTTGAAGATGAAGAATTGGAGGCATTACTTCATGAAGACTCATGTCAGGTGCAAGCTGAACTTGCAGAATCATTAGGAGTTGATCACACAACAGTTTTGAAATGTATGAAAGCATTAGGAAGGACTCAAAAGCAAGGACATTGGGTGCCATACAAGTTGAAGCCAAGAGATGTTGACTGGCGTCTTGTCACATGTGAACAGCTGTTTCAACAGGAGAAAAGGAAAGGTTTTTTGCATCGTATTGTGATCAGTGATGAAAAGTGAATACACTACAATAACCCTAGGTGTAGAAAATTGTGGGGTAAGCCTGGCCATATGTCAACATTGGGTGTTAAAGCCAAATATTCATGGTTCCATGCTTCTGCTCTGCATTTGATGGGATCAGCTGGGTGCAGTTTGTTATGAGCTGCTCAAACCAACTGAAACCATCATGGGAGAATGCTATCAGCTACAATTGATGCATTTGAGTTGAACATTAAAGAAAAACGGCTGCTATACAAGCAGGGACACGACAAAGAGATTTCACATGACAACACTAGGCCACATGTTGCAAAACAAGTGAAACTTACTTGGAAACACTTAAATGGGAAGTCCTACCCCACCCCACCATATTCACCAGACATTGCCCCGTCCGATTAATTGTTCCGATTAATAGCACATGGCCTGGTTAAGCAGCACTTTCATTCTTATAAAGATGCCAAAAAATGGGTTGTGTTGTTTTTCCGACGTGGAATTTAAATGCTGTCAGAATGATGGGAAAAAGTAGTGGTTTGTGATGGACAATACTTCCAGTGACATGTTTTTTACTAATTTTTGTAAATAAAACATTACTTTTCATGAAAAATCAATGAGAACTTATTCAAGGTCCTAATATATATATATATATATATATATATAATACGCTGTGATGGGTAAATTGTTGCCATTTTATAGTTTTAATTTTGTGCATGCACATTGTTTGTTTTTGATCTTGTCAATTTTACAGTATAGTAGGGCACCATCTGTGAGACAAAAAGCACCGTGACACAATTTACTCCACCTGAAATTTGGAAATAGCATGCTGTACGGCTTGGCATTTGCACTGTAAGCTCCAATACAAACATTTCAGAGTGTTTTGGTGTCAATTTGAGGACAGTGCAGAGGATTCATAAAGAGTTGGATGAGTCTAATGGTGATTATGAAGATATGATCAGAAAACTCACTCTGATCATTCTGTTAAGAAATGAACTCCCGAATTTGTTGGTGAGAGCCTCAGACTCAACACAGAGGCCTACATCAAAGTCTTGAGAAGATAATGCTACCCTGGGTCAAGAGGGTAGCTGCTGGAAGACCCTACGTCTGACAACAGGACTCTGCACCATGCCACACAAGCAGGTGAACCCAGTCATGGCTGGTTTCAGACAATTTCTGCAACCACATCACCCCATACATCTGGTGACCTAAGTCCCCAAACTGAAAAGTTCCAGGAGATTCCAAAGTCGTCTGGAGGCCATGGTTGAAGCCAATAGCAATTTTATTGAATAAATTTACTGTTTAGTATTTCGAGATGTTTTTATATAATTTTGGTAAATATATTTGTTAAAATTAGATGTCAGTGTTATTTTTATTTTTGTGTGATTTAGAAGACAATTTATCTATCGCACCCTGAATATATAAATTACATATATATTATAAATTATATATATATGTATATATATATATATATATATATATATATATAATGTCATCCACAGACAGACTGTTTCGCTGTATCACAGCTCATCAGTGCGGCTAGACATCCGGTTGCCTCTAGCTAGGATCGAAACCGGACTGAATTGGTATCAGGCGGATATTCTACCACTAAGCTGTCGCGCACGGTCGGGATGAAGGTAGAAATTTAGCGTATTTATTTATGGAAACACGCCCAGTGACCGACAGTGACTCAATTCGGCTTGCAAAGAGTCTCGCTATATATATATATATATATATATATATGAATGGGGGTATACAGCAAATGCTGGTTACAATTTTACATAAAAAATGTTAAAGATACAGGGACACTGATCTTTAAATTTTTGACATCTGTGTATCTACATATGTAATCTTGCCAGCCTCATTACTTCAATGATCAAAAGCAACAGAAAGCTGAATAAGTTCAGCTAGATTGTGCATCTAGATATACTGGAGGTTAAAATTTTTAAAATTTAAAGTTAAGCAGCCCTATATCATTAGCATTTTCTATGCAAAATTGTAACTGCTGTTTATTATATTTTTCTATTTCACTCATAAATCTATCTATCTACATCTTTCTCAATCCCATTCTGTTCATATCTCAGTTCATATCTATCTATCTATCTATCTATCTATCTATCTATCTGTATGTCCTGCTTTGTGCATGTCTATCTCAATTTCTCAAGTCATCTATATCTATCTGTCTGCTTCTACTGAAATATGAGTATCCATCAAAAATAACATTTAAACAAAATAAATTAAAAATAAAAATACATTGGATTTAATCCATTTCCTAAAATAAATTGTCTTTGTTTATATTAGGATATGAAACAGAGCAGATATGGATGTTTGGAGAACTAGCAGAGAGTGTGTGTTCAAAAGCACTATTCAGGTTTTGTTTGACCATAAGTCCTACATGGCCAAGTAGTTAGGCATGTCAGATCCAATGACAGTTCCCCATGCTGAAAGACAGATATTCATCTGACAAGATTTCTCAAATTCAGGTTGGTAAATGTAGCTGGATAAAAAAAAATACTGCTTAAAAAACAGCTTCTACTCAAATATGGGTATCCATAAAAAATAACATCTAAACAAAATAAATTGAAATAAAAATATGTTGGATTTAATCCATTTCTTAAAATATGTATGTGTGTATGTGTGTGTGCATAAATAAATAAATAATTGATAAAACCATGATTAATCTGAAGATGTTCTTTCTAGGAATGCAATGATTTAAGTAGGAGTTTTGTTTCCATTTTTATCATTCAGTTTACCAGTTATGTGGTGTGTGTGTGTGTGTGTGTGTTTATCTTTAGTAGCTCACATTTTCTATATGGTTCACTGAAGATATGTTAGTGTTGTCTACTTATACCAGGGGAGTGCTGAAAAGTTATCAGGCTAACCCCAAGAAGGGATTCCAGGATGAATTCAGATTCTAGGAAGTGGGTCAAGCCTAAAACTGTTCAGTACTTCTTTGTATTTTACGGTTCCAAGTTTTCACAAGTGACTTTTTTGGGATCTACAAACCCTGGCAAAAATATATTAATCAGCACACTAAGAGGATGTTCGCACAGTTTGTTTTTTTTGATTTTACAGAATATAAACAAATCACAGATATGACACAAAATAATTTTTGTTTAACCTTCTAACTTTGCGAAATCTATCTCAAAGAAATGTAATTTAATTATTTAAATTAATGGTATATTTTTCCATATCAAGCAAAGGGAGAAATTATGGAATCATGGAATGCATTTGATAAACCTTAATAAAATAATTTAACCTTTCTATGCTAACAGTTCTATGTAACCTTTCTATGCTAACAGTTCTATGTAACCTTTCTATGCTAACAGTTCCTTCTGTAATACTTCTTCCAGCTTCTTGCTTTACAGTCATCTTTGATCTTCGAAAATTTAAATGCAGTCTAAATCATTATCTACTTTCTTCTTGATTTCTCTTCTTTTATTGTTCTCACTCCTTAATAATGTTTTTCTTTTACTTATATTTGTTTACACTCAGTAACCTCTTGTGTGTCTTAATGGCTTTATTGCCTTGCTTGGGGTGAAATCATCAAAAAACAAATTTGCAAAACACCAATTTAATATACTAATTTTAAAACATAGTATCATCAATTCAGTTCAGGTTACCAATGCAATGAACTGCTTCATAATTCTTTGTGATCATCTGAAAAAGATCTTTTTTGTTGTTGAATTTCTACTTTTTTACATTTTAGTTAGAAAGAGAATGAGAATTTATATGTGACATACAATGAGATCTAGCTGTGATTAGGACACACACAAAGTCAAATGGACTCTAACTGATTTTATCTAAGCCTGAAATGACTGGTTTATTTGGTTTATTTTGTTTTATGGCATATCAACCTCAATGGGTAATTTAATGCTGACAAAATTTTTTATTCCTGGTAATATTTTGTTTTGTCAAAAATCTGTTTCTGATAATAATTTTCCTTCAAAATTGTATTGCTGGTAATAATTTTTTTCAAAAAGTATTGCTGGTAATAGTTAACTATTTGTCCATAGCTGGGACCCTAACAGGTGCTACCACCCCAGGTCAGGGTGGACCTGGGAACACCAGCAATTAAGCGGTGGTTCCACGCTCATCAAAACCTCCTGATCAGAGGCCTTGCTGCTGGACGTAGTTTATTGTCTTACCCAGGATGTGGATTTAGTTTATCGTCATACCCAGGACAACCTGAAATGTCTGGAGCTTTATGACCAACAGTTAAGTCTAGATATAAGATCTTCAAAGTAGCTGTTCACTGTTTGGAAACAAAGAGAAGTAAAATGAAACAAATAAATAAATAAAAATTTTCAGGCTCAAGTGCCACTTGACTGGATGTGAGGTAATCCTAATTGTGGGCTTATATAGTCAGGATGCACAATAGAATAGTCAGTTCCATGCTGTCCAGAATGACAAGCTGCACATGAAGTAGAAATGGGTAGTGGGCTGGTAGAAAAGTCAACAGTCCGAATGAGAAGAGACAGAGATAGAGAGATATCAAGTTAGAGATGGTCAGAGATCTTGCTGGTGGAATGGTAGATATGGCTCATCAGTCTGTCATGAGAAAAGACAAAAGTAGCAACAAAGATGGACCACATGTCACCAGAATGTGCCAGGTGAATCTATGAATAAAAGAATCAATATGATGAAAATAGGTTTCATGTTTTCTACTTCTCACAAAGGTGATATTTTCACCTTTTGCTCCCTTGTGAATGTATAATGGGCCTTTCCCAGATTTCATTCACACCTATACAAACAAGAATCAAAACATGATAAGGGTTGATTTGTTCAGTTGGTGAAAAACTGCATGAGGAAAGTTCTATGTTTCCATAAACAAGAGATGAAATTTCTTCTTTGTTGTTTTGTCTAATTCAGTGAATTTACTTTTTATGCTAAGTCTCAAAAAACACTATATAAAATTCACTATTTTGTATCCAAAATGCTGAATGTGTAAAAATTCTTCAACTTTTTATCAAAAACAATCTCAAGTTGATGCTAAAAATTACTGCAAAACATTGTTGGTTTATTTAAAATGGAATGATCTGTTATGGGATGTCTCTAATTTGTATTTAATTGTTTACCTATATTGCATATGATCCTATAGGTTACAATACAATTTGTATTTTATATGAATACTACCTTATGAAAACTGAGCTGTAGTAGAGTGGGGGAACTGTGTATCATAGTTTTGGGGAGGAGTGCACAAGACACTTGCTAATCGCTTACTGACAACTGCTTTTCTAATTAACTGATAAGTGTGCATTTCATGTTAAATCCCCCCACATGACTAACCTACATGGTTAATTTATAATAGTAATAACAGGTCATGGACTGTGATCAAAAAAGGGCTTGAATATATCAAAATATTTTGATATTAAACTTAAAGATAATGAAATTAGTCCAAAAGAATCATTGTTTAATAATAATAAACACTCATGTGAGAAGGCTGGTGGGATACAGCAGTTGGAATATTGGAAAAAAAAAACAAGTCTTGTGGACTATGACCAAAAAATGTTAAGATAATAAATGCAATAATGATGAAATTGTTCTGAGTGAATCAATGTATAATAGTAAAAAATACACTCATGTCAGAAAATTAGATATTTTCAAATATCTAAAAATGACTTCAAAATATACTGATATATTTAAATGTTTCTCCCAAGATTGTTTACTTACCAATTAACTTCTCTTCAACAAACTTCCAACCAAAACTGTTTACCAAGTGACTGTATTCAGATTTGGTGCTTATGTACTTTTAAAAAGATAATTCTAATCATAAATATTAAATGGAGAGTGATAAAAACCATGAATAACAGAAATGCCATTTTCTAAATCAACCATGTTGGTAAAAAGTCAGAAAAAATACGCTCTTCACAAGCTAACAATGCAAAAAGTAAAATCTTTGTATTGAGAAAATAATAAAATACTATTTACACTATTTAAATTGCTCAGACTGTTGTCCTCATCTTTGTTGCTATATTCACAAACAGAACCCTTTATTTCATCCACCGTCTAGATTGTTCTAGTTCCACGTGCCATGCCTCTTCCAGATGTCTCAGTTATCTCCTTTTACCTCAGCTTTTCAAGTTTTGGTTCATCACTGCAGTAGTCTGGTATCAAACTCACAACTCTTTGGGTCAAGTCACTGGATCCAACCAACGCTTTTATCCACTGGGCCATATGTCCTCAAGGACAGATCATTTAATCTGTTGTATGAACATTTCTTCTTCATGACAATTCATTAAAACTACAGAATTTAAAAGTTTCTGATTTATTTTCCTGATCTACTCACACAATTTCAAATGTGCAAGTTCATAAACAAATTCCTTATTTTGTTTTGTTAAAAATTACCCATGTCTTTCCTTGTCATTATCATCCTTCATTAATCTTCTTGGCATGGGTAAATCAACTGTTCATTTTAACCCCTAAGTCCCTTGCCACTACATTATAAACACAACTTCATTTCAATTAATACTTGATAAAAAAAATATGTACATATATGAGGATAAATCAGAAAGTAAAGGCAATTTTGCAATTACAGAATAAAAATAATTTTGCAATTACAGAATAAAAATAATTTTGCAATTACAGAATAAAAATAGCAGGCAGATGCTGACAGCTGATACCATATATGTGCATGGGATGACAGGTAGCTAGCCATGTGCAGCATTTCATTGTTCAGTCAAGTGGCAAGGAGCAACAAGGTCAGACATATGGATGCTCCATTCAGCTATTGCACCATCATGGAACAATGCACCTTAGTGCATTTTCTGTGGGCAGAGGGAGTCAAACCCAGGAAATCCTTTTCCAGATGTTGGCACAGTATGGAGCACACACCATGAATCAACAAATGGAGTATGAGCAGGTATAACGCTTTAAAGCAGGAAGAACAAGTGTAAGAGACAAAAGCTAATCTAGCTACCCGTCTACATTGTGCATGGAAGGGTGGGTGCTTGGATCAGGGAAGCATGTTAGCATAAGTGGAAGCAATAATAGGTAGGTATCAGCTATGGATCTGCACAAGCTATAGTGCATAATTACTTAGGGTACTGTAAAGTTTGTGCATGTTGGCTGCCCAAAGAAAGAAATTTTGCAGACATAGCTTCATGAGCAACCATTTCGGAAAGGCTCATTGAACAATATTAGTGAATTACTAACAGGTGGATTTTGTCAAAAAGTTACATATGCATTTGTTCCTCCTTTGTGAAAATAGAGATGTATGGAAACTGCCTTTACTATTTGATTTACGCTTGTTCAACATGTGTTCTTTATGTATTCCCCACTATTGTGGAATTGTACTAAACAAAAATCAGCTTAAATATCTCTGAACATGCACATATATATTTTAGCATGAAAAACTTAAGATGGATGCCACAATTGCCAAACCACTAAGGAAGTGGTTTGGCACATGTCAAACATTTTCTCATTTCAAATTAAGATATACAATAAATATACTTAAATTAATGCCAAAATACAACAAATAAACATACAACTCAGAGAGAACTTACCACTAATTAGCAAATTACTTATAGGACAACACCCTTCAGCAACTACAAAACTGTCCTTTTCAGGACAACACTACTCAGTGACTATAAAACATTTCAAGACATCACTTTTCAACAACTACCAAAACTATCCTTCTCAGGAGAACACTCTTCTTACCCTCTACATGAACAGAGATATTTTTTGCTTAGTATACTGTAACCTTATTTTGTTGATGTATTTTCCTTAATGAAAATAAACTTGGCAATATATTTTTTTACTCAAATTTTTTTTGTTTGTTGTTGTCTTTCGTCATTTAACATCATATCTGTTTGCAGGCCAATAAACCACCTGCAATACTGTAATGGCAGATCTGTACACAGATTCAAGAAATCTGAAATTGCTCTTATGGAAATTAGTACTAGATTACAGATTGAACTGGATGATTGATTGCTCAATTGGTGATGGTCAATCCATATTATATTTTTTACTAAATATCATAATTTTCATAGAATTAGTAAATATTAAATACTTCAGATACATCAGTATATGGATCCGTTATAACAAATTTAGTGTAGAAGATAAGGAAATTGTACCTAGAATAGGCTTCATTAGGTGTAGTTTTGTCCAATACTGTAAGATGTTACAAAACCAAAACATTGACCTAAAAACTCAAGTCATGTACTTAAATAAGCCATATCAAATCAAGGCTTTCATATGGATGTCAGGCATGACACTAAACATGTTCAGAAATATCTAAAATGTCAGCTGTATGCAACCACTTTCTAAGAGCAATGATTAAAGATGTCTTTGAGTGAACTAAACATATAGATCTTAGTGAAGACTATCCTGCTTTGAACATCATAATCATGCTATATAATCCTAAACAAAGAACTGTACCAAATAAAACAGAAACCACATGATATGAGGACTTTCAAAAACAGCAGCAGCTGAAATGGTTATCACATTTAACTCAACAAGAAATAATGATATAATCAAGATGTTGACATTCCACGCTGCTTCAAACAAAAGGTTAGGAAGGAAACCCTCATCATTACTTCAGAAAACTATTTTGCTGAAAAATTGTTTAAATAGAAATATTTCATAAATCTCAACTAAAAGTAACACTGGCTGTTTAGTCAATGAATGCTGAAACTTTCCTGATAACAAAACAGTTAATATTGCTATTACCATTAATTTGGGAGTACATTAATAAAAATCACTTTCTGAAATATGCAGCTATTTTTTGGGAAAATATGAAGATAATTTTCCTCCTATAAGTTGCAAGATGAACTTGTCCTTTAGATTTGTAAATTCTGTTGAAATTATGGAGGTAGTGACTTTAAAGAAGGATTGCATATTGAATTATTAATAAATAACACATTATGGTGAACAGTCATGTAGAAGCAAGTGAGTCTGAATGGCTTGCATCTGGTGCAAAGGAAAATAAATGTCTTACCTCAACATGCAGCACATGGTATCAGAATTTTGTTCCTTGAAAATGGCATTAATTTCAAGTCAGACTGTTCCAACTGTGTGCTGTAACAGGGGTTTTTTGTACAGCTTGGCATGGTTCAACCAATGGCAAGTCATGTGCTGATTGGTTGGACTGGAGGAGGCTATTTTCCTTGGTAACTGAGAACAAAAGAAAAGAATGCTGATTGGTTGGTTGACTGTGGTGTTGGCTTGATAAAAGAGGACTGAAGCAGTGAGTTGGGAGGGCAGTTTTACATTTGTGAAGTGTGCAGAATGCAAGAACAGCAGATTGAACAAGCGGCATCTTGTATTGTATAAACAACGTCCAAAGAATAGAGACCCATTTAACTACAGACATATACCTGATAAAGACTGGAGAATGCATAACTAAAAATGTAGTGATGTATAATGATGAGGGTTTTAATCCAAATGGATTATAAAATAATGACAAGATATCACACAACTAATGGAGACAGAAACACATCAAATGTAACATAGTAATCAATACAGTCTGGGCTATTCTGTTACATTTACTTTCATACTAATGCCCTTGGAAAAGGTATGAATCTGTCTCTTCTCATCCCACCACAGCCTTGGATGGCAGCCAGTCTAAAATTCTGAATTCAAATGGTGGAGAAGATAATAACCACTTCAATATCTTTTTCAAGAATGCAAGGCAATTCACAGATAATAAAGAAAAAGAATCTGTATAGAGTCATGACCATTGAGATATAGGCAATTTTCAATTTAAATAACAAAAGGAAATCATTCAAAGGTAGATTTTAGGCTGAACACTGTGAAGGGCAGTTAATAACTATATCACATTGCAACCAATGAGTGTAGTCATATGATCAATTCCTGAATTAAAAGTAATATGCAATAACTGCTGAGTAAACATTAATAAATATAAGATAGATATAGTTACTCTAGGACTAATAAGAATTTCCTTAGGACTGGCTGCTTCAAATCTCTGTGCAATTTACTAATATTTTGGGGGTGATTTCTGACCTTTGTGATTAAAACTGTTGTTAAAAACTTAACATTAGAAATACCTATTTTCTTGTGTTTCAAAAGAAAGAAATCCCAAGAATATTTTTTCTCTTGTGTTTGTGCAATCAGCAGCAATTTTATTGAAGAACATTTCACCTGGAGCATAGGGAATTCATTATTTGATAAATCAGAACACAGTTTGGAGTGTTCTGTTTTGATTGCCAGTTAAAATCCAATAGCAGTGATTCAGACAAGGATCAGTAGCCAAGATTTTAGCTGAGCAAAATATCACCCCTGCCACTGATGACCAGGAAGATAATCTTTGATGTAACAATGCCTAATAGACAGTGATGAGGATGAAATTATTATACTAACAGATCCAGTTTGAGGAGAATCAGTCTATTTGTTGGAATGATGTTTAGAGTAGAAAAGATAATTTTTTTTCATTTGGTCAACTGGTGATTTTGCTACCTGTTATCTGTTTAAAATACAACACAATAAATGACCAGGGATGGAAATTGCTTCAACATGTGACATATTTTCCAGACTTGTTAACTCCAGTCTCGCATATTTGTTTCTCATTCCTTGTCTGGTCAGTTATTCCAAGTTCAATCTAAGAAGAATCTGTGGATGGGTGAAGGGGTGAAAATTTGACTTTATAAAAATATTCAACATGTCCACGAGGAAACAAGAAATGAAAAGAAAAAAAACAGATAAGGTACAAATACAACATTTTTATATTTCAGAAATTGTTTCACAAAAATTGTTTCTTTTTTTTTAGTCCAGTTTCTTCTCATGAAGACAATTTTCATACAACAGGCAACAGACTAAACACTGAAAGATTTCTTACTGACTCTTCTTCTTAATTCATTTAACTGTTACATCCATCTTCTACTCAAACCCCATGTAGACTGCCTACTTGATATATTGTTCTTTTATTTATACATGGCAAGTGGACTTAGTAATAAACACAAAATGTGCACAAATATTTAACAGAAAAATGTCTGGCTCTATTTGGGAGTGTGTTACTTAAAAAGTATAACATTTCTAATAAATTAATAACTATACATTCAACTTTGCAGATTAATAATTTGATATTTGTTTTAAATGTGCAACTTATTTTTCTTCATAAATTATGAGTTAATTATAACTCATAATTTATTAAGAAAAATAATAATTATTACATGTAATTTTTATATTATGAGAATTACATGTTATTTTTTCATCCCTTTTTCACTCTGTGCATTGTTGCATACATGTTATAGTTTCTCTGTATGTTAGAGTTTCTATTTCTATAGACAAATTCACAAGTGTAATGAGTTCAGTCTGAAATTCTCCCACTATAATGACCTTGTGTAAGACCAAGAGAATTACTATTTGGACCACTGACCATAGTCAATTAACAAGTTTATTTCACAGGCTAATTCACTAATATAGTAACTAGATGCTCTACTATAATGACTTTGTGCCAAATTGGATTGAACTTTGTGAATAACTGTTACATGGCCCAAATGTTTGGGTTATTGAAAGCAGATGGATGTACTTGAAAAATGAATTACCAGCCATTATATGTATTAGGTTGGTGCAAAAATAATGACGTAATAATGTCGTTTTTGACGTTAAAAAATACGTCAAAAAACGACATTATTACGTCATTATTTTCGCACCAACCTAATAGATGATGATTGATATATAGTTACAGTAGATATACTCTGTGGGTATTGAAATGTGCCTGTGTAGTGTCTGCAACAAGGATTAGCTAGCTACATCCTAGCAAATGGTGTACTTGAAAAACAAATCACCAGCCATTATATGTAGATGATAATTGATAACGAAATAGTCAAACAAAGTATCTAAGGTAGAATACATGAAATACGTGATGCTTAAATTTCTCTTTTCTCGTTAATTTTTTGCTCTTAATGCAACTGAAAAAATCTAAGAGAAAAATGATTACAAATAATTTTTACTTTCAACATTGTACAAAATACTTACAAATAGGTACAGAAAAGGGAAACTATATTACAGTGGTGGTTAAGTGACTGAAGCTGATATGCCAGGTGTGATAACACTGCAGATTCTTCTTTAGGTTTTCTCAAGAATCTCTAGATAAATAGCAAAAGCACCAGGCCGGATGGGCAGCAATATTCAATGCATCGAAGAATGGTAAACTTACAAATGTGGAATATAAATTCTAACATGACAACTTAATCGATGGTCTTTAAAACTTCTTTATTGTTCACATATTCTGTCAATGGTATCCTCAGCATCTTTCTGTAGAACCACATCTCTATTGTTTTGAGTCTCTTCATCTGAGGAAATTATCCAGCAGTCACTGCTATATAGGAGGATTAATATGACATAGTAGTACAGTACTATTGCCTTTGTTTCTAATGTAATTTTCCTGTTCCTTAATATTTTGCTTAGCTTTTGGAAGACAACTTTCGCAATTTCAATGTGCCTCTGACACTTACAAAAAAATCCTTTACAATGATTTGCAAGATAACAAGTACTTGCATTAACCTGAATATAACTGTTTGTTCAAATATTTTAATATTTTTTTCAAACTGCATTTACAAAAACAATTCATTTTCAATGGTATGTAAGATTAGAAAAGTATTTCTGTCTGAATTTCTGGGATAAGGAATTATCATTATTTACACTATTTACGTTTGGACTATTGTTCTCATCTTTAAAGTTACTATCACAATATTTTGGGTGTTGTGCCCTTTGGACTTCATCAGGTGTATTTTGATCAGGGTAACCTACAAAATTCCAAACTGAAAACTTTTTTTAATCTATAGGGGTGGACTGTTCTAGTTCCACTGCCCATGACTAAGGATATCTTGTCTAGTTCTCATTTTTAGTACTGCTCAGTTATTTTTTGCTCTGTTTCCACTTAATCCAAATACAAACAGGGATTGAACTCACAATTACAATGTCACCAAATTCATGAACCAACATTATAATCCAGTAGACTATTGTCCTGTAAGAATTCACTGTAGGTTACCTGGATCTATATACATTGGTGAAGACTGGAGGGCACCTGGCTGAAACGTGATAACAACAAAGATGAGGACATAATCTGAATATAAATAGTGTAAATAATTTACCATTATTGTTCCACTATGTTTTGCCATATTATCTCATAATACACCCTAAGGACCATAGCATTAGAAATTTCAAAGGCCTTTGACAAAGTGTAGCACAAAGAATCACTGCTCAAGCTCTCTTGTTATAGAATCACTTGAAGAGTCTTCTCAATAATAAAGTTCTTCCTAACAGGTATCCTGAAGGTAGTTATTAACGGCCAGTCCTCCAGGCCCTAGCAATTAACATAGGCATCCCCTAGAGGCCACTTCTCAGACCAATCTTCTTTTTATTTCACATAAATAATCTTTCTAAGAGTATACTCAGATCTTTTGTGAATATCTCTGCTGATGAAACAACAATATGGGGGCACCTCCAAAACTCATAATGACCAGTGATTAGCAGCTGATCTCTCATCTGATCTAGATTTAACATCTCATTGGGGGAAAAACTGGAAGGTTGCATTCAATGGCTTGAAAATCAAACTAGATCATCACTGATCATATCTCCAAATTATCACCAATCATGATGATCAAATATTGGGCCTTAAACTCACCCCAAGTGGAATTCATACATATGATTCATCACTAAACATACAAGAAAAATGGTCAGTAAGTATTTGACTCTACATGCTATCCTCTACTTTTATAAGAGCCAGATCAGGCCTAAAATGGAGTATTGCTGTCATATTTGGGCAGGAGCTGCTCAGACCTGAAATTTCAGTCTTGAAAGCATCTCTGTGTCCTTGTAGGTGACAAATTATTTTTCACCCAACAACCTCTCTCTCATAGATGTGATGTGGCAAGCCTCTCACTCTTTTATCACTACTTGCATAGAAAGTGCTTGAATGAACTACATTCCTTGTTTCCTTTAGTTATAATTTTCATGGCTAGGATCTGCCATGTCACTCACATTGTAACAAACCATCCTCATTCTGACTGTATTACACTTGTGAGAAGTAAGTTCCACTTGAGCAGCTTTTTCTCGTGAGCCACTGGGCTGTGGAACTAACTCCCAAAAGGATGTTTACCTGATCACTACAATCTTAACCTATTCAAGTAGGGGGTAATCATTACCTCTCCTGCCTATCCTATAAACTGTGCCTCTTAATATTTAACCCTCTACCTTGACTGACCACAGGCCTTGTACAGGGTGAAAAAATTCCATCATTTCAGAACTTTTATTTTCCTTTGCAAAGTATTGCTCTGGGAGTCTTTTGCATTTTTCAGTAAAATGAATTTTTGTTTTTCAAGATGTTAATCCTATAAAGACTAAAATAAATTGTTATACAAATTGTTATCTGAATATTGTAGAGGGGTAAAAACCTCTAAGGAAAAGTTGGAAATTTTGGGGGCCTTGTTACCAAAGAAACATGTCTTGTGTTATCCTGATAAAATATTACACTTTTTTCCCTAATTAATTCTGTTTTTTGGTCAGTTGCTACTTTTTAATTCAGTGCATTACACATCTAATCATTAGTTACTCTGGAACGTGCTGATAGTAAATGACTAAATTTCTAATATCACCATATTGTTGCCATATATGGTCTGGAGCCTCTTATGTTTGCCTCGGGGTTCTTGACAGGCTCCAGAGGTGGATATGCAATATAATTGGCCCTGTTCTGGCATCTCATCTACAGCCACTCTCTCACAGACATGCCATCGCCTCTCTCTGTCTGTTTTACAAATACTTTCATGGCAATTGCTCTGAGGAGCTGCATTTGCTGGTTCCCAGACTTCATGAATTCAAGTGCCCTACGAGGCTGGCATCCCGCTCTCACCCTTTCACTGTCAAAACTCCTAAATGTAGCCATCACTTCTACTCCAATAGCTTCATGTCTCGCATCTCTCACCTGTGGAACTTCCTTCCCTATTCCAGTTTCCCTGAGAGCTATAATCTCCAACTATTCAAATGTAATGCCAATCGACATCTCCAGTTACCTTGAGCTATCCACTATCCTTCTCCTCATCTTTTCCTCTATCACTCCTATCTGATCTTGCTTCAAATCTTCTGTAACCCCTTACGTCCTAGTGGTTTCTTGCCTTGCTTGGGGTGAAACGCTTAAAAAAAAAAAAAAAAAAAATCTAAACACTATCACCTTATTTAGATAAAAACCAGTCTTTGGTATCATTAATGATGGTTTATTTTGCTTTCCCCATAATCTCTTGTGTACCAAATTACTATAAAGTATCCCTTTTTCATCACCCATCACAATTCAATTTAAAAAATAAAACATGTTTTATGCTTAAGTAGTAAAGGTAACAATCTAATCAAGTGGATAATGTTTTATATGTAAGATCATGGTTGAATTCTTCAGAAAAAGACATTGATGTTAAAATAGAATTGCAATGATATGGATAGCATTTTCAAACATGAATGACATTTGGAAGTAAAAAATGAAAAACAAGTCTGAAAATGCAACATTTTAAGTCAACACAGCAAATATTCCATTGATACAAATAAACAGGTGGGCATTAACAACACTACTCTATCATTATTTCCTTGGCAAATGTTCAGATGAACTATATTCCTTAATTCCACCAGTTCTGACTTTTCAACTAAGACCCGCCATGCCATATACACTGGGAAGAATCATCTTCACTCCTTTCATATTCCATTAGTAAGAAGGAAGTTCCTCTCAGACAGCTTCTTCCTAAGAAGAACTACATCTCTGTTGTTTCGAGTCTCTGTGAAGAAAACAGACTCCCAAGATGATTTCCTGATTGCTACAATCTTCAAGTCTAGGCTATCCTACATAGCCTCATAATCTGCATTTCTTACTTCCTCTTATATTCAAACAACATCCTTATTCAATAACAGCTCTACCATGAGTGGCTCTTTGGCTTTGTACTAGGTGAACAATTAGTAAAAAAAAGACTTGTATCCATATACTTGTAGTTTTTTTCACTATGTTTTGGTTGATGTATTCTCTGGCCTTCATCAGAGTTTAAGTTTTCAGATCTAAAGCCATCTATAAGAGGAAAAAGCACAATTGAATAAACTCTGTGTTTTCTGTAGTGAAGAAAACAGAGAATTACCTTGTCAAACCAAGTGACAGCGTGTCGTGTGTATCCTACGATGGAAAATGTGACAAAAACGAAAGTTGCTTGCCGAAAAAAGGGCACATATTCTGCATGATATGCTGAAGATTGAATATTCAAATTAGAAACAAGTCAAAAATAGTTTTGATATGCTAATATTGTGCATCCTCTCCCAGCTCCCAGATGAATGATAAAAAAATGCTCAGTTGATAAAAGCAGTTTGTGTTCTCAAATCAGGAGAAAAATTTGTATATTTTTCTATCGTGTTTGTCGGCGAGTGTGCTATTTTTCTGACTGGTTACATGTATTGTGATTTGTGATAGTGCAGGTGACATTATTTTCTGTCCTTGATATTCAAGTTTGAACTTTCAGTTTGTTTTCTTCATTGTGGAAGTAATCTGAACTGGAATTTTAGTTCAAGCATGGCAAAACCGACTATATTTTCTGATGCATTCTTCAGGCCTACTTCATTTGAGGATGACTTAGTGTCATTATACCAAAGCTAATTTAAAATTAAGCATCATGTTTTAGCCAATATGTCTTTAAGCTTAACTACTATGACTTTGTACCAGACTATGCTAAGCTGGAGTAAATAATTGTTTGGGACATTTACTATTGTTATACTACCAGTTCCATAACCCATAGAGAAGCAGTGGTGTGTCTTGGGCAAGATAGCCTGACAGAGCCTATCCCACTTCAGTCTGGTTTTGAATTCAAAGATTTCTTGCTTCAAGAATGGTTGCCACCTTCATGCTTGAGAGCCTACTCTACCCTGCTATTTAATCCATAGCTGGAAGGAGATGGATTCATACATTTCCAAATGGCATTATCATAAAATGAACAAAACAAAATTAAGCATGAATTGAACTTGACACCAAATTCACTTTTCATTACTATCTATAGTCAATGGTTAATAAACTTCTTTTACAGATCAATTGCTAGTTCAACTAATATTAGGTTGGTGCAAAAACAATGACGTAATAATGTCGTTTTTTGACGTTAAAAAATACGTCAAAAAACGACATTATTACGTCATTATTTTTGCACCAACCTAATATATTCTTAAGCTTTCTATATAATTTGTATTACATTTGCTAGGTTTCTTAGCTAAGAGATCAAAGATATTTCTCAGAAATGGTAATTAAGAAGATACTTGTGAAAAAAATCTCTAAATATGAGCATATCTAGACAGAATAACTCACTGGATAATTCCAAGTATAAATAAATGAATAACTTGACAAATATATATATATATATATATTTATGTTATTTTCAATCTCAATTTTAATCATTTAAGAAGAGATCAGGTAGAATTCAATTATTGAATAACAATGATAAAAATGAGTCTTCAAAATCAGAAAATCAACTAATATATTTTAAAGATATTCATTTGTGATAAATTTGTTACAGATCTGTACATAGAAACTTATATATATATATATATATATATATATATATATATATATATATATATTCATGAATTATTCATACATAAAACAAATACAAAGGTTAATGATTAAATGGCGAGAAATCCATCTTCGCGAACAATTCAATAATATACAAAAACCCCTTAAAATTTAAATTCAAACTCAGTGTTGTGACTGCACGTTCCAAAACTATAACACACATTTCTCATAGCATTTTTCAGATTACAACCTTGTTTTCGTTTGTCCACTTATTACTGAAAGTATAAACAAGAACACAATATTTCATACCTGAGGATGTCTGTAGGAACAGATGAAAGCTTGTAAAATAAAAAGATCTAATGCGACGGAAATTTATAAAACAGGATCTTTTCATTCATAAACAGATTCAGTGTTTTTGTATATTATTGAATTGTTCGCAAAGATGGATTTCTCGCCATTTAATCATTAACCTTTGTATTTGTTTTATGTATGAATAATTCATGAATTTGTAAATTGATTGCACATTTATTGAAATATATATATATATCTGCGAAGCTCATATACCAGGTGTAACAGCAAAATTCTCTTCTTGTTGTGACCTCCTGATCCAGTTTTCCTCTCTACTGTTCCCTCTTTTTTAAACTTATTCACCATTCTCTTGATGGTTCTTGAAGTTGGAAGCCAGAGTATGAATGTTGGTACCATTACTGAAGGCCTGTATCATCTTTCTCCTCTTACCATAGCTTAGTTGGGAAGACAGTGGGTCTGACACAAAACAATTTTAAACTGCTCTCTTTCTAGCTGAATAACTCCAAGGGTTTTTCACTGATTCTTATGAAAAATGATGTTAAGATAGCTAAATGTCTCATCTGAAAAACCTGGGAAAAAGAAACTCAATTAGTTTAGTGGTTTCTTAGATATTAAACATTTTGTAGGATGGATAATTATGCAGTTACATGATTTGGACATTTTTGCTGTTACGCCAGGAATATATATGATAAAACATAGTTTTAAGGTATGGTATATTTATGAGTTAAAGTGATCAATATCAGTGATAGGGTGTATGTAAATATAAAAGTGGAAATTGAAGTCAACACCCAGAGGTGACTGTCTGTTCCTTGGTTGCATTATCATAGGTTGTTATTTTTTTGTTGTGACATTTTATTATTTGCATTATATTTTTGTGCAGCTGTAACTTTCTATTGTTATTTTTGTTGAATATTTTTGCTTATTGGTTTGTTTCAGGGAAGTGCTTTTCTATTAAGTTTAGGAATGTCCTTCCTATGTTAGTTTTGACGGTTTTGTTGTATGGTGGGTTAAACCAGATGATATTTTTTTTCTGAATTTGCATTTCGGTTGTGGAGGTGTGCATTTTTGCATTTTGGTTGTGGAGGTGTGTATTGAAAATAAATACCTGTTATCAGAATTCATGCCAAATGGATAAAAAAAATACCAACAAACATTACTACATAAACCACCATTGACCATATAAACATAAAAAGGGAAACCACTGTCAATATAACACCATCAATTATTTTCTAGTTCAAACTACCATCATAATAATTACAATTATTGTTATCATTCCACCACCATTACTACGATCACTTCTACCACTTTACAATAACTATTTGCTGCTACAATTGTTATTATCATCACCCCCACACAACCATTACTACTACATCCCAATTACCATTGTCGTATTAGTCCACAATTACCATTACCATATCAGCTCACAATTATACTTACTTCTCCCTCCCCCAGCAAAATTAATACCACTGCATAAATACTAATAAGTATTACAAATTGGAATTTCTACCATTTGCATATGTGTAATCGCCAAAAAGAAATAACCAATATTAAAATAATAACAAAACAGCCTTAAAAAATTAAAAATAATAGCAATTTTTACCTATCATAGTCTTACACAGACCCCATCATATGTATATACGTGCATGCAAGAAAACATTATTCAGCAAACAAAAATAGAAAAACGGTCTGCGCATTGACGGCGCAACAAACAAGAAATATTCACTACACAATCCAACATTGAATATAGCCACCAAATGCATATGTATGTGCACAACAACACATATATGTGCATACATGCCCAGTCCCACACTGTTCACATGTTTATGTTTGTGTGAGCTCTGGTGAGTGAGCGTGCATGTATGTGTGTTTGCATATGTCAATGAATGCATGTGTGTGTATGTATGTTTGCGTAAGTATGAGTGGCGTCCTGATGACAATTTTTCCTCCCACTACCATAAAAACACCGATATACACAACCATATATAAATCCAAAATTTAAAAATTAATCACTTTGTCTGACAATCACAAATAGCATGAAACCCAGGGTCACAAACTCACATCAATCCAACTTAATATGTTAGCTCTATCACTGATATTGAGCACTTTCCAATAAGTACCGTGCATATATAATATATAAATAATATATATAAAAAAATTGTATATATATATATATATATATATACATATATGTGTGTGTGTGTAAAACTTTAAATTGAAGAATCGCAAATATATATATGTATGACACAGAGAGAGAGAAATTGCTTAGAATATGCATAAATATAAATATATATATAAATTGCTTAAAACTATATATATATATATATATATATGTCTGTGTGAGTGCATGTGTGAGTGCATGTATATAACCAATTATGGATTTTTTTAACCTGATATTTCTTATTACGATAAATATTAAATTTAATGGTTATACATCTCTGTTTTATAACATTAAAATTAATGCCTACTATCCTAGAGATTGAAAGACTGTCAGGAAACACATTTTCTTTTATAAGATTTTTGATCTCTCATCTGGTAAACATTATTTTCACTGCTTAAAAATAGATATCGCTGCTAAAACATGTTCCCACTAACTATAAAGGTTATTGCAATACATGCATACACATACTACACACGCACACATACACATATATATATATCAAACAACACTACCTTTTCTGGATATTAAGTTACATCATACTGACATTGACCTAAGCCGAAGTGTCCATCAAAAATCAACTAACAAAAATGATCTCATAAATTCCGATTCTCGCCATAACAAAATAAAATCTGCTATATTTATCTGACATTATTTAAGAGCACTCAGAATTTCTAGCCCTCAGTATTTATAGGAATAGAAGAAATTCACTGAAAATTCTTTTAAGCTCTTCCAATATCTTAATTATTGTATTTTTAACACAAAACTCATAAGGCTCATAAAATATTTCAAAATTAAAGGAGTGGACCATTCTGGCAAGGCCAACAAATTATAATATATTATTTTACCTACAAACTATATTATTCCTATAAATGAAAAGAATTTATCTAAGCTTAACATAAAATTTGTTACAAATTCTTTTAAAACAATAAAAGACTTAATTAATACAATACAAAATAATAATCGGCTAAAACTTATAATTGGCACAAAGAATATATAGGATAAGGCTTGATGAATTTAAATAAAAGATTACATGAATACAAAAGGGTTCATTTACAAAACAACACACTCAATACGTCATTTGCTCATCCTAATGAATGTGACCATAATTTCAATTTTAAAAAAGCTGCTTTAATTAAAAGATAGCATTTATTAAGACGAAAGTGTATAGAAAATGCTTTAACTGCTAGATTATTAACAGTAACTTTGCATCTCAATTCATAGTTTTATTATCACTATGATAACAAAATTGATGCAAACAAGAACAAAAGCATAAAGAAACTAAATGTAATTGGCTAGACTATATACCAAATACATTTTTAAAAAATATTGAATTTAAAAAATTTTTTTCAGTATTGTTTGGTTGCTTTTGATATAGAAGGCCTGAAGAATTTGAAATTTTTGTTTATTATTTTCATGGTGTAGTATATTGGTTTTGTCAACAAGTATTTTCCTGTATTGTGAAGGTGTTCAGGAATGTGTTTTTAAATTTTGTATGAGAGGACTTGTATCTGACAAATGGAGTGTAGAAAGGATTATTATAAAAATAAATAGAAATAATATGTCTATATTATTCAATGAAATATGTTTGAATGAAGATATGCTGCCTAAATATATATATATATATATATATATATATATATGGGGGTCCCTGCATTCCCCTTTGATGGGCAACCCTGAGGCCACATTATGTTGCAGGCTGCACCAGTTTCTTTTTCCCTGCGTCACAGTCGATGACCATCTGCTACATCAGGCCTTCTCATTTTTACTTCCTAAATCACCAACATGACAAAAAATTATCAAAATAGCAAACTTAAACCAGCTCCTAAAAAATCATCTAAACCCTTTAACATTTTATTTCTAACGTCTGTGGGATTTGAACCAATTCTGCAGTGTGGAATCATTCCTTATTGAGAAGTCTCCCAATATACTGGCTCTCTGCGAGACCAATCTTGACTCGTTTATCCCCTCCTCTGACTTCTCAATCCCTGTTTACCTTCCTCTCCTTGGAAAAGACTCTTAAACTCACATGCACAGCCTTGGAGTTTACGTCAAAGACCATCTCCCACTGGCTAGAGAGCTCTCTTTCAAATCTCCAGATCATTCATACTTGTGTCTCTGCCTATCTCTCCTCAATGCTGTAAGCTACCTCTTCTTCCTTTATTGCTCTCCATCCTCCCAAGACTGTGGTGTACTCAAAAGCATTTCTGACAATATAGACAAGGCTATCTTTCTCCATCTGTTTGCTCATATATTCGTGTTCAGGGGCTTTATCAAGTGGCTGAAAAACTCTATAACTGGACCTTGCTGGCATACAAACCCTTAACTTTTCTATTTCTCAATCCCTCACTCAAATAGTTGACTTTCCCACATGTTTCCCCAACAACCTGGACAGTAAGGCTTCCCTTCTCAATGTCTGTTTCACCTCCATCCCAGAGTCCCGTCATGCCTCACAGCTCTGCCCTCTTGGCAACTCTGATCATGCTGTAATGTCTGTGAACATCTCCTCCTACTCCTCCCCCAGTAAAGAAGCTCCTACCAACAGAACATCTTTCTGTAATCAACGAGCAGACTGGGACTTGTTCCAGGATTTCCTTTGCGATGTCCCCTGGGAGGTGGTCTTTAAGCTCCCTGTTCAAGAATGCACTTCCGAGGTCTTCTCCTGGGTAAAAGCTGGAATCAAGGCTTTCATCCCTACTAAGAAATATATGGTTAAATTGTGCTCTTCCCCTTGGTCCTTGCTTCTTGCTCATCTGCCATTGCCCATAGGAATCACTTCTTCTGCCTATATCCTCGTGACATGTCAGATTGCAACAGATGTCTCTTTGTCTCAGCCTGTAACAAGTGCAAGCATGTCTTCAATGAAGCAAAGTCACTATTTGCTGATAGAATGAAGCAATGTATTGCATCTTGCAAATTCAGCTCCAAGGATTATTGGTGTCTCTGCAAGAGTGTACTTAACAACAGTAAACCTTCAATACTTCCTTTGTTCGACCAATTTGAGGTTCTAACCTCCTCAGCTGAGTGCTTTGCCTGGAAATTCTCTTCCAACTCAACACTCAACTCATCCAGTGTACCTACTCCCAATACTCCCAATTTCCCCCCTAGAACCGAGAGTTTACTGAATGAGTTGCACATAACCCCATTGTTGGTATTGGACATCATCTCAAAATTAGACTCACATAAGGCTAGCACTGGTGACGGGATACCAGCCATTGTCCTGAAGAAATGTGCTCTTGAACTGGCTCCTGCTCTCTCCAAATTATATAACTACTGCCTCAATGAATCTAGCTTCCTAACCTGTTGGAAGTCCTCATCTATTGTACCTGTCTTTAAGAACTCTGGAGACTCTGACCCCTCTAACTACCATCCCATCAGTCTCCTACCATTCTTCAGCAAAGTTTTTGAGGCTTTCATCGACATCAAAGTGGTTAATCACTTTATATCACATGATTTACTCTCTGATAAGCAATATGGTTTTCGCGTTGCCCGTTCTACAGTTGATGTGCTCACAGCCATAACTGAAATTGTTTACCGAGCACTCCACAATAACGGAGAAGCTCATGTCATGGCTCTAGATATCTCTAAAGCGTTTGATAGGGTCTGGCATGCCAGCCTCCTTCATAAGATTAAGGGATACAGAATTCAGGTCAATTATTTGACTTAATACAATCATTCCTGTCAAACCGTGTAATGAAGGTCGTCCTTAACAGATTCTCCTCCAGTTCCTTTCCCACAAATGCAGGTGTTTCCAAGGCTCTATCCTAGGCCCTACTCTGTTCCTTATCTTCATTAACGATCTCCCTGATATCATCAGTTCACAAGTAAGTATCTATGCTGACGACACTACTATTTACAATTTTCAATAGCAACTCTGTTATCGGTGACAAAACTAACTTGGCTGTTAGTCTCAAAAAGGACCTTCAATCGGTTGTAGACTGGGGCAGAAATTGGCTGGTTAACTTTAATGCCTCTAAAACAAAACTGCTCTCTATTACTCACCACAGGGCACCATTCCTGTCGCCCATTAGAATGTCTGATACTCAACTCCACAAGACCATCTCTTTATGACTGCTTGGCCTCACACTGTCCGCTGACCTGAGATGGAACAATTACATTGATTCAAGAGCTTCATCCACTGCTAGGAAATTTGGTTCCCTGTGTCGCACCAAAAAGTTTTTCTCACCTGTCCATCCTTCAAATCTACAAATCAACCATTCACCCTTGCATGGAATACTGCTGCCATATATGGTCTGGTGCCCCCGCTGTTCACCTAAGGTCTTCGACAAGATCCAGAGATGAATAAGCAATGTGGTTGGTCCTGATCTGGCATCTCATTTTCAGTCACTCTCTCACAGATGTGCCGTCGCCTCCCTTTGTCTTTTCTACAAATACTTTCACTGTAACTGCTCCGACAAGCTACTTTCGCTAGTTACCAGACTGCATGAATTTAAGCTTGCTACTAGGCTGGCTTCACAGTCCCACCCTTTCACTGTCGAAATGGTTAAATGTGGCCGTCTCTTCTACTCCAATAGCCTCATGTCTCGCACCTCCCATCTGTAGAATTCCCTTCCTATTACTTGTTTCCCTGATAGCTATAATCTCCAACTATTCAAATGTAATGTCAGCCGACATCTCCAGATGCCCTGAACTATCCACTGAACTTCTCTTCATCCTTTCCTCCATCACACCTCTTTACTCTTGCTCCCACTCTGTAACCCCCTGCGTACTAGTGGCACCTGCCTTGTTTGGGGTGAAATGCTTAAAATATATATACATACATATATATATATATATATATATATATATATATATATATATATAGTAAAGGTAACAAATCCATTGGTATATAATCCAAGTGAATCCTAGTAATATAAAATATTAAAACTGATCCACAAAAGGTGCTCAATATATTTATTATTATAGATCAAATAATTTATTAATACAGAGTAAATAATTTTATTTTCGTCAGCTGCGAAGGCCTGAGTGCGAGCACCAATCCCTCTCTCTGGTGCAATATGATGTAGCTTCAGGCATCTGTTTCCCAGGGCTGGGCATCTTACAGTGTAATTTTTCTCAGTTACACCACTGTAGTCTGATGGAGCCGCAACTGAGTCAGACTCTGCCCAAAGACAGAGACACAACTGAGAGATAATAAATAAATGTGTGAACTCTACTTTATAGTAATTTCATATTTATTTGAACCCCACAAAGTCGCATTGTGACACAAGGTCATTTTAATATGGGGAGCCCAAGTGTATACAGCCGGGGTAGGAACAAAAATTCCCCGAGCTCTTGCAACCATTGGTGAGCACCGATACCTCCCTCTGGTGCAATGACAGGGAATGTCCTCAGGCAGCTGTTCCCCAGGGCTGAGCACTTCTCCGTATAATTTTCTTCAGTTGCGACTCTGTCCTTCGATGGTGCCGCCCCTGAGTGCACTCTGCCCAAAGACAAAGATGCAACTGAGAGATGATAAATAGGGTGTTACAAACTACTTTAGAATAATTTAGTATTTATTTGACCCTCCCCAACGAAGTCACGTTGTGATACAAGTTCGGTTTAATGTGGGGAGCAGGAGTACATACACCCAAGCAAGGAACAAAATTTCCCCAAGCTCCGACAACCATCAGTTGCACTGTCTTCAGTGCATGTACAGATCCCTCTCTCTGGTGCAATGAGAGGGCACTACCTCAGGCAGCTGTTCCCCAAGGCTGGGCACTTCTTAGTATAATTTTCCTCAGTTACAACTCTGTCCTTTAACAGATTTGCCCCTGAGTGCACTCTGCCCAAAGACAGTGATGCAACTGAGAGAGGATAAATAGGGTGTTACAAACCACTCAAGAGAGTGGAGATTTTCTTGACCCTCACTGAGTCAGGTTGTGACACAAGGTCAGTTTTTAACATGGGGACCTGAGGGTCTTCACCCAGGCTGCTGGTATTAGCTGGTCATAGCTTGTCCAAGCTGGTTAGAGCCAGTCCAAACTCATCATAGCTGTGATACTACCAGCGCAGAGATGGATCCCTGTGACTGGTAAGTATAAGAATGGAGCAGTTTACACATTAAAAACTCAATATCTGTATTATATATTATCCACTTCTAGGAAATATCAATAATTATAACTAATTTGCATATTTCATTAATTAACTCTCTTTCATTACTGTTCTTTTCTTCGAGGATTATTTTGATTTTCATATCAAAAATAGTTCTGTTCAGGAATATTGTCTTATATAGTGCAGAAAAGTCTTTGAAATTTGCATTTTACTTGGTCTTCAACAAGTTGACAACTATTTGTAAAACTTTCCTTAGCTATAACAAGCCAATTTAAAATTTAAATTATGTAACAATCAGTCTCTACTCAGCACCTGTAGATTGTGCTGCGCATGAAACTTTGAGATGCTACCAGTGAGGAATAATATGTATATTTATACTTAATATCACTGTTATATTACATCAAGCACTATTTTAAAATGTGATATATATATATGTGTGTGTGTGTGTGCTTTGTTGAAGATTTTTTTTATTTAATTTTTCTATGGTTTGGATCATTTTTCTGGTTTCCAGAGAAAATTTGAGCATAAATATTTTGATGTCTTCTGAGCACTTTCAGTTTTTATAAGCTACTATCAAAAAAGTTTTATTGATAAGGTTGCATATTTTGTGTTTACTTTAGTAGTTTTAAAGAGTTGTCTTTTCATGTATTGGTGTTGATAATATTCATCTAAATTCAAATAAAAAAGAAAAATGAATACTCATACACAACATTATTATCACAAAAATAAAATGCTTTGATAACGGATAATGAAATCTAAAAACACTTAAAAGAAACTGGTTAATTTATATTAAAAATAAATTTTCCCTTGAAGTTTGGTTTAGTTTGTCTAATGGCATATCAACTCCTTATGGGTTATTTAATGCTAAAATTTACTTTTCTTAGGAGGTTTGAAGTAATAATATATGTTACTCAGCTTTCACAGTTGAATATAAAATTGCATTGCTGATAATTACTTTTACTATGAAAATGTATTGCTTGTATTTTTACTATAAAAATGTATTTTTATACATTTCTACTGTTCCAATTTTAGTTTGGGGATTCACTATTTGCATAACTAGGATCCTAACAGGTGCTACCACATCAGGTCAATGTGAACCAGGGAACAACAGCAATTAAGAGGTGGTTCCATACTCCTCAAAACCTCTTGATCAGAGGCTTTGCTGATGGATGTAGTTTAATGTGATACTCAGGACATTCCCTTGAAAAACTGATATATATATATATATATATATATATATATAAGTAGTAATCTGTTGGCATAATCCAAGTGAATCCTATTAACACAATATGAAATTTTAACATTAAATATTAAATGTTAAAACTGACTCACCAAAAAGTGCTCAATGTTTATTTTTTAAACAAAGGAAAATATTTCATACAATTGGAATTAAGACACCGTTAGTTAATGATCATTTTCACTAGTGAATTTTAAAATTAATATTCACAGGATTCTTCAAATTGTCAATGGTGGTAAATTATTGAAATAGAAATGGCTAGAAGGGGAAAGACAGAACCCCCTTGGTTTTTCCCTTTTTTTTTCCTTCTCTTTCTGTCTTTTCCCTACTAGCCATTTCTATTTCAGTAATCCACTACCATTGACAGTTTGAAGAATCCTGTGAATATTAATTTTAAAATTCACTGGTGAAAATGGTCCTTAACTAATGGTGCCTTAATTTCAATTGTACGATATATATATATATATATTAAAGCTTGTATATAAACACAAATAAAATTTCTGAAATTGCCAGTCTGCTTCATACTCAGCTTCCTCATACCATAAATTGTACATGACACAATGAATGATTAATAATGATAATGACATTGACATAAACATCAACCACATCAGGTAATAATCTTCTCTTCAAAATTCTTTATTGACAAACATAAAAGAATCATTTCATACATTTTATCACCCATAACAGACACTTCTGCCAAATTTTGTAATATATTGGTGCTGGTTTATTTATTTTGTACCAACATCATCATGAGATGAAATGTTCACTTGTCTTTTGGGTAGAGATAGGTCTGACATTTTATGCTTGCATTAAGAACAAATTATATATATATTTGTTTAAGGTGTAAAATTATGCAGTGAGTGTTGATTTTTATGCCCACCAAACTACTTATATCTACAAATGCTCCATTTATAATAGTAAACACTCTTTCCCCACAAATATAAATTGTTTTTTAAAATTTACACGCACACATATATTTATATGTGTGTGTATATGTATATGTCTGTGTGTGTGTGTGTATGTCGGTGATTGCACCAATATCAAGTTGAAATACTAGTTCTTGTACCATCACCAAAGTTAAACAATGTCAAGCCTGGTCAGTATCTAGATGGGTGACTGCTTGAGAATACCAGTTGCTGAAAGTAGTGGTATAATGGATAATGGCTTGTTATGAGAAATCGGATATTCAAGTTTGAATTCCAGTCAAATTTGTTATATTTACTTTTGTCAAATACTCTTGGTATGAAAGGTATGAATCCATCTCTTCCCCCCCAGCTATGGGTAAATAGCAGGACAGACTAAGCCCTATAGCCTTAGTTGGCAACCAGTCTAGGAAAAGATCAACCTAGAGAAGGTAGCAAATGGCAGATGAGCTTCTTATAAGAGACAGCAGCTAGGGGATGGAAAACTCCTTTTCAAAAAGCTTGCAATTGGAGCATCATTTGACATGTAGCACACAGTTCACCAGTACAGGACATGTTTCAGTGATGAAGAGAGTGTGCACTGCAGGGCATAGGCAAATTACCATTTTAAACAATTCACTTGTACAGGATGTTCATTAGAAATTTCTCAATGGGAGGATCCATTCATATACATATATATATATATATATATATATATATATATATATATATATATATATATATATATATATATATATATATATATATATATATAGAGAGAGAGAGAGAGAGAGAGAGAGAGATAAGTGTGAATATAAACTAAATAATGAGATATTAGCAACTGTATATGTGTGTGATTGCATGCATACACAAGTAAGCAAATAAATATTTCATTTAATTTATGGAGCAAACAAAACAGTGCTCAATGCAGTTAAACAGAGCTATGAAGTATATATTAATAAATACACATATACCTACATTTGTAGTGCAACTTTCATGGTTCCGCAAGTTATCAGGCACAAATGGTTAATGAGCCAATTATTACTATTGTATTTTTAAAAATACTGGCTCTCATGAATGAAACGCTAAATTATACACAGATTCAAAGCTCAACGTTAATAATATAAATCCAATATATTATTGGGGTAAATTCAAAATATAGAGTGTATGGAGGGAGATTGGAAAAAAAATGTAAAAAATGAAAAAAAATATTTTAATATATTTTCTGTTCATACATTATTTTTATAGATACAATTATTTAAGTAAATCCTCTGTTTATAATAAACAATATTAATTATATTTGCCTGCCAGAATGTCCAAGAAATTTTGTAGAAAATATGTGTTCTCTGACAGGAATCGAACCTGTGTCCTACGCAGAACCATCAATTGACATGACATGACATGCTATGCCATTTAGCTACAGAGGAAGCATCTAGTTAGCAAAATCCAAAAACCTGTTTTTAAACAACAAATTTCCCACAATCTTTCTCAGATGATCATATCTGCTCGAAATGTATCTTAATGTAAACAAATGTCAACATATATTAGGAAATGGACTAAGTTCGACAATTATTTTAATGTTTTTTCTTTATATGTTATTTTTATAGGTACAATTATTGAAGTAGATGCTCTGTTTATAATAAACAGTATTAATTTAATTACATTTACTGGCCTGAATGCACTGAGGACACATATTTTCTACAAAATTTATTGGACATTCAGGCCAGTAAATGTAATTAATACTGTTTATTATAAACAGAGCAATTACTTAAATAAAAATAACATATAAACAGAAAATATATTAAAATAATTTTTGGACTTAGTCTATTTTATTATATATATATATATATATATATATATATATATATATATATTATTTCAAATGTTATTATAATGGATACTCATAATTTCTTTCTTGAGTGTGCAGGTCAATAGATGTAATACAAAAATTAAAATAAAAGTGGGGCATCTATTTCAAATAGTATCCACTAAAATAACACTTGAAGTAATATATAATTATCAGGTGTATATCAATCCAGGTAACCTACAAAGAATTCTAAGCTGAACGCTTTATTTAATCTACAGGTGTAGACTGTTCTCGTTCCACTGCTCATGTCTAGGGATATCTTGTTTAGCTTTTATTTTTAGTACTGCTCAGTTATTGTATAGTGTGTACTTCCAGGGACTGAACTCATAATTTTTATGTTACCAAACTCATAAACCAACTCTTTAATCAACTAGGTTATTTGTTGTAACCGGAATTTTGGTACAGGGGAACATAATGTAGAATAGGAACTAGGGAAGAGTATGTTTAGCCTTGAATGAGTGTTTTCAGCAAAAGCTACTGCTGCTCCTGCCTCTTCTATTACTCCTCTTGATGTAGGAGTATTTTTATGTCTTTCATTTGATAGCTGAGTCCAAACTTATAGGGAAATATTCTCCCTCTCAACACTATTGTACCATAGGACAGTTCTCTGTGGGGAACTTGTAGCTTTAAACCTAACCTGCTTGTCTGTTTGTCATGCTTGACTGCACTCACTGCAGCCTTTCTCTCTTTTGTTTAAAAATTACTTTTGTATACTTGAAGTAGGTCTTAGACTCTTTTCATTCCAAATTTTTGTTGTCCAAAATTAACATTGATTATGCTAGGATAGATGTTTGCTAAGATAAAAATTTAAATCCTGTAATTAAAAATGTAAACTCTATAATTAAAACATTTTAAAACAATAAGGTAGCTTTAAATATGTATATAAATATGGGTTTCAATGAAAACTAGTTAATTTAACAACTACTTAACTAGATTTTGAACAAATATTACTTACATTTTACATCCGATATAATCAAAAATAAATTTGTTTACAGTGAATGTCTATTGACCAAGAGCTCAGTACAAAAGTCAAGAGGGCATTGGGTTATCTTTCCTGAGTAATATGTGATGAAAGCCTACTTAAATTTACAAGTGTTTTATGGAACAACTGAAGTATGGATGAACAAATGTGAAAATAATGATATTACCAACACACACACACACACACACACATATATATATATATTTTTTAAAATAAAATAAATTAAATTTGTTCACTTTTCTTTTGAATGGCTCTATTCTGAGTTTCATGGTATCACATTCACACTTCAAGGACTGAATTCTAGAATACAAAATGGGAAATTTTTGTCTTGATATTAAGCATTCTAATCACAAAGGCTGCTTACCTTAAATATATTATCTTCTAGAATTTACTGATATTTGAAAAAAAAAACAATCTTTGTCATATTTGTGTGTGTGTGTGTGTGTGTTAGTAGAAAAAGGTCATGAATTGAAATAAGAAATTGAATAAAAATAAAGAGAAAAGGAAAAAATGAATGTGTCCATGAAATTGTAAATATTGAAGTCATTCTAATGCAACATTATCTTTTGCAAACAAATAAAAACATAAGCCTGAATCTTTTATACATTAATATTATTATTATTATTATTGTTGATTCAACTCTGGACATCATCAATTTCAGTCAGTGGTTCACTCACTACACGTACTTTGCGCCCCAAAAGTTTTCACATTCATTTGACACACATATCTTTGTCACTTGTAACCCTTTATTGTTAATACATTATCATTTGTTGTACATATATATATTGGTTCTTGTCATTTCTTTGCATTTCTTCATGTGGACTCACATACTGAGTCTGCCATCTTTGTTGTGGGCATTTCAGGAGACAATGTGTTTATCTCAATGCATGCACCAGCCTGCAACAGATCCAATGTACGTTTATAAGGCACTATTCAACTTTGCTTGATCATCAATTCACTTTGTGGCCAAGATGGTCTAAAGCAAACTCATAATGACAGTTTCTACTGCAAAGTGTGACACATGTTTGAATATTGCTGGAGAGTGCATATTTTCTTTAATAATATTTCTGAAATATTGAGGGTGGTTGATGAAAATAAATAAATATACTGTTTAATAAATAAATGGAGCATCTTCTCAAATATGGGTATCCACTAAAAATAACATTTCCGTAATAAAATCTGTCAGATTAATAAATAAACATCCATTACTACCATAGAAATTATGTCATTTTTTATAATGATGAACACATCATTTTATAGCATTGGTCTAGTGTAGTAGGTACCAGGAAATTAATGAATATTGAAAGGAAAATGAATTCTTTCTATTCTTTCAAAACATCTTTTACTCTTTGCTATACAACATATTTAGTAGGCAATCTATTCAATGACTTGAACAGTTTGAAAACCACCTCAGAATGGTTTAAGAAGAATAAGATTAGATTAATAGGATGACTTTCTCAATCACCTGACCTGAATCAAATGAAACATTTCTAGCATGCACTGAAAACTTCTGTTGATAAACAGAAGCCATCAAATCTGAACAATTTGGAACAATTCTGAATCAAAGAATAATTGTAAACACTAGTTGAGAGATGAAGAGGCCTTATAAAAGGCTATAGAAAATTTCTATTAGGAGTGTTCAGTGACAAGGAGACTCAACCACACATTACTTGAGGGGCTTGAATTCTTATACAAAAGTCATTATAATAAAGTACTCATAATTACAGAAATAAAATAACTTATAATATTTATTCTTTTGTATTTATTTTCTCTAGAACACTAATAATCTACTAGAGCACAAAATAATATATATATATATATATATATATATATATATATATATATATATATATATATATATTAGGTTGGTGCAAAAATAATATCATTTTTTGACGGTAAAAAATACGTTAAAAAACGATATTATTTTTGCACCAACCTAATATAAGAAGCCTTTTTATTATATTCTTACTCTGTCCTGGACATTGAATTCTAACTGGATTCTATCCTCTTGGAATTTTTTTATACAAAATATATATGTATGTGTATGCATGTATGTATATATATTTATATATATTTTGCATATGTATGTGTATATTTACCACTAATATTATCTATCTTTCTCTCTCTCTCTCTCTCTCTATATATATATATATATATATATATATATATATATATGATGGAATCTCCTGTCTGATAGTGTATGAGGGTCAAGCAGGTCAGTTCTGTGCAGAACCAACCACACTTTTTGAAGGGCCAAAGACAGAGAACAACCCTCCACAGGTTTTGAATTCAGAGTTGTCCTTCTATTAGACCAGTTGCCCTCCAAGGCTATAGAACTGAGTCTTTCCTGCTATTTAACCATAGCTGAAGGGAGAAGAAAAGGATTAATAGCTTTCCCAAGGGTATTCGCACATTAGTGAATGTAATGGATTCTACTGGAATTCAAACCTGGCTTTCCAATTCCTCAATCCAAGTCACTTACTCCACCATGCCTCCTTATATATATTTGTGCGTGTGTATGTGTGTGTGTACATGTGTGTGTCTGTATGTATGTAAAGATTTCAGATAGAGTATATCTGTACAAGGACAATATGAATAAAGAAAAAAAGAAAACTTATCTTAACTGACATGTTTCATCCACTAAGGGACTTTTTTAAGGCATATGTAAGGATTTTATTTTTTGACAGATATTTATATACATGAGCAAAAATGTTATTGGTTTTCAAAATTTCTATATATAGGAATGCTCATGAATATTCATCAGGTTAATGGAAAAGTCAAGCAAGTACATGGACTTGAGGTGATACAATACAATGTCTAACATCTTTGCTCTTGTATATAAATACTTGTCACAAAATAAAATCCTTACATTTGGATTGAGAAAGTACTCCAGAGGACAAAATGTGCCAGCTAAGATAAGTTTTCCTTTTGTCTTTATATATATATATATATATATATATATATCTTAACTTGACAAGTATATCTGTATCTATGAAATTTTGAATCGGAAGTCATTGAACTTTTTATTTGTTTTTTCACTATATATATATATATATATATATATATATACATACATACATACATACATACATATATATATATATATATATATATATATATACAGTCCCCTCCAAAAGTATTGGAACATCAAGGCCAAATCCTTTGTTTTTGTTGTTCACTCAAGACATTTGGATTTAAGATCAAAAGATGACTATGAGACAAGAGTTCAGAGTTTCACCTTTTATTTCCTGGTATTTACGTTAAGTTTTGTTTTTGTTCAAGTGCTTTTGATTGTCTCAGTCATTATTGAGAACTAGGTGTTGTCAGTGTGGTAAAAAAGATTTTATCTATTTTTTATATTATTTTACATTTTGGTGTTTTTTGGGATTCAATTAATCCAAAGTGATGTCATGTTTAAAAGAGTTACATAGAACTAGACCATATGTAACAAATGTTTTTTATGAATTATTATTATTTTTTATGTATGTCAAATATTTCTGAGCTGATAACCATTGTATGAAAAGGTTTTATGGTTTGGTGGACAACCATGAGTCAGAAGAGCTCCATAGAAAAGATACAATGACTTCTTAAAGAAAATTCTTAGCACCAGTGGACAATACATGACCATAGAAAGTCTATATCCTCTTTTTGAGAAAAACACAGAACAAGTGTTGAGAATAAGATGTAGAGTTGTGAAATTCAAAACTAACTTTACAAGCAATTCATTCTTCTATTTCTTAAATCTTCCTCTACAACTGATGTGATAGCTATACCTGGCCTTCACATGAACTACATGCTCAGATTGTACCACATAAACACACAGCTAAAGTTCATTACTTCTTGAGTCAATCTGCCAAAAAGCTTTGTACTATCAAATAGTGATCAGTTATTATGCAAAAAAGAGGAACAATCGTTTTATTTATTTCATTAAGAATTTACAAAGAGGAACGATCAATTAGTTTTTTTTTTGTTTTTTGTTTTTTTCATACCCTGCCTGGTGGCAAACGCTGCTGGTGGCGCCTGGGGTGGCGGTCCCGCCATAGCCACCGAAACCGTGATATCACCCTTGGTTGGCGGCTGATCAAGACATGGTATCGCACGTGCTAACACACGTTGTATGTAAAAAAAAAAAAAATTAAGGTTGTATAACATTATGTTAGTGTAATATGTGACTCACCTCAGATGATGCCAAAATAGAAGCTGGATGTCTCAGTGAGTTGACCTGGGTGATGACTTCCTAGCCACCAGGTGCAGATCTCTACCTTCATAATATATAAACATGTGCCTAGAATGTGAACACAGGAAAAAAGCAGATGACAGGTAGATATATAAGCACCTGCCTGAAAGAGAAGAAGGGAGTCTCTTACATCAATGCAAGAATGAAGAATCTACACTGAGAAAAAAAATACCCACTCACCAATTGTAACTCAGAAAGTTCAAAGCTAAATAATCAATGTAATGTTACATATGAGAGATTTAGTCTTGTAATCTCATGTCGACATATGATAACACAAGATTCAGTATTTTTCTAGATTCCAGCAATGATGCTGTATGAACAGACTCAATCCATCTGCAAATCTTGAACTTCTAATATTTACAGTATAATATGACAATAAAGTGTCTACTGGGGGCACTCAAATATCTTTGTTTTGTAGTACATGACTCACCTTAGATGATGTCAAAATAGACTTTGCATTCAGGGTCTATAAGTGAAGACAGGTGTATCAGCAAGTTAGCTTGAGAGATAATCTCCTAGCTGCTAAGTGATTATCCAAACATTCATTAGATATCAATAGGTGTTCATGACATGTAATCATATGTTTTGCCTAGCTTTGCCTAAAATGAGCACACATGGCATAAACCAGATGACATGTATATATATATATAAGCATCTCTATGAAAGGGAAAGAGTCTCTTACATGCTCTGTTAATTTTAGTCTTATGTCAGACTAAGCAAATCTTAGTAAATAAAGAGTAAAGGCTTTTTATTGACTTAATCAAATAATGTTGAGATTGTTATGGATTTGAATCAACCAACAACAAAGAAAAAGGTAAAAAAGGTTTTTAAATATAAAAATATAAATTATTTTTATTTTTATGTTTTTACAACTAAATTTTTCTCAGCATGTATGAGTATTAAAGTTCATATGTTAAAGTTCTTTGTTTGTAGTTGTTTGTTAAGATGAAAAGAAATATGATTTCTTCACATGTATGTGAGAGAAAAAAGAAGGGGATGGTGAAGTGGAAAGTGTAAGTGTCATGTAGCTTGGTGACGAAGACAGGTGAATGAGTAAGGGAATCTCTTTTAAGATGAGCTGTGTCGTGAACTGTTGGCATCAATTGCTGTTCCTTAGTGGCTTTGTCCATCTAAAGACTTTACTTAATTACTCTTCAAAAGTTTCACAAAGTATGTTTTTTTATTGTCAGCCGGAACGTAACCTGTTGGTTGAAAAATGTTAAATATTTATTTTCAAAGTGTAGGGATTGTTTCCCTTTGGTAAAGATAAGTTATGTAGGTCACATGACAGATGTTTAGCGATGTCCCTCCATACAGTGCCTATAGTAGCAGTCAAAATTCAGTTTGTTTACAGCAGCCACCACATGAGGTTGCTTTCTTTTAGCCTGAGCCAAAGGGCACAGGCTGAGATTAAATCTGCCTCCTCTGGCAGCTTACAAGTCCATGGGTCCATTTCCCTTTGTGAATATATCTTTTCCAGATATAGAATGAAACTCCAGCTGGCAGCCCTCAATTTGGGAATACCTAATACTCACTGTTTCCCATTTGTGGAATATGTCCTTGCTTGGGACATAGATAAATCTAGCCTGTTTGAATCTGGAATCCTAGACAGGAGTATCTTCATATACAATATGTAAGATGCTTCTGTTTTGTTTCTCCTTACTCTCTGATTTGCTGTGTAGATATATGTGATATATTATTCTCTGTATGGGACATGTGTATATATAGTTTTGTATATGTCTTCATGATATAAAAGGTTCGATGAGAACAAAGCATGTTTATCATTACTTTTCATTTTAGCCATTCTGTTCCATCCATGAACTACGATATTATTATATCCCAGATATAATAATGCCCATAATGGGGGAAATACAAATGGAAGAGTAAATCTTTCTTCCCTAGCTCTCTCCCATTTCAAAAGGATTAATTTATTATCTGTAAGGATGTGCATATCCTTCAGCTCAGAAACCGTTTATTTTTTTGGCATTTAATGATTGACTATCTTGGTTTTTATTTCTGTCTTCACTCCACAAGAGTACTAGTTCTTATCATTGAAGTTAAACAGTAACAAACATGATCAGTATTTAGATGAATGTTGCTTAGGAACATTATGACCTTGTGCCAGTCTAAGAAAAAAATTAGTAAATAACTAAAGCACTATTTTTTTTCTTAATGTGACTGCATATTTTTTTTTTTACATATAAGAAAGAGTCTTTTACATCCTTGTGAGTAGAATCCACATTTGGAGAAAACCCCAAACACCAACACACTGACAGAAATTGATCATGTCCAGAGCTGAATAAATAATAATAATATGTATAAAAGATTTCAACTTGTATTTTTACATGTCTGCAAATGATAATGTTACATTAGAATGACTTTGCAATATTTACAATGTCTGACAAATATGAGTAAAGTGCCTGCATGAAGTTTATCAAATCCTCTACCAAGACCCTTGAAATGCTTTTCTAGGCTTTTGGCAAATGTTCCTTAGCTCAAACATGCATTTCATGACTGGTTAAGTGTTAGTTCTTGATAATGAGTGTTCAGTACTCTCAGTCACCAGCAAAACTGCAGAGAATGTGAAAAAGAAATTCATGAATACATACATGAGGACTGTCACCAAACCATCCATCAACTTTCTCACTAGACTGAAATTGGTCATGCCAGGAGATCCTTATCCATGAACTTTCCAATATCACTTAATATTGGCCTCATAAGTCCTGAGCAAGTCATCTCTAGAAGTGGAATATCAGCTTAGAGTTTTATTTGCCAAGTCAGAACCACCACCACCACCACCAACAACAACAATACATATGTGCACACATGCACATGCACGCACAAACATATATACATATATATTGTATATTTGGGTAATAATCTTTCTTTTATACATGTTACTTTAAATATATTGGATAAGAAAAAATTTAGAAGTTTTTATTCAGTTTTTCTAGTATTCTTACAGTTTTTCTTTTATGAGGATTAAGAGGTGGGTAGTTACTGTCCATAGTGATTATTATCCCAGGTTCTTTTGGCCAATTCATCATCTATTTTTAAGGGGATTATTTTTAATATATTGGATGTCAATAAGAAATTGGAGAGCTGATTTCAAATTCCAGTCAAGTTCATTTCACTCACTTAAGTGTAAATACTCTTGGGTAAAGTATGAATCCATCACTTCTCCCTCCATCTGTGGGTTAAATAGTGGGATGTTAATCTAGAAAAATCATTGTTATCTCCAAAGAAAATTGGTATTACAATATTCACTAAGAAAAAAAATAAAATAATTATTCTTACAATACAAAATATGTTTGAGCTTTAAATAACAAAAAAAAAGGGTCAATAAGCTATAAAACAACAATTCAATTCAATTGTTAACATATTTTTCTGTGCTTACATTCATAGAAGTAGTTGTAATGCTTAGCTGCACTGTATGGGTGGGACTTGTTATTCCATGTTGGGGAGCCTTCAGAAAAATAAACAAACTGAAAAATAAAACACATAACTAATAATTAAAAAATCTACATTTGGAAAAATACTATGTGTGTGACTAGTGGGTTGCATGTCTATGAAAGCCAAACACATATCCCCCCCCCACACACACACCGTTTTCGTAAAAATAATATGCTAGAATTTCTCTATCCCTCTGCTGTGCACTGATAGCTCAGAGGTAGAAACTCTGATGCCAATTTGGTTGGATCCCAGCTTGAAGCAATCAGATATCTAGCTGCACTGATGAGCTGTGATACAGTAAAACAGGCCTGTATGTGGATGACACTATATATATATATATATATATATATATATTAAAGTAATGGGAAAGATCAATGAGATTTATAATTCAGAGTTGTTAGCATTTATTTTTAAAAAACAGTGCTTAATACAAGAGTAGAACATGTCAAAATATCAAATTTGTCTTGACTTATAAGTTAAGTGAATAAATTTCTAATAGTTATTCTTAGCATGGCTTGATAATGGTACACTTTATATTTTAAGTTTAATTTGTATGATTGAATTTAAATTGAAGTTTCCGTTTTGAAACCTGGGAATTTTGGTGTTGTGATTATATATTTAAAAAAACAATTATAATATATATAACAGATAAAATATATAATTATTTGCCAAAACACTTTGTAGTGTATGTATGTATGTACATTTGTGAAATTCACACATCTTCCCTCCACACACACACACACATATATATGAATGATCAAAATCAGCAAACCCAAACTCACAAAAAAAAGAAGTCCCCAGGTACACCATCTCCTACACCAACCTATTTTGTTTGAAACAGGTATCAATAACTCAATCCTACTGCAGAAATACAAAAAACCTCCTATATACACGCTTCCGCATAGCATTTATCTACAGTACCACACTCTCTATCATCCTCAGGATGATGAGATGCACATTTTTGAACAAATATCTGATATCTATATATCTATGGTAGATGGCACTATGTTGTCATATAGACTAGGTTACATTTTCATTTGTGTACTCTTCTGGTTAGTTTGTCTCCAATGTGTAACATTGTAGTAGTGAGTTAACTGAGAAGTGTTCCATTTAACAATGGCAGGATATTCATATCATAAGCAGGCAGATATGATTTTCACATATGGCCAAGTGAATGGTAATGGACATGGGCTGCAAGGCTGTATCAAATTGTGTTTCCAGACTGATTCATCAGCATGTCATAACACCATTTGACACCATGTGAGAGTACTTGAAAGGCTCTGCCAGTCAATGATCCGACAGGTGCATGCATGTGTAAAAGCAAGAAGAGGATATTTTGAACATTTGTTATGATTTGCTATGTCGAGGTACAACGATGGCCTTTTGGACATATGTTTATATAGACATTTTACCCTGTTATGGTGTCAGAAACCTTCCTGCAAAGTTTGTAAAAGTATTTTTGATACAGTTTGTATAGAAAGAGGGTATATGTACAATATATAGAAAATCAAGAATTATTTGTCAAAGTGCTGTGTATGTGCATGTGTATATATGAAAGTCATACAGACACATACCACCCCCATATTATATATATATATATATATATACATGCAATGTATGAAAGAATGCCAGAATTATTGAGCAAAATACTCTGTTTATGTATATGTGTGTATGAAAGTCATCCAAGCACACACAGAGACACTAATGCACAGATATATGCATACACATATCCTTAATATATATATAAAAATACATACACACGTACACACACATACATATATATACATACACACATATATATATGTATATATATGCATACATATATAAAATTTTTATATTCCTTTTCTTTACACACAATACACACACACACACACACACACACACACATATATATATATATATATATATATATATATATATATATATGTGAAAAGTGTGTGTATATAAATATAAATAAATATATATATATAATTATTTATATATTATATGTGTGGTACTTATTATTTATATATTATATGCGCGGTACTTATAAACCCAAAATTTTTAAAAATTAATCAGTTTGTCTGACAATCGCAAAAGCATGAAACCCAGGGTCTCAAACTCACATCAATCCAACTAAATATATATATATATATATATATATATATATACATACACACAGCTTACCAGTTTATGACTGAAAGGGATAATTTGGAGGAGGATATAAATCCAGGGAGAGCTCAATGTAGACTACAGAGCATTAAAGTCTTCGTCTTCTTTTTATCATTATATATATATATATATATATAAAGGTAAAAGACAATAAGAAAACTGTAATATTAGCTGATGCGTTTCGAAATGAATTTATTAAAACAAAATAACTATTAACAACAAAACAAAATATCCTTAGCAATTGGAAGAATTTAGAAAATGCTATTGTATTCATATTGTTAACTGAAAATTACATCACATACTGTCACATGTTGGAATATTGATTTATTGTTGTGTTGGTGGATTCAACCATTTTCTTTTGATTTCTTGATACAGTTGTGTATGATTGCTTGGGAGAGTAGTAATTCTGTTAAGAAAGGTGATATAGGGAAAAAACCTGAGCATAGATTAATATTTCCACATGTGACACTTGACATAATTTTCAATTGACAATATAAATACAATATCATTTTCCAAATTCTTCCAGTTGCTAAGGACATTTTGTTTTTTGTTAATAGTTACTTTGTTTTAATAAATTCATTTCGTTTTGCCTTGAAAAAGTCCACGTAGGACGAAATGTGTCGGCTAATATTGCAGTTTTCCTATTATCTTTTACCTTTATATTGTCTTTTCTACAGATTAACTCTGAGAAATTTTTCATATATATACATATATGCATGCTTATAAATTGCAGCTCATTCTATGGACCACTTCACAAAATCAATTCTTTTATGCAAGCAGTTCTTGATATCAAAGGGCCTTTTTAGTTCTAGTCCATGCATAAGATATCCTGGGAATTATTAAGTCTTTATTTACAAATATAAAAACAACAACCAATCAAATTTTATTTCCTTCACTAAATAGGGAAAAATAAATTGACATCTTGAAGCTCATCTTGAAGACAATTGGTTTTTAAGGTCTTTATTTTATCAGATAAGCATTTTAACAAAAAACTTTTTGTATATATGAAGTGCATCCAAATATATTGACAAATTTACAAATGCATTTATATATCTATATCTATAAATGTCTGTGCGTGATAACAATTTGATCACAATTTAAACAATATTCATTTATTAAAAACAAAAAAAAATTTCTTGAATATTATTTGCTTACTTTTGCCTTACAAGACAGACTTTGAATTATGGTACTTTGTGTCATCCATATATTTTGATTGACCTTTCAACTGCCTGATGAATATTCATATTCATGAATAGTCTCAGATTTAAAAGCCATGATAAATCAATGACATCCTTACTTTTGTATATAAACATGTGCAACAAATAAATCCTACATTTGCCTTGATAAAGTCCCTCAGAGGATGAAACATGTCAGCTAAAAATAGATTTTCTTATCTTTTTATTCATATTTTATATATATATATATATATATATATATATATATATATATATATATATATAGGGTGCGATGGGTAAATTGTCACCATCATTTTATTTTAATTTTGTACATGCGCATTGTTTTTGATTTTGTTGACAGCATAAAATAGTAGTGTCAGTTGGGCACCATCTTTGAGGAAAAGAGCATCATGATGCAATTCACTCCACCAGAAATTTGGCAAGCTGTATTACTTGGAAGCTCCAATATGGACATTTCAGAATGTTTGGGTGTCAATCTGAGGACAGTGCAGAGAATTCAGAAAGAGTTGGATGAGTTTAATGGTGATTACGAAGGTGTTTGGAGTGATCACTAGAGATGGTAACGTTATGCCTCCATTCATTTTCCCACATGGCCTCAGACTCAACATGGATGAACTGAACATTTGCACAAGGCCAAACTTTTAAAACACCAGCCTTCCGCATCTACAAAACTTTTAAAATCTTCGTTGTTTTGCACATCTATATGGATGTCATTTCAGTTTTGTCTTTTCATATGTATATGCATAGATGCATAAATAAGTCTTCAGCATAATGACAGAACAAGCTCTTACTTTAAATGACAAATATTTATTTTTCAACATGATCACCTTCTTTGTTAATGCACTTAAATCAGTGCTGAATTTTAATCAAAGAATTGGAATCTTATACAATGAAAATTTCATATTAAAATTCGGCTAATAATTATCAGACTACACACTTACTGACCCACCTTTATATATATGTCTGTATATATGGAGATTTTGGAAGAAATGTAGTATAATACATTTATGTGTTTTTAAGCCAATATATATGTCTTTTTATATGAATGGACAATTGTCCCCACCTCTTAGTTACTCAAAACAATGTATCTACTGCCCCTGTTGATACTATTATACCTTGCTCTTGCCAAATTTATAAGCCATCCTTTATTCTCTCCAGCTTTTCCTCTCCATCTTTTCTTGGTCTCTTATTTTTCCCTTTTATCTTTCCTTCCAGCCATTTCACCAATCATAATTCACATTATGGTCTCAGACAATAAGTTGCTTTACAAACCAGTGAATAGACATATTTTGTTTTTGTTGCATTTTGTGTAGGAAGATACAGATATAAGGATGCACAGACATCTTCAACTTATGAGTTTTCAATTAATGAAGCAATAATTTTTCTGTTTCTTTTTCTTCCTCTTGTTACAGAAGATGTCAGAACAGCCAAGGGAGGAAATTTGACTCATGAGAAAGAAAGAAGCAGGAAAGAATTCTTCTGATTACTGGTCTTTGTTGTTTGAATTGCAACATTTTAACTAGTGCACTCTCCACTCTTCCTCAGAGTCATATTCCTTAAGGGAATGTCAAAGAGAACACTTTATTTCATTCATTGGCACACACCGTTCTCTATATTTCCTTATTGCAAGTTCAGTACCTGAAATAGACACAGGATATAAACCAAAACAACATCCTGTTCTGCTGAATGTAATAAAGGGTTCTGTTTGAAATTCTCTGAAGCTAGCTGGATATAACATACATCTGATGAAGATCATAGAATGAATGGGCCGAAGTTTGACTGAAACAATAAAGGTAAGGATAACAAATAATTTTACAAAATGGTAATTGATTGATTGATTCATTTTCTATGGATTATCAACCATCTGCAGGTTATTTAAAACCAGAAAATATTTTTAGATTGTGAGAATTTTCTTTTTTGAGTAAATAATTGTTTAGTAATTCAAGTACTTTTAATTATCCCATAGCTGGAGGGAGAAGAGGTGGATTCATACCTTTCCCAAGGGTATTTGTGCATAAATGAATATAACAAACCCAACAGGAATTGGAACTCAGCTCTCCAATTAACAATTCCAAGCCATTATCCATTACACCACCCACACATCCAAGCTCAGAGCACTTAGTATTCCCAAGTAGTTACCCATCTTATGAACCCAGCTGAATTTAAGATATACATACATAAGACAAATGGATAGCAGAAAGTTATATGAATGTTCATCCTACAAAAGGGAGAGTCAGAATCTCTCACACCCTTATAAAAAGAAGAGTCAGTGCTAGAAGAGAGACAAAATCACATACCCTCAATTTAGCCAATGTTAATTTGATGGAGTCCAGAAGTGAATAAACAATTTTTTTAAATATAGAAAATTTCATCTCATATTCTTATCAGATATTACCAACATAATATTACACCTCATTTCAGAATTTCTGTTGGTACTTACTTCAGAACTTACTTCAGAAATATTAAATAATATTCATGTTTGAATTTGCATATATTAAATAATATGAAGTATGCAAATGTTTCCAGCAAAAATCCAGTTTCCAACTGTATGTTCAGTATATTTTGTATGATTTAAAAAAAAATAGTACTGAGAATTTTTTCACACATCTAATATTTTATTCTCTGAATGTGCATACATTGAATAATATTGACGACATTACTTGCAAATACTGAATAATATTTACTTCTAAGCTTGCCTCTACTGAATAATATTTATTCCTGGACTTACATATATTGAATAATGGTTTCTAAAATTTCATAGATTGAATAATATTTACTCTTAAACTTGTGTTCTGTAGGTAAAGATTTTACAAGCAAATGGTAGTAAGTAGGCATTTAGATTTTTTTTAAAATGCCATATCCCTTTGCAACATGTGCAATTATGGCTCTCCACAGATACCGCCTTTTATTATCTGTGAATTGCTATGTTTCTTGAGAAAAATAATAGAGTGGTTTCCCATTGCCTTCTCAAAAGTTTTGGAATTCAGACTTTTCTTCCTCTTAGATATATTACCACCAAAAGCTAGAGAGCCTACCACGCTATTTACTCTATTTAGCAAGGGTGTGTTGAGGAGAGATACCTTTCATACCATTCCTAAGGGCATTTGTGCAAAAGTGAATGCAACAGCACTAGCAGGAATTTGAGCACAGATCACTGATCCTATTTTCCACATCAATGACCACTATGCTACCTATCAGGTCATCCCATAAGTTCTGTCCGAATTTTAACTTTTTTAAAAATGAACAAAATTTAAAGAGTATTTTATAATGTCTAATGGAGCTGAACATTATTTTTATGTTTAGATGCATTTAAACTGATCAAATTTTATTTCAGAGAACAATAAAATTAAATTTTGTTTGATTAAAACCCTACTAACATGGAAGTTCCCAAGAATCATTTGAGGCACATAATGCTTTATGAGTTCAAGAAAGGAAACTCAGCAGCCGAAGCGGCTAGAAACATTCACTCAGTTTATGGAGAGGAATTTGTGAATGAAAGAACTTGCAGAAGATGGTTTGCAAAATTCAGAGGTGGAGATTTCACCCTTGAAGATGAAAATCGAACCGGACGTCCCGTTGAATTTGATGAAAAGCTTCTTGAAGCAGCCCTTGAAGAAAATCTTGCATTATCAGTTGAAGAATTGGCAGTGCTTCTCAGTTCAAACCATACAACTTTTCATCGTTATCTTCAACAACTTGGAAAAATTCCTAAACTTGGAAAATGGGTTCCTCATGAATTGTCTGAAAACAACCTCAAATCCCGAGTTGACATCTGCTCTTCTCTCCATTCTTGCCAACTTGTTTCACCTTTTTTGGATAGACTTGTGGCTGGCAATGAAAAATGGATCTTTTATTAAAATGTTAAGCATCATAGACAGTGGCTTGGTAAAGAGGAAGGACCCCAGCCACAGCCGAGAAGGGAACTTCATGGGCAAAAGGTTCTTCTTTCAATCTGGTGTGATCGCCAAGGAATAATCCACTTTGATTTCTTACCACCTAATGCAACAATTAATGTTCAAATATACTGTCAGCAATTAGAGTGTTTGAACCAAGCTTTGAGGAGAAAAAGACCTGCTCTAGTGAATCGAAAAGAGGTGATGTTTCATCAAGATAATGCGCAACCCCACACAGCAAGAAACACGTCACAAAAGATCGAAGAACTTGGTTGGGAGAAAATTCCTCATCCACCTTATTCTCCCGATCTTGCTCCTTCAGACTACCATTTGTTTCATAGCTTACAGAATCATTTGGAAGAAACAGCTTTTGTAACACAGGAAGAGTTTAAAACTGACATTTGTGAGTTCTTTGAATCAAAGCCAAAAGAATTTTACAGTAATGGAATTAATAAGCTTGTTAATAGATGGAAGGATTTCATAGATAATCAGGGAAAATACATTGTTGATTGAATCTGTAATTGAATGTAACATTTGGTCACTTGTTTTCTTTATTCAAAATTCGGAAAGAACTTATGGGATGACCTGATACATATCCACTAATTAGGAAATTCACTAGAATAGTCAAATACATAACAGGTGGCCTATTCAGAACAAAAAACAATACAATTCCCATGTGCCAACCAAAAGATGTAAAAAGAAAAAATAATAGGCAGTTTTTAATTTTGACACAGAGGACACTAAACAGCTGAAAAATATTGAAAACACCTGCAAAGATAGCGAGCAATTCAAAAGTATATTAAGAAAAATTTAGATTAGGTTTTAAAACAATACAGTAAACAGTTATGGGAGTGCAGGTTAAATACAAGGTCAAAGGTGAAATCAGTGAGAAAACATAAAAACCAGATTTGAGGTCCAGGTTAGAAAATCTAATCCTTTGTTTGAATTGTCAATAAAAAGAGGACATATTCAGCTTTTGGCATCCAATATGCAGGTTTTCAGGGTCAATGCAAAATGGCACCAGGGGACAAGCTCCAGAGACTAAACCATTCTACTCTCAATTTTTTAAGCATTTTTCAGCTCTCAGCCCTTTTGGGATGAAGAAAAAAAAACTTGTTCCTATCACTTATGAAAAAAAAAAAAAGAAAGAAATAAGTAGCATCTCCTTGTTTTTAAACAAGGAGATGCTACTTATGGCTTTGAATACAAAAGAAAGATTTAATTTGTTTTATATGGATTTTCAACCCTTCTCAGGTCATTTAAAGCCAGAAAATATTTTTTTAGATAAACTTAAATTATTTCATTTACACTGTTCAGACTGTTGTCCTCATTTTTGTTGCCATATTCACAACATTTAGGCTGTTGTCTGCCTTCTTCAGGTGATATGTTTGTATAATCAATATAATATGTTTTGTGTATACGTGCTGTTTTTCATTACAGTATACCTACTTTTGTACTCCCCTGGTATTAATTATTTTATTTACATGTATTTATTCATTTTTAATTTTTTTATTAGTTTTATAAATTTATGAATTACTTTTAATTTTAATATAATAATGTAGCCGTCTCTTCTACTTCAATAGCTTCATACCTCGCACATCTCGCCTGTGGAACACCTTTCCCAATTACTGTTTCCCTGAAAGCTATAATCTCCAACTATTCAAATGCAATGTCAATCAACATCTCCAGTTACCTTGATCTACCCACTATCCTTCTCCTCATCCTTTCTTCTATCACTCCTATCTGCTCTCACTCCAAATCTTCTGCAACTCCCTGCATCCTAGTGGCTTCATGCCTTGCTTGGGGCATAATGCTTTAAAAAAAAAATATTTAATTTAATTCATACAAGATTTCTTTACAGTTCAGTGTCTGGTTTTTTGGCATTTTATGTGACCTAACAATGGCTAGTTTCATGATTGCTGGATTAAACAGATACAAATGTATTTGCTTCATATGCATGCTTGTGAACCATTACATCATTGTGGGACAACTTCTCCTGTCATAGATTATGATATACAAGAAAAAACCCTGATTGGTTCATTTTTATGAAGTTAGTTCCTCTGTTCATATAAATGTCAACTATACCCAAAGACACCATAAAACATCATGTTTTATTTCTTTTCAGAGTAAGAAGTCACCATATATTAGTCATATAAGTAAATATTGAGGCTGGCATTTGTTTGAAAGTAACACATTGCTTTTTCTTTTATTTGCTAGTTTGATTTAGGAAGAAAATCAGGTCATTCCCTAAACTGTGCTGCTGCCCCCTGATAGTGATGGCATACATATGTGAAGGGACTTGACCCATTCATTATTGTGGGTAATTCTCAAACACAAACTTAATATAGCACAATAATGGAGAACAGTTCTAAGATAAATTTTTGTTCTTTGGGAAAAGAATGAAATAGATAAATATTCCTCAAAAAAGTAGAATGATTTTTCTTGAAGGCAGTCACACTAAAGAATTTCTGAAAAAAGAAAAATACAAAACAAACATTTCAGCCATTCTTTTTTTTTGTCTTTGATTCTTTGCCATTATTTGTTGACTCAGAGTATTAGTATGTGCATAGGTATGTTCATATATGTTAATGTGCATGTGTGCTTATAACAATGTATGTGTGCATGAGTGAATATACATATGTGCATGTATGCATGCTTGTGTGTTAATAAGTCTATAGGCACTATTATATTTTAGCACCCCATTATTATGTATTTTCATAATGACCTTCAGCAACTGGACGGGCCTGAGTGCATAGTGGAAATCAGCAACTCTTTTTTTGCACTGAGAAAAAATGCATGATATGATGAATGATTTACTTTGTAGCATTTATATACTCCAACCATACCACTACATTTAATAAGGTTGTAACATAAACCAATTTGTTGGTGGAATGGCTCTCATTGAGCAATGCTTGTTTAGTGTTTTTTTATATAAATTCCCCCAATACCAGACTCAATAGTCACTAAAGGTAGAGAGTTACTGTTAAAATGGTTTTGATGAAAGAGGTGTGATTAAAAGTAAAAGAGGAGGTATTAGGCTATTGGGTACCAACTGTGGGCATTAATATACCTTTGCAACACCATCATTTGCATACCTCCATAATCACTCTGACCAAATGAGTAAGCTTGGATGCCTATAGTGAAACAATAAATCTTTGCACAGAAGAAAAAAAAACAATATATGATATGGATGATTACTTTGCAGAATTTATGTGGAATCAAAGATTTAAAGACTAATATTTTTATTGTTTTTGGCATCAAATCTCCACACAATATATATACTATTTAATATTATTGGTTCTTGAATTTGTATTAAATAGAAATTACTCTTATTGATGTTGATTTTCTTGGTTGAAAGCATAAGTTTCCAGATGTTCAATTTAAATGTCATAATTCAAATTTTAATGTGCAGGAAGTAAATATACAGTGTTTTGAGGGTAGGAGTGAAAAGTATAACAGTGCCAATTAATCAATAAATTTGTAGGCTAATGATGAAAGAAAGCACTTACTCTACATATCAAATTTTTCAAAATAATTTCTTTCCTTGTCAATGCACCTAACTGAATGCTTCTCTGTAAATTACATAGATCACACATTATTTTGTGAATAGTTCAGATCAAAATTCTGTTAAAAAATGTTTTGGCTATGGACTTATTGATCCACACACATATATGCATATGTACCTGTTTACGTGTGTGTGTGTTTGTGTGTGTGAAAATTTCAGATATAACTATATCTGTAAAGACAATATAAATAAAAGAAAATCTTTTATGCCAATATATTTTGAGTAACTATCAAGACAAATTCAGAAATTTTATTCAGTAACCTGTATTTATATACAGAAGTAACACAAGATAACATGGAGAAAAATAAAATAATGTTTTCAAATTTTGAATTAGAGAACACTATTCTTTCTCAAAATCTAACCAGATGTCCAAGCATCATTGTTCTGGAAGGGCTTTTTGGTCAGGCTCAGAATTTTTGTGAAGAAAGTTTGATGTAACACAATATTCTTCTTGCTTGTTTTATCTGCATACCAAGCTAAGCTGAGTAAATGTCAAATTTATAAATTTGTAAAATGATCATCCATGACTTGAAAACTAAATATCATTTCTTTTTTTCTGCTTTTTTGTAATATTTGATGTGTGCAAAGGTTTCCAGCAAAAAAAATTAAGTATTCGACTTTGTCTAGATTCTTCAAATATATATATATTAAAACTAGATTCTTCAAAAATGAGTACAAGCACACACCTTATAAATAATTTTGTCTTACATTCCTAAAGGATAAAAGTTCACCACAAAATTTCCAAGGTTATTGAGCCTAACAACAATATTTATCTCCCTTTTTGCAAATAACCAATAAGACATAAAAGCTACAATTTTGCCTCTTAATGTTACTTTGCAGATTAATCAAATATTGGGTTAAGTCATAAGTAATTTTCATTTTTGGAAACCAATTGTAATGGTGAATGTATTATCCTAACTACTAATCATGTGGCAGTTAACAATAAATATAGTGTACATTAATATACCTTAGTTTTTGCACAACAATGGAACAGTGGATTAAAGAATAAATTTCTTAACCTCACTAATAGAGAGATTGAAAGTATATTTATATCACATTATACAAGGGAATAATGCTATGGAATCATCTAGAAAAATATGTATTGTTTATAGTTATAATGGGAAGCCTTTTATATTCCTATATAGTTAAGCAGTCATAACTGACTGGCAACTATGGAATTGGTACGCAAATCTTTGTTCTGCAAAAACATCATTAGATGAACTCAGATCAGAGCATACATCAGACTTTGATGATGAAGCTGTAAAGAGATTAGTGGAAAACAACTAATGGCAAAGTACTCAAGAATAAGCAAAGATGCAAAACGCATAAGAATCTGCCATATGCAGACACTAAGAAAACGTAAGGAAAGTCAGCAAGCTATATGTTTTAGTTCCACATGCTCTTAATGAAGAGAACAAAGTGGATC
>OZ010585.1:56031209-56056209 GCA_963932145.1 Acanthosepion lycidas | reverse complement strand
AATAATGAGAGGATGGCCATAATAACTATAATGATGACACTATCAGATAATGTTGATAAAATCAATACCTTTGCTTTTCCCACCACAACCATTATGAGCATTATGTTAAGTTTTGCAAAATAGTATTAATCCCATCATTACCTACTTTCAAGAGGGTCTCATGACTATCATTACAATCATTATCATAATCACCATCACACATAAATAAACAAGTATTGTAATTGCTTTTATCATTATTGTCTGTATTGTCTTCCCCCCCAAAGAACAATGTGACTATTGATTTGGGATCACCACTATCATTATCACCAACTACATTACTACCTGATTCTTGCATTATGATCTTCTTTCAAACTCTAACAAACTAAATCTTTTTACCTTCCTCACAACAACAGCACCATATATATATATATATATATATATATATATATATATTTATTTATTTATTATGCAGTGTTACATTAGAACATGCACATACCCACTACTTACTCTTTGTTCTTTTACATTTGAATATATATATATATATATATATATATAGATATATATATATATATATATATATACATACACACACACACACAACAAAAACAAACATCTATAAATAAAAACTATTATAATTTAAGAACCTGCATCATCAAATGTATAAAAAAATAAAAATAAAAACAAAATATATAAATAAAACACACACACACACACATATCCCACCTTGTCTACATCACAACACTCTTTGCCCATGTAACTTCACTACACTCAGCAGTTCTTCAAAACTCACTAATTGTCACTGCATACACTGATGATAATTTAAGTCAAAAGTTTGGACAATATTTCTGATGGAATTTCCTCCATATTTGAGAAGGATTATTTGTAATTTTGAAAAGTCGATCAATAAAATTAATCAACACAAAACATCTGTTATCTGTAATAACATTTGCCTTAAATATATATATAAATGAAGACAAAAGGAAACTTAAATTTTCCTTTTGTCTTTATTCATATTGTCCTTTTACAGATATATTCTATCTGAAAAATGTTACACACACACACACATATTGCTTAATTAGGACCCATTTAAACATGCATGGAAACATAACAAATGCCATCTGCAGTATAATTGTAGAAAATACAACCATAAAAACCTCATCTACATGCAAAAAAATGGTTAGAAATGATGGAAGCATTAACAATGAATAAAAAAAGCCAACACTCAATAATTTCAACTATGTACTTGGCCACAACTTGCTTGTGTTTGAGGAAAAAAAAACATTCCTATTGCTATAGATACACATGTATAAGAATCTACATGTTCAGTTAAAAATAAAAAAAAATGTTTGATAATGACTAATAGAATTGCTGAAAGCACTCAGATATATAGAACATTTGGACAGTTTTTACAAACTTTATGTCCACAATATATACAATATATAAATGCAAGAAAAATTGAATAAAGTGTTTAATCTCAGTACCTTGTCAGTCATCTTCAATGAAACTTGTATAAAAGAGAGATTGCTGCCCAAATAATTATATATATATATATATATATATATATATATATATATATATATATATATAACACCATCAAATCTATTTTATATATATATATATATATATATATATATATATATACAGTGTAACCCGGTTATAAGAGAGTTGTCGGGACTGGAGAAGAAGTCTCTTATATCCGGGTTTCTCTTATATCCTGGGTTTCTCTTATATCCGGGTTTGGTCTATTTTGTTTAGGTAAGTATGGCTCTAATTTGGGACCAGATAAAATCTCTCTTATATCCGGGTTTATCATATCTGGGTTACACTATATATATATATATATATATATATATATATATATATAATAAAGATCACTGCCCAAATACAATTATATATATATATATATATATATATATATATATATATATATATAATTATTTATTTAAAAATATGATTAAATATTTAAATAAATAATTATATTTAGGCTCTACTTTTGTATCAAGCACTGTTTTTTAAAAATAACAAAAACACTAAAGAACTTTGGATTATTTACCTAACGAGTTCTTTCCTATTTTCTATATATTTTCACACACACACACACACATATATATATATATATATATAAAACAGATTTGATGGCATTATTGTCATGAAGGTAAAGTATATTGAATATATATATATATATATATATATATATATATATATATATATACCCAGACTGTATGAATTTGAGCACAATAATAGACTGACAGGGTATATATATATATATATATATATATATACCCAGACTGTATGAATTTGACCCCAATAATAGACTGACAGAGAAATCGCATCAATTCACAGTTGTCCTAGCTAGATTTAGCCATAACTTCTACACTAATAGTTTCTTTTCTCGCTTGTGAAACTCCCTTCTGGCTCAATGCTTTCCAGCCAACTATAATCTACAAGAATTTAAATGCAATACCAACCACTATCTACTGTCCTCCTGAATGCTCTTTTCTCTTTCTACTCATTATTAATGTTTCTGTTCCTAATTCCTCCACACTCTGTAACCCTTTGCATGTTAGTGACTGTACTGCCTTGCCTGAGGTGACATGGATTAAAGAAAAAATGTGTGTGTCCTTTAGAAATAACATCACACAAAATGAAATCGTAATTCCATCAAATGAAATGTGCTTCCAAAGAAATTGTGTGAAAATTAAAATATAATCTATCTATCTATCTATCTATAAGAGTTGATAGGTTAGCCTATCATTTGGGTGACATGCCTTCTTGGTCTTATGAATAAGAGTAGAGGTTTATTCTTTGTTTTCTGTTTAGGATTGGGTTTACAGTTCCTTCTAAAATCTTCTCATTCTCTTTCATTCATGGTAGCCCCTTGCTTCTTAGTGACATTACTGCCTTGCTTGGAGTGAATTGATTAAAAAAATTATCTCACTTGGTATTTTTCAATTTATTTAACTATTTAGCTACAAATATATATTGTTTTTTTTTGTTTTTTTGGTTTTTTTTTTGCAATAATGTTCCCCTATAAATATATATCGAAAGAGATAGATAGATATATAGATAGATAGTAAAAATACATATTCCTTATCTCTGTGTGTGTCTATCTATCTATCTATTTCTCTCTCTCTCTCGATATATATATATATATATATATATATATATATAGATAGATAGATAGATAGATAGATAGATAGATAGATACACATGCTTTCCTGATCAATTTGTTCAAGTCTAGGTTTAACCATTATCTTCCTCAACATATCTGCATAAACTGTGCTTCATAATTCGTAATTCTCTAGCTTGAGTGGCTCCCTGGCCTTGTACTGACATGTAGCTAGATAAATAAATTGGAAAATACTACAATTGAGATAGATAGATAAATAAATAGATAATGAACATACTGATAGATAGATAGATAGATAGATAGATAGATAGATATAAACAGGTTGCAATAGATAGATATGAACAAACTGATAGATAGATAGATAGATAGATAGATAGATAGATAGATAGATAGATAGATAGATAGATGATGAACATACTGATAGATATATAAATAGATATAAACGTTGCATTAGACAGATATGAACAAACTGATAGGTAGATAATGAACATACTGATAGATAGATAGATAGATAGATAGATAGATAGATAGATAGATAGATAGATATGAAAAATTGCAATAGATAGATATGAACAAACTGAGATAGATGAGACAGGTAATAAATACACAGATAGTTATGAACATACTGATAGATAATGAACATACTGAGAAATAGATAGAAAGATAGATATGAACAGATTATGATAGATAGATAGATAGACAGATAGATAGATATTAAATTTATAATGAAAAATTTGCACAGATAAATCAATGAAGATATATAAATAGGTAGATATGAACAGGCAGTGACAGATAATGAATATGTATTTCTACTGATATACGAGACATATAAATGAGAACAACTTGATAAAGATAAGTTGACAATTCTAAGTACTGTAATTAATACATTTTCTGAGAAAGTAATCCAGTATCATACTCATGGCTATCATCCTCATTATTGTCAACCTATTGCTTAAATCAGATATCACTCTTTCTTAAAGATGCATCATCATCATCATCATCATCATCATCATCATCGCAATAATCTATTTCTGGTTTTCCCATCATCATCATAAATAGCATCAGCTCTTCTAGAAGCAACAACAACTATAGCAAACACAACAGCAGCTATTACAGCAATGGTGGTAGCACCAGCCACTGTCACAACAATGGTCAGCTTTCCGCATGTTGTTTTCCTCTCATCCCCACTTCCATCTTCTATCCAACCAATCAAATGATGACGTTGTCATCATCATCATCATCATCATCATCATCATCATCATCACCACCACAGCTCTACCAGCCCACGCATCAACCTTGGCAACACAAGCAACAGCTAGAGAGAGGCAGTACCACTTTGAGATGCAGTCTATTCATAGTGTTTGTGTTAACGGTGCCAAGCACTGTCTATCCTTCTTCAGTTCTCTGGTGGCACTGATAGATCTGCATACCAATGCATATTACATGTGTGTATGTGTTTGTGTGTGTGTTTATGTGTGTGTGTGCGCAAATGCGTGTGCATGGACATGTTTGCGTGTGTGTGCAGATAACAAGTACCTAATGCACTGAAGCTTTTCTATAAGCAAGTTATTAAAACAAAAATTGACATAATCACAATCAAACAGGTAACAGTTCATATATTCTTCTGAGAAATTCATAAACTGTCAGCTGTGAAGTGTGCGATGAATAAATTGTTGTCTGGAAAAAAATGAAAATAATATTAACATCTCATTTTAACAGATATATTTACCAAAATTACACAAAAATATCTTAAAACACTAAAGAGTAAATTTATTCAATAATATCATTGGCTTCCACAATGGCGTATAAAAAACTTCGGAATCTCCTGCAACTCTTCTGGATGGTCTCCTTGATGAATGCTGCCTTAATACTTGCCTTCAGTTCATCTTTGGTATTAAAAGGAGTTTTGTTGGTTTCTCACTCAACTGCACCCGACACATTTCAAGGGGGTACAATCTGAGGAGTTATGTGGACAAATGTAAGGGGTGATGTGGTTGCAAAAATCATCTGACAACCATGACTGGGTTCTCCTGCTTGTGTGGCAAAGTGCAAAGTCCTGTTGTCAGACATAGGGTCTTCCAGCAGCCACCCTCTTGACCCAGAGCAACACTACCTCCTCAAGGCACTTGATGTAGGCCTCTATTGAGCCTGAGACCCTGGGGAAAGATGAATGGAGACATAACATCACCATAACTAGTGATCACTCCAAATCACCCCAAACACCTTTGTAATCACCATTAGACTCATCTAACTCCTTCCAAATCCTCTGCACTGTTGTTAGATTGATATACAAACACTCTGAAATGTTTGTATTAGAGTTTCTGGTGCGAATGCCATTTTCAAATTTCTGGCAGGATGAAATGCATCATGTTGCTCTTTTTCTCACAGATGGTGCCCAACTGACTCTACTATATTGCGCAGTTGACAAAATCAAAAACAATGTGCATACGGGAAAATAAAAATATAAAATAGCAACAATTTACTCATCGCACTCTGTATACAACCATTTTCTCAAAACAATTATTAAAAATGATTTTAATCAAATGAATTCTGTAGGTCCTAAAAAGACAACCAATCACCAGATTTTTAGACTGGTGCTACAGAATCACAAAGAACCCTACGAAATAACAAAAAAACATATCACTTGAAAACTTCCAATAACAGCAACAATTAAAATGGATAGCACATGTAGATGGAAGGGAAATTAATGATAAAATCAAAATGTTGACTTTTCACAAAAGGTTAGGAAGAAAATACTCATCAATATTAGAAAGAGTAATAACAGTGGACTTGTAAATAATAGATGAGATGAATGTCATGTATCAATCTTCCAAGTGAGTTGAACCTGACTACCTTGAAAACCAGCATTCGAAATTATTTCTCTTGGATTGAACATTGACTGCTAACAGTGTTTGAAAATGCAACTCCTTTGGCCACAAGTCAGATTCAAATACATTAGATTATTTATTTAACTTTTTTCTTCAATGATCACATTCCTTTTCAAATTAAGAGTCAGGTTTAAAGCAAGTTTTTCACATTCAACCCTGACTTTACTTCTACTAATAAAATCAGCAATGCATTGAAGTAGTACATAGTTTCCAAGCATGGACATTATTTGCTTTGGAAATTAAAAGTTGTATAAAAGAGGATCACATTGTTAAGGACTTTAAATGAAGACAGAATGTTTGGTTGCCAGAAAAAGAACATCTCAACCAGCAAATTACAAATTGGAGATATTAAAAATTTAAATATCGTGGAAGTGTTTTAACAGAGAATGAAAATACATCATTGAAATCTGAAGACACATTAGAATAGCGAAAGATGTTTTCCAAAAGCTTAGCAAAGTATTAACAAAGAGGAAAATTTCATTAGAAACAACATAAAGAGTACTGAATTATTATGTAATATCGGTCCTCCTATATGCCAGGCCGGAGGCATGGTGGAGTAATGGTTAGTTGTTCAGATTGAGGAATCGAAGAGCCGAGTTTGAATTCCAGTCGAATCCATTACATTCACTTAGGTGCTAATACCCTTGGGAAAGGTATGAATCCCCTTCTTCTCCCCCCAGCTATGGGTAAACAGCAGGACAGACAGGGTTCTATAGCCTTAGATGGCAACTGGTCTACCACAAAAAGAAATGGCAACCTACTGTGGGAAAAAAATCTGCCTTGTAAGCCGTATATCAAAGGTTTTGCATATTTCTCTGCATAGTAGTAGTCATAGTACAGTTCTCCGTGTCCTGAATAGCAACCGGGTTTGCTAGGTACAGCTGTTTCCATGTTCACCAGTTGTTCTCTATTTATACTTGTCTATCTAATTTGCATACGATAATACAGGAACCAAAAATCATATATGCAAAAAACTGCATTAAACATATTCACCAATATAAAATTGAAACTGCATTATCACTTGTGACAGAAAATGGATTTAATAAAATAACTAAAGTTTTTCAGTGTTTGGATATGGAAGGGAAACAAAAACATAAAATGAAAGCAGTCTACAATCCATGAAGGGTCAAGATGAGTATTTGATACACCATAGCTTCCTTTAAAATGGTCAAATTAGCATTCTTTAATTCATAAACTAGTCATATATTCAAAACTAAAAAGCACCCACTTTGGTGAATATAAAGTGTGTCAGATTGTTGTATGATAACACCCGTCATGTTACAAACACAACTTTATTAAAGTTGAACCAGTTGAAAATGGGAACTTTAATGCAGACTTCCTATTCACTCAATGTCTCTTCAATAAATTACCATTTCTTACAAGCAGCTAGTGAAGGTGAAAGTAGAATAAAAAAACAAAGAGAAAGGAGAATAAAAAAAATAGTTTTTGCCATTCTGTTTAGAAACTGCAAGTTCATTTTTATCTTGCAATACTGTAGCCTGCTCCTATTCATAGGGGATAACTTTCAAGCCAATCTACTTCAGCAAATTCCTGAAATCACACATTGAACCAAACTGTATATATACTATTTTTTCTTATAGTCTCGAGCAAATGTTTTAAGAATATAATGTCAAATGTGTTAACAATTATATAACTTAAAATTGTAATTTGAGATTTAATCTAAAATTTAAATATATATAAATGACAAATCAAAGAACATATTCATCTGTAAATTTTCAAAATATTTTGAATGCATAGATAATAGAGATTTGACCAAGAACTATGAAAAAATTAACACGCAAATGTTTTAGACCATTTAAATATAGTTTAGTAAAAAGAGAATTTGAATTAGTTTATTATCATTAATTCTGTTTCTTTTTATCATTCTATGTGGAGTGTCTCTTCTGGATGTTGGCTCTCCACAATTTCCTGTCCTTTGTAGTGCTTAATAAATTTTACTGATTCATTTAGTCAAGTTTGCTGAGCAGGTTATATATTGTTTTCTTCTGTCCCTCTTGTATTCAATCCATCCTGTAAGTATTAAATTTCCCAAGCCCTCATTCCTCATTGTGTACCCCAGAAACTTCAATTCTTTCTTCCTAATATTAAGTATAAGTATTCTTTTTGCTTCCTTTTTCTCTAAAACCTTGTTATTGCTCCCATGTTTGGTCCGTAGTACTCTCACAAATATAGTCATATTTTATTTAATTTATATATTCTGTTGCCAAATGTCAAGTGTTTCACTTGAAAAGCATCAAAAAGTTGCTACCCTATGAGGGCATGAAATGCTGTCCAGGGAGAGACTGATATGGAAGGAAAAGGTGATAATCTATACCCGTAGAATGAAGTCAAGACAATAGATAGAAAGCAAAACTGGTGGATAAGATGATTGTAAGAATATACACATATTTTGGGCACTGACAACCTCCCCTCAGTAGAGCTAGCATAAGGATAAATACCATCTGGAAGCCTCTTATTGCGAAAGACAGGACATTCAAAAAAGTATTCTACTACCTGAGTCAGGTGATTCATACAGTTGCACCACCTAAATGCATATATTAGGTTTAAGACACTATAATTTCATGACTATGGCCTATTGGTTTAAAGCATTGGTTAAAAAACATATCTATTTCCCTGGCAATTGTAAGTTCAAAATGGAATACAAAGAGAATGAGGATGATTCATTCTTGTGTACATGACATTGTGGATTCCAACTCAGCACTGGTGGCACCACGGAATGTAGCTCATGAGAACACTTGCCATCGAAATAGCAATAGAGTAGCAAGTAACGTGCAACATTTCATCAGTACGAAGGGGGGGGGGTATTATGATTCTGTTATGATCCAGAATGATGATGATATTTCATCATTCTAAAAATAACCTTGCCATCAGTGATGATAAAAAAATAAGGATATTTCATCATCCCTGAAATAAAAATAAAAATTTCATCATCCTAAAAACAACCTTGCCACCAGTGATAAATGATGAGAAAGATATTTCATCATTCTAAAATCTGATTATAAAAATAAGCCTTCACCACAAGTGACGGCAGTAAGTAGTGTAGGGTCAGTAGATTAGAGTAACTAGGAGGAGTAGCAGTAGTAAAAAGCCCAACACATACGTATCTTCATCCCGCTGTGAAAATTAAAAACTGACAAACGTTATCCTAACCAATGAAATTCTTGGAACAAGCAAAAACAAGTAGGCACAAACTTTTAAAGAAACAAAAGAGACAGTAACACTGAGAACATATTTAACACACACCATACCAATATCTGTAATTAACATCATGAAAAAGAAAAATACATATTCTTGTTATTGATGTTAATACGTGTCTCAAGGCTTATTGTTTATGCTATTGTACATTTTTATTCACTTCATTTTCAGTATAAATAAAAGAAAAGGATTCCTCTATCAATTGCAAATACATAGAACAATAGGGTAACTTACCTTAACAACACAAACTACACATCAACACCATTACAGAGGTTCTAGGCTGGAAAATAATTAATCACAGATAAAGCCACATAGATACCTTTGAATATACAGACATGAAAGAGTTGACTGATATGACAACAATATATCATTTTTGATCTGGTTATTGTAAAGATAGAATACTATAGGAGGAATCGGATACTGGATTCATATAAGGAACTAACCATTTTCCAACATCTTTAGCAATAGATCATATATATGAGTTCCATTTCAGTTCTGGGGTGAGCTTGTGTCCCAGTAGGCATTCAAAGCAAGGAACACCCTTCAGAGAGCACACATCCATCATGATAGATGAAAGTTCAGGGACTGCTCAGTGATGGTTGGATATTACTAGTTTGGTTTTGGATGTATTGAATTTTACAAGCCAGTCCATCCCCTATTGAGCCAGGTCAAAAGAGAGATCAGCTGCCAGGTTCAGGTCATCCAGAGTTTTGGAGGCTCACCTATAGACTGTTATATCATCCACATAGATATTCACTAAAGATCAGAATATGTTCTTAGACTGATCATTGATATAGAGCAGAAAGAGGGTAGGACTGAGTAGAGAACCTTAGGGAATGCAACATTAATCTCATGTGCTTCCAAGGACTGGCCGTTAACAATGTCTTTCATGGAACTACCTCTTAGGAAAGACTTGATAACTCAGAAAGCTCTTCTAGAGATTCCATAGCTGGAGAGTTGATGTAGAAACCCCTGATACTACAAAAGGTTTTTAGTATATCTAAGATGAATGTCCTCATGATGAATTTATTGTCTTGTGCTTAATTGATTCTGTGAGTAATGACAGTTAAGATATCAGGTGCTGACCTTGCAGAGTGAAATTCATACAGGTTATTGCCCAGGAGGTTGTTGATTGTAGATCTGAAGAGTTTGCAGATGAACTAAGGAGGCTAATGCATCTATATTGTGACAGGGATGAGCACTCACCCTCAATCTTAAAAACTGTGTACACAGTTGAGACCTTCCTTAGACATTGGAAGCATTTTGCCTTCAGGTAGTGGTTAAAGTTTTGCTAAGGTTGGAGATAATTTGGGGCTGGTATTCTTAAGAACAACCATTGGGATCTTATCCAAACTGGTAACCTTCTTAGATAGATAGATATAAACAAAGAGAAAATGTAATAGAGATAGACTGATAGATTTTTCAATAGATATGGATAGATATCTGCAAAAAATAAAATACACTAATCAGTACATATCTTTGTAGCTAGTTAGACAAAGATAAGTAAGCCACAGATAAACAGTTATGATTAACAATGAATTAGAATAAAAGCTTTTAACTTTCAAAGATCATTTTTGCTTGTCATAAATCATATTTATACAGCTCTCAGTTTTTAGTTTGTTAAAACATAAGAAATCATAATGCTCATATTTCCATCATGAAAATCTTTCGGTGAGTTCTTTCTAAAGATTGCTTTTCTATGAAACACAACAAAAGGATTTAGCAAATAATGTAAACAATTAATGAAAAAATGACTTTAGTGAATGTTATAAAAGACACTTTTAAGACGAACTGGTGAGGAGTTATCTCCCTTGGAATTCATTCACTACTCATCAAGATCTGAAAGAAAAAATTATTTCATAGAAGTTTGGCTTTCTCTTCGTCATATCACATTTTCTTTTTCAATAAAATTTGAAATTGTTTCACTAGATGCCAACTTCACAATATTTTTTTGAAAAGAAAGAATAGAATATAAACTTGGAAAGCCAATACATTAATGAACTCTACAAATATCAAAGAAAATTTAATGCATAGTATTTTTTTCATTTTCATAAAATAGGTAGATCATGGTTTTATATTTAAATAAACTGTTATTAATTAATTGCCAATGGGTACTTCTATAATAATGTTACATTACAAGATAGGAGGAGGAGGAGGAGGATGACGACGATGACACTGCCACCGCCGCCGCCTCTGCTGCCACTGCCCAAAAGTTATCACTCTGGGTCTTTGAGACACAGACCAACCGCGTCATCCAATCAAAAACACTGGATCTGTTTGTTTTGAAGAAGGGAAAAAAATCTGTTAGATCTTAGATATTGTTTTCCAAGAGACAACAGGGTGAAGATGAAATAAAGTTAGAAAATAGAGAAATACTCACCTAAAATCTAATGAAGCTGTAGTTATTACTATGGCTGGTACACTTGTAACTATCTAAAATTGAGATCAGATGAATTATATATCTGAAAAAGTATTGTGAATGTCCAGGTCAAGGAAGTGCTGAGGGTGGGAAATTTTTGAAGATACTGAGGAAGCTTCTGAAGATTTTAATGTTACTTAGTCTCCACCAATATTCACGAGACATTTGGTGTGACTATAATTAACAACAACAAAAATAATAATAATATAAAGAATATATACAAATAAAAGTCAGTGTCTGTTACTTTATAATGCACAAAACATGTCACACCATGCTTAACAGAAAAGAAGTTGGTAAACAGAGGAGTGCTGCTGATAGAGAAATTAAAAAGCAATATGAAGTGAATAATTAAATATTTCAAGAAAGTGAATATCAGCATAAAAACATAGTTTTGGAGAAATTGAGGTTGTCAGTTTGTGCTTCATTCAACGTTTTGCCAAAACATTCTGCCAATGATAAACTGTTATTTCAATACCTTCACGAAAATGCTAAAAAATCTGTATACCATGATGAAAACACACTCCAAACATAATGAAAACAGTTTTATCATCAAAATTGTTATGTTATTATTAAGAGGAAGGATCAAAGTGTTTTTTTATTATTTAATTAAATTTTTTACTCCTTTTAAGAACATTCAAAATTTTGATTAAAAAACTTGTTTGTCTTGTGGTAGCAGTTGTATTAACTTTTAGCATAGCAAATTTTAGCCCCTTTTTTTGTGGTGACACACATTAATTTGGAAATTCTTGTAAAAATTAAATAATTGTCAGATTTTAATGAAATTTTCAGGACTTATTCACAAATGAATGAAATTATTTGAATTTTTTTTATTAGAAAATCTTGATAAAAATATTTTTTTTACATCTGTTTCAGCCACTTACTTCATTTTATGAAAATTTGAAAAATTCAGAGATAATTTTTAGTGACTATATTAGTTAAAACCAAAATTATTTGAATAATTTATATCACCAAATTTTTTTGCAAAATCAGAACCTGTCTTACCAAAAATCTGTTCTGAATTGAAAAATAAAAAATGCAACAAAACTAAGACATTATTTCATTAGAAAAACTTTTAATTGGTTTTATAAATAATATATATTAAAGACAATATTGTCTGAAGAAAAAAAATTCAATAAAAAATGAATTTTTACATGATTAGTTTTCATTTTTTTTACAATTTTAAATTGAATAATTTATGAAGTTTTTAAATCTTTTAAAATTCATTTTCAGTGAGATAATTCTTAGAAAATATTGTTAAGTAAAACTATATTTACTAATCATATATTGTAAAGCTTATTACAATCTGAGGACTCCAAATATTTTTTAAAAGAATTTCAATTTGTTTTTGTATGTGTGATTATGTGCAGAATTTCTGAAGTATGGGTGTACAAACTGATAAATCTCTCATTAAAAGGTTATGTACGCTATTTACATTATTTGTACTATTGTCCTCATCTTTGTCACCATATTTATTACAACATTTCGGCCATTGTATGCTCCAGACTTCTTCAGGTGGTTGGAATGTCGAACTGAACCCTTTATTTCACTCACTGAGGTAGACTGTTCTAGTTCCATGTGCCATGTTTAATGGATGTCAGTTATCAGTTATCTCCTGTTAATTCTCCTCTCCAAGTTCTGCACTGCCTTAACCGGGTATTGAACTCACACTCTTTGGGTCCTGTCACTGGATCTAACTAATGCCTTTATCCACTGTGCCATGTGTCCTTGAGGACATTCCAACCACCTGAAGAAGGCCGGAGTGTACAACGGCCAAAACATTGTAATAAATAAGGCAACAAAGATGAGGACAATATTACGAATAGTGTAAATAGTGTACATAATACCTCATCTCAGAAATATAGACAGATACAAAAGGTTACGTGTTTTAAGGGTTGTCCCCCCCCCATAAAGTTTATCATCTGCTCCACCATACTTAACTATGAACACATTCAGCTGTCAATCTACTGTCAATAAATTGATTAACATGTCAGAAAAACAAAACCTTGTAGTTAAGAAATGTTTGTATACAACATTTTATGCTATAAATAAGTAATATTTGTTTCAAATCAGATTAATTTAACCTTGAATCAGATTAATTTAACTTTAAATTTGCTAATTTTCTTCAAATAGTGTTTCAGAAATATATATTTTATTTTTGCAAGATTTTTAAAACTAAGAATAAATTTTTGTTTACAAATGTATCAAAAATGGCCATTTTGATCAATTTTATTAAAAAAAATCAATTCCAATCAATATAATTTCTGTTTGAAATAAACCACAGAGTATTTTGCTTACTGGAAATAGTAAATTTTAAATCCTTTAGCTTTCAATTAAATCTAAAATAAAAGTTTCAAGAAAGCATTTTCCTTTTTAAAAATTCATTTTAAACCTTATGTATACCAAATTAGTGAAGGTATCTACTGTTATTGCAAGGGCAAATCTTTGTTACAGGATCAGATTTCTCTCAATATGAAAAATACAGAAATATCAAGACTTCACCCAGGATCTAATGAAGCTGCACAACATGAAAGTGGTAACACCAATAATAACTTGTGCACTTAGAAACATCAAAGACAATAGCATTGATATTATATGGAGAAAGATTGTAAAAGTCCAGGTAAAGAAAGTACTGAATAATCTGTGAATAAACTGAGGAAGGTGCTGGAGATTTGAGGAGATTTATAATATTCACCAGACATTTGGTGTGACTATAATTAACAACAACAATAACAATAATAATGGCAGTAGCTGAAATAAAAGAATCTATACAAATAAAAGCCAGTGTCTGTTAATTAATAATGCACAAAACATGTCACGCCATGCTTAACCAAAAAGAAATTGGTAAACAGAGGATTGATGCAGATAGGAAAAATAAAAAGCAATATAAAGTAAATAATTAAATATTTCAAGAATGTAAATATCAACATAGCAATGGAGAAATGGAGATTCAGTTTTGTGATTCATTCAACTTATTACAAGAATATTCCACTGTTGGTAAATTTAATACCTGTTATCAAAAGGGAAAAGCTTTGTCACAACATCAGATTTCACTCAACATTTACAGAATAAATGAATGAATATATAAACCATAGAAACTTCAAAGACAACATTGTATATAATCCAGCCCTTGCCTTTGCATCCATGTGTCTACAGATTGTTGACCCAGTTAGACATGGTTTCTACTCTGTCAGAGTGTGGAGTCAAATCTGTCACATTAAAACATAAGCAACAGTTTTGTTAATGAATACAATATTTATTAATAAAACTTATTTACATTATTTACATTTGGGTTAATGTCCTGATCTTTGTTTTTATTATTATCACAATGCTAATTTTTACTGCAACATTGTGATAATAACTTAAAGGTCCAAGCTCACTACAGGACAATGGTCTAGTGGATCAAAGCATTTGTTTGTGAATTTGGTGACCAAGTGGTTGTGAATTCAATCAGGCAGTGTGTAATTGCACTCAGAGGAAACAGGTGAGCAATAATAAAAATAAGGACTACATGATGGGGAATGAGAACAGTTTACCCCCATAGATTAAGTAAGGGTTCTGTTTAGGTCAATATACACCTAGGGAACTATGACCAAAACATTGTGATAACAACAACATAGATGAGGACATTTGTCCTGTTATAGTGACGGCTTAGCTAAAGAACAGTCAAGAAGCAGTATACGTCAGGAGTCTGACGACACTTTCAGAGACACTTCAAGTGTCTCTGGATTCAGAACATCGACTCCTTTTCCCGCTATCTGGACGTTTTCGACACTAAGATCCAAATCAAATCAGCAATCATCACAAAAGCCCAACACAAACAAACTACTTCCTTCCATGAAGTCTACAGTATTCTATAGTTAATAGACTGTCCCACCTATAATAAGTAGGAGTAGTAACAAGTCAGTTGGCAGGGAGTTTGTCAGTCAGTTGATGTCGTACAATCGTTAGTCAGATATTAAAGTATCAGCAACCACAACTAGATTACTGCGTCATTACCTATTATATCAAGTTTCTAACTTTTTGTACATCGAACCTATTTTAGGACCGACTTAGTATAAATATAAGCCTCCACTGTGAAACCACTACATAACAAGTCCAAATGTAAATAATAATAATAATTCCTCATCCTAGAAATTCAGACAAATTTTAGCTTAGGTCACTAATAATTATATCAAAAGTCAAATTTTGCATAATTTTCTATATAATAATGTTAGTGGCACTGGGTCTTATTCAATCAGAAAATTCCTAGCATATTTGAAACCTCAAGTGAGAAAAAGTTTTCAATCAAGGCAAAGTGTTAGGTTCAACTATCATAAATGGTCCACAGGTTATTTCACCTTCATATGACAAGGCAAGGCTCTTTGTAATGAACTTTTCCTCTAATTCTACATTAGATGATAAAGACCACCCCTTACCTGACTTCCCTCTTCTCACAGTGCACAAACTTTGTAATATATCTATCACTGCACAGGAGGTTTTATCAAAAACCTTGACCCTAAGAAGGCTACTGGTTTGGACAAAATCTCAATGGTTGAGAACATCAGAGTTATTTCCAATCTTGGCCAAACTGTTTAACCGCTGTCTAAGGAGAGATGCTTCTCACATCTCTGGAAGATGTCAAGTGTGTACCCTGTTTTTAAGAATGCGCCCATAATATCGACCCATTAGCCTCTTTAGTATAATCAGCAAACTCATTGGATCTATAAAAAACAAGAAGATTGTTGAACACCTCAGCAGAAAGAACCTCCTGAACATAGATGCGAGAAGCATCTCTCCTAAGCAATAACTAATATGGATTTTGTTCTGCTAGGTCCACAACTGATGTTTTAACTGTTATTAGTTGCAGAATTAGTGAGGCAATATACGATAAATTCACCACAAATAATACTGACTTAGATATATTAATGTTCTTTATAAAGTGTGGCATTGGGGGTTGCTACATAACCTCTCCAGCTATGGAATTTCTGGAAGGGCTTTCTGAATTATCAAGTCTTTCCTAACAGGTAGGTTCATGAAGATCAGTGTTAAGGGTCAAGATTATATTAAATATATTGTCCTAGTCTGTCATGCCTAATAATGTATTCTTTTTCAGCAAGGACTAGGTACACTGATATTGTGTGGTTAACAGTTTGATCAAAGTCATGGTATAAGGGACAGGTGGGTTCTGAGTCCTGTATGTTGATTTTAGCCTTGTAGATATTAGTTGGAAGACATTGGTCTTGCACTGCCATCATAAGATCTTCAGCCTCCCCCTTAAGACCACTGCTTCTAAGCCATTGATGGGTTTGGTGAGCATGTATGTCTGATTCATCCTGTTCTTAGAAGGTGGAGAGTGTTAAAGGAAAAAGAGAGATACCTAACAGAGTGCAATAATGAAAGTTGAAAGTACAAGGAAGAATCATCTGAGGACTCAAATGGCAATTGCTTTGCAATTGTAAAATTTTCCCCAATATAAACACCAAGTCCATACATATGTATCCTTGAATCTTTTCAACAATGTTGAAGATAGTCAAGAACAGGGAGCTTATTGATAGTGATAGAAAAAATTAAATAAGTATTACAAAGTGTGAAGATATCAGGAGAACGTTTCAAGAGAAAAGATTCTATACTAGAGAAATTGGAATGTATTCCATGAACTCTGGAGAAAGAAAGGTTAAGGTGATGGGGATAGGTAATTTTTTCAATTTCTCTGTTGCTAAGTCTCTTAGTCAAATAGTAAATTTCTCAACTAAATTTGATCAACATGCTTCTTTACTTGATTTCTTTCTTACCTCCACTCTTCGCTCTTGTAGAGCAATACAACTTTGTCCTCTTGGCAATTCTGATAATGCAGTAGTATCTGTTGATATTACTTTTGATTTGTCTATTAGAAAGGAACTTCCTATTCAGAAGATTTCCTTCTGTAACTACCATACCAACTGGGATTTGCTGCATGACTTTCTTTAAGACACCCCTTGTATTGATATTTTTAACATTTGTATTGAGAATTGTACACTGAAGTTTCTTTTTGGGTTAAAGATGGCATAGATGATTTGTAACTTCTCAGAAATATCAGGTTAAACCACTATCTTCTTGGCTCACAATAGCCTGCTCAGCTGCTATAGCACACAGGAATAATTTTTTTGAGTGTAACAGTGTGATAGTTCTGATCACAACAGACACTTGTATGCTTGTAATAATTGTAAATATGTCTTGAAAGAGGCTAAATCTTTGTTTCCTGATAGAATAAGGCAGTATATAGTCTCTAACAAGTTTGGTTATTGTGACTACTGGTGGCTCTGTAATAGTGTGTTAAATAAGAGTAAGTCTTCTTTCTCTCATGTCTTCACTCAATTTGAGGTGTTAACATCTTCCATTGATAAAGCAGAATATTTTGCTTATAAATTCTCTTCAAATTCTCCTCTTGACTCAACTGGAGTATCTTTGCCTGACTTTCTACTTAGAACTGAGTCTCTATTGAGTGATATGTACCTAAGGTTTTTGCTATCATCTCAAAACTGGATCCCCACAAAGCATGTGGACATCATGGTATCCTTGCAATAGTCCTTAAGAAATGAGCTGTTCTCTTTAAATTTTACAATAAATACCTTGCTACTTCTTTATTTCCTGCTTGTTGGAAATCCTCTTTTTTAAAAATTCAGGCTAACCATCTGATCCTTCTAACTATTGGCCTGTTAGGCTGCTACCTTTTTTTGCAAAGTATGAGAGGCTCTAATCAACTCTGAATTGGTCAAGCATCTCACTTTGCAGAGTCTTCTTTCAGATAAACAATATGGCTTTCACTTGTCTAGGTTGACTGGTGATATATTAATGATTATTGCCAAAAGGTCTATCATGATTTAGCTAAGAATGGTGAAGCTTGAGCTATTATTATGGATATCTCAAAGGCATTTGACAGGGTTTGGCATACTGGTCTTCTTCACAAGCTGAAAAGTTATGATATTTCTGGATTAATTTTTGAACTGATACAGTCTTTCTTATCAAATCATAAAATGAAAGTTGTATTGAATGGCCATTCCTCTAGTTCTTTTTGCATTAATGTAGGTATCCCCTGGGCTGTATACTTGGACCTACATTGTTCCTAATTTTCATCAATGATCTTTCTGATGATATCAGTTGTCAACTCAGTATTTATGTTGATGGCACAGCCATTTACTATTGTTTTAATAATAAGTATGATCGATTTGATATGGTCATATTGGCAGCTGGGGCAAGGAATGGCATGTTAATTTTAATGTCTCCTAAACAAAACTGCTTTCTATTAATAATTTAAGAGAACCCTTTCTGTCTTCTATCAGTATGGCTGATGCTAACCTCCAGGAGAGGGCAAACATTTTCTGCTGACAAGAAAATGGAAAGATTAAAATGAATCAATCGCTTGGTCTGCTACTAGGAAAGTTGACTCACTGTGTTCTACTTGAGAATTTTTCTTGCCAGAATCTATCTTACATATTTATAAGTTTACCATTCATCCAGCCTTTGAATATTGTTGTTCATATAGGTTGGTGCCCCTGATATATATTTAGAGATCCTTGATAAAATCCAAATAGGAATCTGCAATGTCATTGGTCCTGAACTGGCATCTTGACTTCCTATCACTGTAATATAGCTTCCCTGTGTCTTTTCTTTAAATACTTTCATAGTAATTGTTCTGATGAACTTTCTTCTATGGTACCTAGACTTTATGAATTTAATTGCAGTACTGGATTGGCAACAAAGGTCTTATCATTTTACAGTTGAAATGGCTCAATATAACCATACATTTTATGCTAACAGTTTCTTTTCTCAAATTTTTCACTTGTTGAACTCACTTCTGACTCCCTGCTTTCCTGCCAAGTTTGAGCTTCAAAAATTTAGATGCAATGTCAATCATTATTTTCTGTCTTCTTAGTTCCAGTTCTTTTGTTGTTTTCTTTTTCTTATCTTCTTTAACATTCAGTAACTCTTTGTGCCTTAGTGGCTTTATTGCTTTTCTTGGAGATAAATTATTTATATATATATATTTATATATATATATATATATATATATATATATATATATATATGTGTATATGTATGTATGTATATGTATGTATGTATATATATATGTGTGTGTGTGTTTCATTCAAGACGTCAGACAAGGTACTGTTATTAAGCTTTTTATTTAATTTTTCAAACAAGTGTTTTCTTTTCTGGATACAGAGTGCGTAGAAACTGCCCAAAGGTTCTGTAATTCTGAATGCTTACAGCTATACTATTAGCCATTATCAAGGATGATTTGATTTTATGTATCTAGAATTATAGGGATGTTTTATTTTCCAAACACAGTCAGCACATAGTGGCTGTGTTCGTACTTAATATTATTGAGTGTTGGATTTTTTCTTTTTTATTATTAACGCCTCCATTATTTTAAATCTTTTTTTTACATGTGGATGAGGTTATTATGCTTGTATTTTCTACTAGTATGTTTTGGATGGAGTCTGGTAAGTTTGTATGTGTGTTTAAATGTGTTCTGAGTGAGCTGTGGTAGATTTTTTGGTTTGGGTCAACTGGGATAGTGTATTTCTTTATCTTCACTTAGAAATATCATAAAGAAATAAACAACCCCAGTTGACCTGAACAAAAAAATTAAATTAATTATCTACTATAAAAAATTTAAAACAGCTAACCTTATCCTTAAAAATGGCATTTGAAATAAAAACATTGTCACATTTCCCAAAAAGTCATTGAAAAATCTTTAGAGGGGATTAAAATATAATTTTATATCAGGATATCATTGACATTGATGTATTCTGTAAAGAAGAGTCCAAAAGTAAAATGGAACAAGTTTTGAGAAAATTAACTAGCGCAGTATGATAATCACAATAAATGCAAGTTTAATCGAAAAAAAATTTTTACCTTGGTTATCAAATATCCAAAGATGGTATGTTGCCAGATGATGAACTCATTAATAAGATATCAGAGATAGCTGCACCCAGAAATAAAAAAGAGAAACTTTTTTAGGATTAACCAATTTCTATAACAGATATCTGCTATGATATAGTGACCTTGTGGAACTATTTAATGAAATAAGGAAGATGAATACTGAGTTTTAATGGACAAAAAGACAAGAGATTGTTTTCAAGGAATTAAAAAAAGGCACTCATATGCAAATCAGTTATAAAAATTTTTGACCCAGCAAAAGAATTGACGTTAATTACTGATGCCAATGAGTGTGTTATAGCTGCAATATTGTTGTAGAAGGATAACTCTGTAATGTACTTATCCAGAAAACTAACATTGGCAGACGTGAAGTTTTTGAATATTGAGAAGTAGGCATTGGCAATTGTGTGGAGCACAGAAAGAGCTAGAATTTTTTTACTGATATTGCCAGATATTGTTGAAATGCTGACAGAAATTATCTGAGACATTTCCCTGTCACTTTGACATGGGTTTTGTTCAACTAGTATTTTCAGATGCTGACTGTCAATTGCAGATGGACATCCTCTACTACATTGATCTTTAAAACTTGTATCACCACTGCAAAACTTCAGAAACCAGTATTGTACTATCCAATTACAAGTGGATCTTTCACTCCATGCTCTGTTAATGTTGGCAACAGTTTGATAAGCATTATGGCCAAGCTTGAACTAGTAGTGTTTCCTGTTGTGGATCTTACTCCTTTACCTGCATCATCAGGAAAATGCCATATTTTGCCAAGAATCTCTTCAATCTTTTGCTGAATTTCCACCTTAGCTTTCATCAAGAACTGATTGTTTAAACTGACTTGTTTCGGTCCAGACAAACACTCCAGCTCTCAAATGCATTTTCATGAAGTGGTCAAATATTCTCAACAGCGCATAGAGGACTTGGACTGATTGAACTTCATTGGTTGGTACAGGTTTTGTTGTGAGACCAGTACGCATGTGATAATCATTTCAAGTTTTAAAAACAGTACTATCTTCTCGATCAAGGTCAGCAAACAATGCTTGAATAGCTACACTGCAATTTATTTCAAAGCCTTTTTTGATGCAAGCTGGATCATGACAGGAATCTCTGCTACAGTCCCACAAATCACAATATGCACTACCAAGCTCAAGGTAAAGGTATGCTGCCTTCATGTCCATCATAAGTGATTCTACATTCGCTTTAAGAGTAACCTCTGTCTCTCCAACCCTCATTTCACAGTTTTGCCTGATCTGCATTGAAGATTTTAAGTGACTGCAAAGCCTCAGCTGACTCCTTTCCAAGTTGCAGAGCGAAAGGATGATGTGTCAATGGACTGTTGGAGACTCTCTGCTTTCATACTTCAACACCAGATTCAGATGAAATATTGAGCAGACAAAACATTGACATTATGATGTTATTTGTTTTATCATTGCTCACCTGTTGATAGATTGCATGGCTTCCACTGCCATCAAAATCGAACTGTTCAACACTGCAGGATTGAGAAGGATAATCGATGGAGGAAGGCTTTCTATAATTTTTTGAGTGATCAACTTCATGGACTCTTCATAGGAAAAGTAGATGTTGTCATAAGGCTCTGACAACAGTGCTGGTTCAGGTGAAATCTTAGATTGCTCCTGTCGAATGTGGATCCATGGAGGGAGAATACCATTCCCTCCCTGTTTCAAAATCTTGCACAGTTTTTGATATGTATCACAACCAAGGGGATAATTGACCATGATTGCCATAGTAGCCTCGATCAATAAAACTTTTCGTTTTGCTGGTACACCTGATGACTTTAACTGTTGCCATATCTGCTTACCAAATTCATGAGAATTTTTGCTTTTGCATTGCTTTAATAGCAGAACCAAAATCCTTACAGGAGATTCATCATTCTCCTCTGCATAGTTCTTAACTGTATGCCATAATTCTTCAGTTTAAGTCTTCAACTGTCTGTTTCTGAGTTAGTCAAGTGACTTTTTACATTTGGTAGCAAGTTCAGTAACTTCTGTGAGATCTTTGGATTTTAAGACGATTTCAGGAATGGCGGACATGTCAGCACTTCATTTGGTACAATTCTTTTTCATGAATTTGTTGTATTTAGTCTTGAGTTCAATGAGTTTTTGGTGTAACTTATTATCATTCTGAGCACCAAGTCTTACTGCAATATTCAGGAGATTTGAATGTTGAATGTTTGTGACTCTGACAAATGTCAAAAAAATTGCACCAGTTCAATTCTTTCATTGTTAACCTAAGCAAGCAGATTTGGATTTGATATCATCTGCTCCTTAGCCAAGGGAAGTATGTTGAACAATGAAAAAGAAATTAAATGAGAGTGAAAGGAAGTTGAACAATGGAAACAAAACTGAAACAGACATGACTGTCTATAGACAATGAAACCATCTGACACTGTCTAGACAGTGAAACAAAGTTGAACATGGGAATGAAACTAAAACAGAAAGTGAAACCAAGTTGAACAATGAAAATGAAACCAAACATGAATGTTTTTTAGAAGATTACCATAAAATAATGTAAAAAATAAAATAATATGGCAAACCTCGGGAAATGGAGTGAAATCTCCAGCTTTCATATTAAAACCATAGAAGAATAACCAAGATATATCCACTCCACTTTTGTGGCCTCACTTCTGTAAACTTCTTGATGTAAAATCAATTGAATTTTGAGGATTTTCCTAGTAATTTTTTCACATAAGTTGATTTTTCGAATCATTTTTTTTTTAAATCAAATCCATTTTTGACTTCTTTTAAGTAAGAATTAGGTCAAGAAACCTTTCAGTTAAGTTTTGGCAGCATATTTGGCATAAAAAGTTTGTTGATGACTATTCAGATAAATGAGTGCTGATACCTTTTAATTAAGTGTGCCTAACTTTGAAATGGCTTAATTTGAAATACCAAAGATCAGATTTGATGAAACTGAGTTTTTCTGCACCCTCTCATCTCATATTTTCAGAAAATGCATAGTTATGCATGTCTGACTATTGGTACTTTGAAATATTTTCTGATATCTATAGAAATTTTGTGTAAAAAAAAAATAATATTTTTGGGTAAAAATAGTTTTTTTTCCCCAAAAGTTTCCCCAAAGTAGCATTTTTTTCACATTTCCAACTTTGAGAGTCCGTGATTAACTTCATTATTATACCTTTGACTATTATCTTCAAAGTTAAATGAAAGGAACTTGCTTCTATGATTTTTTTCATTTTTCAGTTTCCCCTAACAAATTAGGTAAAATTTATATAAATCAGCTGACAGTGCCGGAAAATCCAACCAACATCTGTGATTTCGCAAACATAAGCATAACTTTTCTGAAAGAAGTGCTTTTTACTTGATTTTTTTGTTTGTTTTTGAACTGAAAATTTTCTCTAGTTTATGGAAATGAAGTCCTTTTGGTTAGAATAAGAATTTCATTTTTCGCAAATTTCCAGCCTTCAACTCATTGTGCAACCATGACTGGGTTCTTCTGTTTGTGTGGCATGGTGCAGAGTCCTGTTGCCAGATATAGGGTCTTCCAGCAGCCACCCTCTTGGCAGCACTACCTTCTCAAGGCACTTGATGTAGGCATCCATGTCTGAGACCCTGTAGGAAGATGAATGGAGGCATAGCAGCACGATCACTAATGATTACTCCAAACACCTTCACAACTATTTCCAGATCCTCTGTACTATCCTCAGATTGGCACTCAAACACTCTGACATCTTTGAATTGGAGCTTCAGGCATGAATGCCAACCAGTACAGCATGCTGTTTCCAAATTTCTGGCAGAGTAAAATGTGTCATGGTGCTCTTTTTCTCACAGTTCCCCACTGACCCTGCTCTACTGTGCAGTTGACAAAACCAAAAACAAACACAGCATGTATGCACAGAAATATAAAATGTTGACAATTTACCCATTTCACCCTGTACAGTGTTTTTTTTTAATCATTTCACACCAAGCAAGGTAATATAGCCACTAAGACACAAGGGGTTATTGAGAACGATAAAAGAACAAGAACTAAAAAGACAGAAGATAACAATTGACATTGCATTTAAAATTTTGAAGATCAAAGTTGAATGGAAAGCAAGGAACTAGAAGAGAGTTCCACAAGTAAGAAGTGCATTTTTTAAGTTAAATTCTGAAACAGATTGATATAAAATTAACAAAGAGGACACTTTTATCATTAGGAATGAGTAATATATTTTGGAGCAACTATTATAATAATATATCAGGACACAAATTGTTTATTCTAAAACCAGTCATTATTTTCCAAACAACCTAACAGAAACCAAAACACAAGGAATAAAATAAGGGGGAACTCTTCTATTGGGCTGATGGTAGATTCAGTGGCTATGCAATTATATGTGCAAAAGTATTATGTATGCAAAAGTTTCTAGAATTATCTATTTAAAAACAAATTCTGGGAAATTTGTTCACACCTAATAAGTTCCTCAAATGTGAGGTTAATATTTAA
>OZ010585.1:56021209-56028709 GCA_963932145.1 Acanthosepion lycidas | reverse complement strand
TAATTGATTTAGGGAATCTTTATCCAGTATCACAAGGAACCATTAGAATCGGAATCTTCCCAGCTACTGTAGATGACCAGGATTTCTATGTGTCACATCCATGATCTGATGCACTCCATGACATTTGCTGATATTGCCTTCATGACCATTGGCTCTTTAGATCTCATCCAACCACTCTGTGATCCAAACAGTCTTCACATGCAATAGGACTGATAGACCTGAAATTATTGAAGATTTAGAAACCATTGATTATTCTTACCTGGTTTTGCCTTCCAATTGAAGCAGTTAACCAGGGTGTGGCTACTGCTGTATACAAACAGCTACTTGAAGCAATAGGTAAGAACTGGGTTTTCGGTGCGAACCAAAACAGATGAACTACTCAAAATGAGTACGGCTGTTTCCCTGTCAGAAATATTCTTGCCAAACACTTGCATCTAATATATATATATATATATATATATATATATAAGTAGATATTGAGGTCAACACTCAGCAGCAACAGTCTGTTTTATGCTTAAATGCAATGAAACAAACTGTCGCTGCTGGGTGTTGACCTCAGTGTCCACTTTTATATTTACATAGGCCCTATCCCTTATACTGAGCACTTTAACTCATAAGTATAGCATACCTTAAAACTATATTTTTATCATATATATATATATATATATATATATATATATATATATATATATATGGTTATAGTCATACAAACTAATGAGAACACAAAACTAAATGTATCATACATAACATTACATTTTATTCAACTTCAATCTTCATTAGTTACTGTTGGTCAGAATCTTTATAGTTTCTCCAACATGGATTCTACATTCTTGCCAGGATGTAAGAGACTCCCTTCTCTTCTCTCTCAGGTTGATGTGTATATATTTACCTGTCATACAGTTTTTCCCTTGTATATACAATCTAGACAGCTGGATCAAGCCTTATCTTTGTCGCCATACTTATTACAACGTTTCAGCCTTTGTACATCACGGCCTTCTTAAGGTGGTTGGAATCTCGAACAGTCTACCTCAGTGAGTGAAATAAAGGGTTCAGTTCGACATTCCAACCACCTGAAGAAGGCCGGAGCGTACAATGGTCGAAACGTTGTAATAAATATGGCGATGAGGATGATGAAGATGAGGACAATAGTCCAAATAATGTAAATAATGTACATAATACCTCATCTCAAAAATATAGACAGATATTGGATCAAGCCTGTTTCTACATGTTTGAGGTAGCCACTAACATCTATTGAAGATATGGATCTGTATCCAACAGTCAACCCAACAATACATCTGGCTTCTCCAAATGATACTAAGAGCAATATGTATTTTGGCATCATCTAAGATATCACACACACACACATGCATATATAATGAAAATTGTTATTTAAATTCACATTAGTATATTGTTAAAGTTTTTACTATTTCAGGAAATTAATTCATTATCAAATCTACTGTAGTAAATTGTAGTCAATAAATATATCTTTATTAAATAACAAATTTGAGAAAGATTATCATCATCATGAGCATTATGAGCATCAGCAACCATTGTGACTCCATTACTGAACAAAGAACTTTCCCAATATTTTTGCATGACAAAAATGCCATTCTCTGTCATGTCTTACTAGCAAACCCATTCTTATCTCTCCAACTTTTATTTGTTCTCCCCTTCTGCATTTGTTAACCATTGGGTACTAACCAAGCAACCTTTTACTCCATCTGTTATACATTTCTCATGCTTACTTACATCCATTTTATCACTTTCTGTTCTCATATAGAGTTAAGGAGTGTTTTACAGCTGTCAAATGTTTATCTTAGTGTTATGGTCCAGGTTGGGACCAAGGAAGAACAACACGAACATAAGAGTAGAAATAACGAAGATATATTACACAAAATAATAATAATACAAGATGTGGAAGGTGTTAGTATGACTGTCAGTCTGGTTTGGAGTGAACTACTATCAGCTCAATTTGACTCTCTCTCTCTTGAGAGGCGTAGTATACATAATGTTAGGAAGAGTTCATTCTGTAATTATAGGTAAGGACCCATGACACTTAGAAAGAGCTAAATAAAATTGTTATATTCTGTTGTTCTTTTTTATCAGTTCTTTATAGATTGTCTGTTGTATAACCACTCCTTTTCATAAACTATTGGGTAACCAATCAAGCAACCTTTTACTCCATCTATTATAGTTTCTTTATACTAACATCCATTTTTACCACTCTCTGTTGTCATAGTGAGTAAAGGAGTCAAATGTTTTGTGTTTTTTTATCAGCTGTTTATAGATCATCTACTTTTGTTTAGCCACTCCTAAAACATGGATCTTTACATAGATGATTCTCAACTTGTTAGCCTTTTTTTCTTCTCTCATTCTCTTTTGATTAGTTTAACTTGCTTTTTTAATTTTATCTCTCTTTTATCTCTTATGTCTATATTTCCCGTTCTTGTTTATCATCTAATATAAGTAAAATATCTTCCATTTTATTCTTTATAAATTATCCCCAAAACATGAATTGTCTTATATACTAACTATAAACCAAATCCTTAACACCACATTGGCATTAAGAAGTTCAGTAGAAAATATTTATATAAGATTTATGATCATATAATTCAATATTTTCTACTTAAACTAACAGATATTTCCAAATATAAATTAATAATAAGGTTATGTTAAAAGAATACAAATGGATTATAAACCAAACATTCCTTAAAATAATTGCACAGCAAATGAAACTGGCAACATATGCTATTTGTTATCATTGACAAAAAGTAAAACTCAGTCTGTGGTTGAGTGTATTGTTATTTTAAATGAATTGGCTAAATTGTGAATAACCAAGAAAATTGGATTAAAGTGATGCTGAACAGCTTCATACCACTGGTCAGTGGGATGGTTATTAAGTAACTAAGAATATTCAACAGCATTTTTAATTATCTCTAAAATATCTATATATGTATTACAATGTATTTCAGGTATAACATACATCATAAATGTGTTCAAAGAAATATGATAAAGGAAACTTGAAATGTAAAAGAAAGATAATGAAAACAATGCTTAACTATATTGATCATGTTTTAATACCACTGACATCAATACCAATCACATCAATGTGTGTGTGACAAAAGTAGGGAGAAAGTATATCGCTAAAATTCTGATGTTACTTGTAGGCATTGTCATATTTACTTGCTGTGTGGAAGTCCAAAGGGAGGAGAAGAGAGTTTTTGAATTCAGTGCTACTTTTGTATTCATGTGTCACGTGACTACTCTAGTATCACATGACTACATGTGTAAAAGGGGAAACAACATTCTTTTTTTGCTATTCATGTTTTATTTAATGTTTTGGTGCATATTTTTAAATAACTTTTTATTTATCTATTCACATGAATATTGCAAAATTATTGTGGCAGTAATCTCTCAGCAGTAAGATCAGACTTGGAGTTGTTTTATAAAGTTTTCAAATATAGCTCAAAAAGATAGAAACAAAAAATTGGGGGCAGGGCAGGATAATCTTGGATACCCAGTTTTTTTTTTTTTTGTTTTTTTTTAATCAATTCACTCCAAGCAAGGAAGTAATGCCACTAGAACACAGGATTACATGAAATGAAAGTGAAAGAAAATGAGAAGACTGAGAATAGGGCAGATTGAGGTAAGGACAAAAATGGAACATGGTTCAAGAAGACAGAAGATGTTGATGGACATTGCATTTAAATTTTTGAAGATTATAGATTGAGAAGCAAGAAATAGAGAGGGAGTTCCTCAGACAGGAAGTGCGAGAAAAGAAACTGTTAGAGTAGAAGTGGTGGCTTCATTTATCTATTTCTCTAAAACAGTGAGACTTAGTTATCATTCTAGTAGCACACTTAAACCCATGAAGTTAGGGCACCAAGGAAAAAAACTCATCAGCATAGTTGCCATGAAAATATTTATAGAAAAGACAGAGGGAAGCCATGTCATGTTAATGAGAAAGTGACTGAAGTTGAGATGCCAGGTCAGGATCGATTACATTACAGACACTTCTTTGGATTTTGTCAAGAATCTTAAGATGAATAGCAGGAGCACTAAACCATATATGGTAATAGTATTCAATGCATGGAGGAATGGTAGATTTATAAATATATTTATAAAGATAGATTCTGACAAGAAAAATCTTTTGGGATGACACAGTGAACCAATTTTCTTTGCAGTTCATTTTATGTGTCATGTCCTTTCAAGACGTAGGCGATCATGGCTCTCCATCTCCCTCTATCCTTTGCAGCTCTCAACAAGTTCCTTCTCTCTGCTACCTTCCCCAGGCCATGTTCTGTCATCCACTTGCTTAAGCCCACTAGGTATGTCATGCATTATTTTCCCTTGTCTCTCTTTCCATCTATTTGACTCATGAGTATCAGATTCTCCAGGCCCTCCTTCCTTATTATGTGTCCCAGAAACTTCAGCTGCCTCTTCCTGATGTTAAGTATAAACCTCTTCCTTGTTTGCATCCTCTCTAAGACCTCATTGTTGCTCCCATGTTCAGTCTGTTGCCCTCCTGGAGTTTAGCATCAACCATGCTGATAGTAGGCAGAATAGGTTGCCTTATAAACCAATATACAGGGTGCATACAAGGAGGGTCCACATTTGCATTTGATTATATGGATTTGTTTAAGAGGATATGTATAAAATTTGATCAAAAATTATTGGGACTGCTGCTATAAAAAGAAAACTACAACACATATCAATTCGGTATTTAATTTCCTTCATAGTAAGCCCCTTCTGAAATTGCACACTTTGTCCAATGTTATTTTCATTGATGAAAGCATTCCTGGAACTACTTTTTTGGGATAGTGAGAAGCTTCTCCATTTCAGTTTCTTGGATTTCATCAATGTCTTGAAATCTTGTTCCTTTCAAGTAGGATTTGATTTTTGGGAAAAGGAAAAAGTCATAAGGGATGAGATCTAGAGAAAATAGTGATTGTCTGATTTGGTGAACATTATGCTCAGCCAAAAACTGCTGCACAAGATATAGTCACTGATGCAACCTCTGTGGTGTGGTGACATGACCACATTCTATATATTTTCCTTCCAAGAAAAGGAAGTGATCAAAGACTTTATGATTTATTGCATATGCTTAACAGAGTTCAAGGTCAATCTGTGCCAAGTGGCTTCACTGTGTGTACTATAGCTTCATTACCATAGCAACAATCCTGATACTTTTTTTACCAGATCTTCATCAAAAGAACGTCTGCTTCCTTCAGCTTAGAATGAAAAGACAAAACTGTATGTAAGGAAAACATATTTGTATCTCTGAGCATAAGTAGTTGCCATAAATCAAATTTATCAAATACATGTGTGTATGAAGGTTTATATTTGTATCTAATAGTAGATAATCTTTTGTAAGTGTGTGAGTTTCTGTGTATTTGTGTCTTTGGTAAACAAAGACGATATTTTAAATAAGAATTTGGATTTCAGCATAACCAGACTTTACAAGAAAGTAAGATAATCATTCTAATGGAAACTGATTCCCTTCATTGGCAACTAGAGATTTTAAAAATAATTTTTTGTCTTGTCTTTTACTCTTTTTTTTTTTAATTTAAAGTAGAAAAAAAAACATTTTTGTAATACTGATAAATATTGATGTCTGTCTACACAAATGCAATGTCAACTTGTGTTGTTTGTCTGTTGGTGTTATGGTACTTTGTAAGGTTTCCAAAATATTTTTTAAGTGAAATATTAAACTAAAAATGCCACTCTGTATTTTGTTTGATTTCCTGTTTTAAGTAATCCAAGCAGATTGGTTGCCATACAAGTTTGATATATGGACATATTTTATGATCTACTAATATACCTATCCATAAATCATCTAAACCAAATTATTAGAATTACGTAAGTATACATCTATATGGGTGTGGGTATATGAGTGTGCATATGTATTGATATAATGGAATATGCATACACCTGAGTTCCCCCTCTCTGGAATATGATTGGCTGGTGTCTGTCATAAATTTAGACGGACATGTAGGTATGACATAGTTTAAGTCTATGACGATGCCCATTGGACTATGCCATTGGCTATCCTATTGGTCTACACTTATTACCTGCAACTACAACGAGTACCGGTCGATTACTGCTACCGTGTGCTACTTGGTTACAGTAGCCAAACCCACTTAGCTACTTCGATCAAATATATCCCTTTCCGGGACATATCATACATATATATATATATATATATATATATATATATATATATATATATAATACTGGCTGCAATGGGAAATTTGTCTCTATTTTATGTTTTTAATTTCGTGCATGCACATTGTTTTTGATTTTTTTTGACTGCACTATATAATAGGGTCAGTTGGGCAACTGCTGTTAAAAAAGAGCATCATGATGCAATTCACTCTACCAGAAATTTGGAAATAGCATGTTGTACTGCTTGTCATACATACCAGAAACTCCACTACAAACATTTCAGAGAGTTTGGGTGTCAATCTGAGGACAGTGTAAAGAATGCTGTGTCCCCAAAAGATGTGCAGAGAGTGATGAAAACCAAATATCCAGTCAACATCATGGTGTTTGGTGTAATCACTAGTGATGGTGATGTTATACCTCCATTTATCATTCTACAGGGCCTCAGATTCAACACAGAAGACTACATCAAGTGCATTGAGGAGGTAGTATTGTCCTGGGTCAAATGGGTGGCTGCTGCAAGACCCTATGTCTGGCAACAGGACTCTGCACCATGCCACACAAACAAGAGAACCCAGTCATAGCTGTCAGACAATTTCTATGACTACATCACCCCTTACATCTGACCATCTAACTGCCCAGACTGCAAGACTGTTGATTATTAAGTGTGGAGCACAGTTGAGTGAGAGACCAACAAAACTCCTTTTAACACCAAAGATGGACTGAAGGCAAGGATTATGGCAACATTCACCAACTTAAACAAGGAGACCATGCAGAAGAGTTGCAAGAGATTCCAAAGTCATCTGGAGGCTGTGGTGGAAGTCAATGGCAATTTTATTGAATAAATTTATTCTTTAGTATTTCTAGATATTTTTGTGTAATTTTAGTAAATATATCTGTTAAAATGAAGTATCAGTGTTATATTCATTTTTGTGTAATTTAGATGACAATTTATCCATCATATCCTATATATATATTTGGTGATCTAGGCCTATAGACATTATATCTGTTCATAAATCATCTAAAATAAATTGTATATTTGCATAATTCTAACAATATATATATATATATATATATATATATATATATATATTATGAAATGGACAAAGTCTGACAATTATTTTAAGACATTTTTATGTTTATACATTCTTTTTTATAGATACAAATATTTAAGTAACTGCTCTGTTTATAATAAACAGTATTAACAACATTTACTGATTCCATGTGTGACGTCATTTGTTTACATTTGGATACACATCAAGCAGATATAAAATCATGGAAAATTGTAGTTTAAGAACAGTAAAATCAACCTTGCTAACCAAAACACTCCTCTGTGGT
>OZ010585.1:55951209-56016209 GCA_963932145.1 Acanthosepion lycidas | reverse complement strand
TGCTACATAAGATATGAAGAATCAATTTGTTTGGTCATTGTGAATGTGACAGTCATACATTATGCAAGATCTTTCAGTGCCATCGCAATGAAGACTGAAAAACATCATAGGAGAGAATCTGTTCAGTAATACATACTGATAAGTTGTCGTGTTACATCCAAGCTGCAAAAATGGTTCACAAAATCTTCAAAATGGTTGGATACATTCTTTTATGGTGGTTAAGGAGGGTATTAGTTATGGATGAGTTGTTTATATGATGACAATGTCCTTTCTTGGTATAACGGATTTAGGTATATATTGGCCTTGTGTAATGATTAAAAGAAAATGCACAGGGTGTTGATAAGTATAAAATAAATCTTATATAACACAATATAATAATACAGAAGGATAAGGTGAAAGTTAGAGTTTCAACAGTTCAAGTGTAAAAGTCCCTGGCATATGCAAGATATAGAGAAAGAGGGAGAGAGAGTCCTAGAGTCTTCTAAGTTACAATGTCATGGTCTTTTTTTTTTTCATGTTTTAATGTGTGTGCGTGACCATGACATTATAACATAAAAGAAAAAATTCCATAATGGATAATTTTTCACATTCTAATGAATGCTCAGCCCATTGTCAACCATTTTGCATTTAAAAACATAATGAAAAAATTATGGTAATGGATAACAACACACATCTTTATATAAATACTTATACTAATGAACAACATATAGTTTTGTACCAATTGCACCCCTAAAGATGATCTTGGGAGAAGATCAAAAGTACATGGGAAATGAAAATAAAAGAAATTTAAACAGCTATAGCACATTTCTCTCATCCTTTAAAATCAATACACGGAAGGTTATTCGTGAGTATGAATGGATTTTATTAAAAATTAGCAGACATAATGTCTGTAATTTATTCAATCAGATATGTGTGTGTGTGTGTACATATGTATGTACCTAAATGTAGTAGCTGCCACTTGACCATGTGGTAAAAGAAGGTATGTTTGTTTTCAATCTAACAAGGACAGTTTAGCCATGTAAAGTCACCAGCTAGTTATGCAAATGTTGTATTTCATCTCTGGCTATGTTACCATGACTGCAACACCAGAGAATCGACAAAACTATTGACTCTGCTTTTGGTTGATTTTCTATTTGTTTATATACACCTCTACAGATCCACTTTGAAAAGGCCACTCACATTTCATTGGCACATAATCCATATCCTGATTGTTAAATCTTTCTGATTGGTTGGTCAAACTATTTATTTTTAGAAATGGTGAATCTTGGTTTACTTATTATTTATTTTTATTTATTTCTATATCAACACACTTTTATCCCAGAACTTCAGACAACACTAGGAAGTCCAAAGTGTAATTGTCGAAAGTTAGTGATCAAAGCAGAAAAAATGGTGATATTAGTCTAAATTATTCATATAAGAAATGATAAAAAAAAAAAAGAAAAAGTAAATGAAATATAAAAAAATGTTTTCTTTTGCCATAAATTTTGAAATAACCTATATCCTCTTAGCATCAGCTTAAACTGATGCCTTCTCTTTTTTTTTTTTTTGCTTATAACTAAACTACAATTATCAACTATAATTCTGGAAAGTAAAAATTCTACTGAAATATGTTGGAAAATTTCCAAGTTTTCATCTGAAATCAAGAAAAAACAAACTTAAAGCTAAATGGTCATAATCTATGGAGAAAAGAATGTATCAGTATAGATTTAAATCAATAGCATTTACATAACAGTTTAAGAAGTTCATCAAAATTTGTATGATTTTAGCTCATATCCTCTTGACATCAGATTAAACTACCACATTCTTTGTTTTTTACGTATATATGAACTATAATTATAAACCATAATTTTTGCGAGTGAAAATTTCATTGAAATATGTTTAAAAATTCTACAAGCTTTCATCTTAAATCAGAAAAATAGAAATTTTAAGCAAAACGGTCACAATTTAATGAAAAAAAGATGGCTGTTGAAACTGATGCCAGTAGAGTTAGACATGATCTTTTTATTTTCATTTTGTGTGTGTGTGTGGCCATTGTTTTGTTTTTTGTTGTTTTTTTTTTCAATCCCATCAACAATCCTTTAATAGCTTGAGAGGAAACTGGGGCTTCCAACACAGCAAATATTTGGGTCTCATTCTTTTGAGTAGTAGGAAACAGACATCTTAAACTTACTCATTGTAACTTTATTATGTGAAAACCCATGAAGTTGGAGGAAGATTAAGTAGCCTTCCTAATCTTATGGCACATCAAAAAGTTAATAAAACTAAACAAAAAGGAAAAGTCCTTATTGTCTGCTTTAATTCCATTGAATAAGACTTGGCATTGAAATAACCACTAATAATAAAAATCAGTGTGGCTTTAAATTAAACTATATATGAATATTAAAATGAAATAGAAGTTCAATGTGTATTCTTAATGTAAACAGAAGAGGTGAAAAAACACTGAACTCATTGATGTACCAATAGACAATCATCTTCCCTATTTCAACTAAGTTACTCAGGACCAGTGTGTACTACCCCCATACCAACAAGGGGTTTAAGCCTGATTGAGGGCCCTGTGCAGTGCTTTGTGATTCCAATTATCTTACCAAAATTTTCTTTTTTTTCTACCTACATTAATATATTACAAATTAAACAAACTATTAAAGGATGAAAAATTGTCATAGATTTTTATGTCATTCTGGGGTCTTTTTTTTGTCCAAATCTGTGAATTTGTTTTACTCATGCTAAGTCTAAAAAAAAAACTATATAAAATTCACTATTTTTTCCATCCATAATGTTAAATGTGTTAGAATTATTCAAATTTTTAGCAAGGAAAATCACAAGTTGGTGTTAAAAATTGATACAAAACATTGTTAATTTATTTAAGATAGAATAATCTATAGATACATTGTATTTATTTTCAATTTTTCTAGTTGAATTGTTCACCTATATAGTATATGACCCCTAATTATACATAACTGGGTTAAAATAAAATTTGTATTTTATATGAATACTACCATATGAAAATTGAGATGTAATAGAGTTGGAGGGGAGGGGTGGTGTGCATATCATAAATTGGTGGGGCAGAAGTCTCTTTGCGCTGTCTCTGGGATAATAAATGATTAACAAGAAATAAAATATACTTGTATAAATGCAAAAAACGTGATGTAGTATGTAGTAGAGTGGGGGTCCATATCATAGATTCGGTGGGGGGGATCTGGTGACCCTTGCACCAGCCCTGCGGTTACTTATAACCAAAAATTGAGATCTAATTCTCAATTATTTTTAATTAAGATCTAAATGTTATAGTTAACCCATTATACCCAATGGCCATTTTTTTTAAGCATAAAATTTTTTAAAAAATTATGTGCTACTTCTAGTAATTAACATGTAATCAGCTTTGCGCAATATATCTCTTTTGGGTTCTAAGTAAATAATCACAAATTATCCCAAGTTTTGCCATGATGTACAATTTTTATTTAATAAATTACTTAGACTAGTATCCTCATCTTTGTTGCTTTGATCACACACTTTTGACTTAGAGGCTCTCCTGCTTTTTCAGCAGTATCTCACATTTTTTTAATCAGTTTTATCTCTAGTCTCTATTTCTTATTATCTCTGCCAACAAAGTTGGGCAGACTTTATGTCTTCACTCATGTTTGTTTGTTTGTCCACAAAATATCTACATTCTCAAAGAATTTCAATGACATTTTGTTGAAGGATAGGCCATAGAACAATTGATTAAATTTTGGAGTGGATCCATCAAATTTAGTGTTCATCATCAAATTATTACCACTGCCAACAGTTATATATTTACTCATGTCAGTTCATCTGTTATTGGTGATTTCTGATGAATAATTATGACAAACTTTTAGTCTGTCTATAGAATATATTCTCAGTATTGGGTTGCAGTTATTATATTAAAATATTTCTTTTCAAAGCTTCCAGCTGCTCTGTTACATAAAAAAGAATGTGTACAGCATTTTTTAACCTTTTTTTTCACCTCTGCCAATGAAATTGAACAGACTTTTGTATTCATTAGTTCTCAATGAATTTCAATAATATTTTGTGGAAAGGTGGGCCATGAGCCAATAAGGAATTGATTAAATTTTGGCCTGGATCCAGGGTTTATTTTTTTCAGTTAAGATATATTTCATATATTAAGGCAATAATCTGAAAATACATAGAAAAAAATATATATATACACAGTTATCTTTGCATTTTCTCTTGACATGAGCAGATTTACATTATTCTTATATTTCTATTCGGAAATTTTTCCTCGTGTTCATCATCAAATTATTACCTTTGCCAACAAAGTTTGACATAGGTTTTATATTCACCTATATTTGTCTGTTTTTCCATGCAATATCAAGCATTTTCAAAAAAATTAATGATATTTTATAGAAAAGTGAGCAATGGATCATGGAGCAACTGATGAAATTTTGGGGTGAACCTACAATTTTTTTCTTTGTTTTTCTTTTTGACTGAAAACTATTTCATATATAAAATAATAATCTGAAATAAACTAAAAACTGAACACAGTAGATGGTTTTACTTTTTCCCATGTTTTTAAAAATGAATTCTTCTAGATGAGATATGAGTGATGCAATAGGTAAAGATGTAGTGAAGCAGTGACACTGTAGTTATGACAGCCATGGGATACAGACAGGATTTAACCTTATTTAGTACCAGAATGATTGTTGGTGCCAGAAAGAGGAAGCACACCACTTGTACATGATAACTCTACCAAAGCAACAAGAAATTCTCTCAACATCTTCAATAGGACTTTACATACATTGTACATATGAATCTTTAAATACACACTTCCATTTACCTCTTTTTATAACCTTCCTACTTAGTTTTGCTAAGGCAATAAAATGCTGTATGGGAAAAGAAAAACCATCAAAACAAACCCAATCCACACACCTGCTTTGTCATACACTACATCATAACTATGAATTTATTTTGATTCATTTTTTTAATGACAATATCATTGGCAGTGGTATATACTCTCTCGGTGCTTTCTAGTTGGTTAAGTGACATAGATTCATTTGATACTAGATATTTTTATTGGTATTAATTCACTCAGATTTAATGTATGTGAATAAGGGCTTCTTTTGAGACTTATGATAAGGAAATCCAATATATGCCTGTTCATTAATATTATTACTTACAGATATGTGAAGCTCAGAGAATCTCCAATATGAATTCTTGATTGGGCTGTGAAGCTCAGAATAGCAAGGAACAATTATTGGTTAGATTTTTTTATTGTTTCCTTTTTATTATATTTTTCAATTCTTCACTTTATGAGGAGTAATATTTGTTTCTGATATGTCCCAGAAAGGGATATATTTGAACAAAGTAACTAAGTGGTTTTGGCTACTATAACCAAGTATAATACAGTAGCAGTAATCGACTGGCATGTGTTGTAGTTGCAGGTAAGAAGTGTAGATCAATGGTATAGTCCAATGGGTGTTGTTATAGACTTAGCTCTCAGACTAAGGCTCTTGACTCTCCTACACGTCCATTGGTATTTATGACGGACACCAGCCAATCATATTCCAGTGAGGGGGAACACAGGGGTATGCATATTCCATTATATCAGTTTCTTATCCTTGCTCTCCTTCCCACTTTGTTTTAATATATTTGTATATTTTATGTCAATATACACTTTTAAAATATCCATTTTTGAAGCCATAATAAAATTTTATACCTCTGACAGAATATTTAAACATCGATTAGGTTTATATACAAAAAAGGTACAAGGAATGAACAATATTTTTTTGTGTATCCTCACTTTTTATCTTTTTTTTTTGCTCTATCTCTTTATAATAAAAATGTTTGCATCTTTCTATTCTTACATGCTTTTTCAATCTTCCATTTTCATTGTCTTCAATTGTTTTTCAATTGTCTGTTCATATCCAACCACTAAGCTTGTTTCTTCTTTTTGTATCAATTCTATTTTCCTTGTGTTTATACATACAAATATTGTCCTTTTCACCCAATTTCCCTTATGTTTTCTCTAGCATTTTTACCATCTACCATCACTTTACTACGCCCTCTTTTCACCTTCCTCCTCTCCTCCTCATACTACACTCTTATTCTAGGTAGAAATGTGTAAGTGTTATATATGCAAAGCAGAATAACAGTACAGATGCATGTAACACAAATTTAATTGAGTATTATTATTTTTTTACATAGGAATTACAGGAAAATTTATATTTTTGTGAACTTAAGTGATAAATTCAAATCTAAGATCTCATCACCTTTAGCGCCATGCACCAAACCCTGATCTGTATCATCAAGTATAGTTCCTTGTTCTGTATTATTTTAACAAGAAACAATGGAAGAAAAAGTATGGATACAAGTTTTCTTTCCTGCAAACAAACACTTAGCAAGTATTGATTACCAAAGAGGACTGATGCCATGCAAAAACAATAAGTATTATTTGAGAAAAGATTTTTACCATTGTCTCAAAAATGATTTATATATGCTTTTGTTTAGATCAGATAAAAATATGATATAGCTATTTAATATGACTTCAAAGGGAACAAATTGTCAATTTTTCTCCCTGTCTTTTCAATCTCTCTCTTTCTCTCTTAATCTCTCTCTCTCTATATATATATATATTGATATATAAATAATTGATCTAGTGATATATATATATATATCACTAGATCAATTATAACTGAGTAGTGAGTTCATTCCTCACTGGGTGCTTCACACATTTGGCCTTGTGCCATATTCAAATTCACCTAACTTTTGAGCAGCATCATATATGTATATATATATATATATATATATATATATATATATATATATATATATATATATTAATGGGCAGGATAAAAGATGTACATACATGTACAAATACTTGCACATACGTAAGTACATTTATTCCTCGGGTGTTATAAATACGCTGCTCAATGTTATGAGATAGAGCCATAAGTATATATTAGTGAATATACATAATATCCAATGTCAATAACACTACTCAAAGTTTCATGCAGTTAATGCAATCTTCATGCTAATAATGTTATCTTTCTTGTATTCGGATATTCTGTATGCTTTTCTCTTAGCCTTCTGTTAAAATAATAAGGATATTGGAGATTTTTGAAAGTGTTTTCTATGTATATTTCTTCTTTGGATTAGTGTTGGGGGCTGCAGATTCTTAGTGTTCTTAAACAGGATGCTATAATTATTTTCGGTTTGATCTTGTTACAGTGGTGGTAATAAAAATTGACCAGATCAATCTTGTTGGTAGCTTTTCTGTAAACCTCAAACTGAAGTTCATTATTATTTCTGTGCAGCATGATATCTAGGAAGGGCAAAGTGTTGTTAGACTCAAATTTAAAGGTAAATTCTATTGTGGGTTTGACATTATTTAGTTTGATTGAGTAAAATTATGTCTTGTGGATATATTAATAGAGACTCATCTATGTATCTGAAATAAGAAGAATTTTGTGGCAATATGCACACACACACATGCACACAGATATATATATATATATTATAATTTTTTCATATCGACAAAAACAATTTACTCACGACAAAGATGCAACTTTGTTTCGGTGCATTTAATTGCACCTCGACTGGTGAGAATCAAAATGGTTATGAACAATTTTGTTTGTAAGCAGGCTACACGTGGAACATCACTTCCTTTTTTCAATATGTTTAAAAAAAAAATAGGTACATTTTAAGAGGGGACATATCAGGATAAAGAAGAATAGGAGAGGCAAAAGGGTGACAGAGTGAAATAATAGTGTTTGTTGATATCAGTTTGTTGAGGTATTAAAGTGATGGCTTAACCCAAAAAGTTTGTTTTTTTAATCAACAACAATGGTCTGGTCAAGGCCTCCTAAGAGTGAGGGGCGGGGGGAGGAAAGGTGAGAATAGGGAAGAGTAAGACGATGAAAGAGAAAGTAGGGATATGTTCAAAATGATGGTTATAGTAGTAATTGTAAATGTTTTGGTAACTTTAAAACAAAGCCAGAGCTGAATTGCGTATATTTTGTAATCAATGCATGTATTTTGTAAATTAATAAATTACGAGGTGGAGATTTTTTCTTGGTATGTTGAATTCATAAGTTATTTGGTTTTTTTTTTAAAGTAATAAATTCTAGTTCAGAATTTAAGATATAAGTAGAAAAGTATATAAAATTATTGAATATTAATATAACTTTTATAAGCAAATTTGGACCTATTGTCATACTGTATTACATGTAGAATAAGTATGGATGTAAATCAATTTATCTGATACTATTACTAGTTTTTTTATATAAAATAAATTGCCAGAACTGTTCCTTACAATACATTAAACTGCCAGAATTGTTCCTTACACGACATTGATGAAACATGCCAAAATTTAAAAAACATTTCTGTGAGCAAAAAAGGGATCTTATACACAACAATTTATCAAATTAGTTATCAAAAATGGATATATATGGATTTAAAATTTTAAAAACAGCACCTCTCACCGACCAACTACAAAAATTTGAAATGGATCTTTTTGATATTATAAATAATATTAGCTTCCACAAAAACAAGGACAATTTTCAAAAAAGTTTAAACTCGGTGGTCAGACAAATCAACCACTCAAACCAAATATTTGTAAAGTCAGATAAGACTGCAAATTTTTATAAACTCGATCCAAAGGATTACAATACCTTGTTTAAAAAGGATTTAATGAAGAATTACAAGAAGATTGATACAGATAATTATAACTATGTAAGCATCATCAGCTCATTGGACAAAAGATTTCTGATTAGCTGAAAATCAGCGATAGAGTGACCAAACTTTCCATGAGGGAAACCTACATTCTACTCAAAGGCCATAAACCTGATTTCATAAGCAAACTGCCTACAAGGATTATCAACCCAACTAAATCTGAAATTGGGAGAAGCAGCAAAACGATCCAGGAACGTGTAAACAAACAGATTAAGAACCATCTCGACCTCATCCAATGCATCAGCACTACAGAAGTGATTGATTGATTGATTGATTTAAAGGCCTAAATAACAAAAGCAACAGTACCTTCATCCAATTTAACATTGTGGACTTCTATCCATCCATATTCAAAAACTTTTTCAAAATGGCTTTAGAGTTTGCCAAATTTTATTCCAATATCTCTAAGGATGAAATTGGTATCATCCTAAATTGTAGAAAATCAATAATAATACACAACAATGAACAATGGATAAATAAATCAGATGAAAATTTTGATGTATCTATGGGATCACTGGATTCTGCTGAGTCATCTGACTTAGACTATTTATTTTGTACAATCTCACTGCACATAATGAAATTAGCTTAAATAATATAGGGATTTATAGGGATGATGGTAGTAAATAATTCTATTGTGAGTAAGGTAGACAAGTTGTGGAAATTGATTCATAGAGTATTTAAATCTTTACATCTCAAAGTTAAAATTAATTCTAACATTAAATAAGTGGATTTCTTAGATGTTACCTTAAACTTAGCCCTTAATGATTTCCAACCTTTCTTAAAAAATAGCACTAATCCCATTTATATAACTTCTAATTCCAATCATCCACTGCCAGTTATTAAGCATATCCCATCATCCATTGAATGCTGTATCAACCAGCACTCTTCTACCAAAGAAATATTCGATAAACACAAAATTGTTTACAACAAAATCCTTACCAACAGAGGCTACAAATCTTCTGAAATTAAATATAGGGAAAATTATAGTTACTCTAGAAAAAAAAATATAGGAAGGAAAATAATTTGGTATACATCTCCCTTCAACAAATTAGTCCGTACTAAACTGGGACACAAATTTTAAAATCTGATTGACAAACACTTTCCTACGCATAGTAAATTAAGTCAAATCTTCAACCAAAATACCTGAAAAATCATTTATAGCTGTTCTAGAAATTTAGATAAAATTATTAAATCATGCAACAATAGAATACTGAAATTTTATAATGAAAATAAACACAACCCAAACACAAATTTTAATATACTCCAGGTAACCGAACTATGTAATTGCAGAATCCCGATCAATGTCCATTATCAAACAGGTGCCTAATGAAATCTATTGTATATATGTGCTATATATCATCAAATGAGAACCCCAAGGATATTAAATTGTATGTGGGATCCACTAGAAGATCTTTTAATATCCTCTTTTACTAATACAAGCAAATGTAATATGACATCACTTTCTAAATACTTTTGGAAACATGAAGGAGGAAAGCAAAACACCTAAGGTTAAATGGAAAATGCTAAAACAAGCCAGAACTTACAAATCTTTGAATGAACCTTGTTTTTTATGTTTGCAGGAAAAATATATACTATTAAACTTTTGAACAACAGCCAATTATTAAATCAAAGATGTGAAGCCACTGTTTTTTGTAGGCATATTAAAGATCTAACATTACAATCTTTCTAAACTTCCAAATCCATAACCCTAAACATTTAAAATTATAACACACCTCCATTAATATACTTTCTACTCTCTTATATACCTTTCTACTAATCTATTCTTTGATGATGATTCTTAAAATATTTTTGCACATATATAATGCTAGTAATAGTATCAGATAAATTGATTTACATTCACACTTATTCTACAAGATATACAGTCTAACAATAGGTCCAAATTTGCTTATAAATGTTATATTAATATCCCATAATTTTATATACTTTTCTACTTATATCTTAAATTCTGAACTAAAACTTATTGCTTTAAAAAAAAACCCAATAACTTATATATTCAACATACCAAGAAAAAACCTCCACCTCTTAATTTATTAATTTACAAAATACATGCATTGATTACAAAACTAGTAGCAATAATTCCAGCCTAAATATATGCAATTCAGCTCTGGCTTTGTTTTAAAGTTACCAAAACATTTACAATTACTACTATAACCATCATTTTGAACATATCCCTACTTTCTCTTTCATCGTCTTACTCTTCCCTATTCTCACCTTTCCTCCCCCACCCCTCACTCTTAGGAGGCCTTGACCAGACCATCGTTGTTGATTAAAAAAGCAAACTTTTTGGGTTAAGCCATCACTTTAATACCTCAACAAACTGATATCAACAAACACTATTATTTCACTCTGTCACCCTTTTGCCTCTCCTATTCTTCTTTATCCTGATATGTCCCCTCTTAAAATGTACCTATTTTTTTTTAAACAAATTGAAAAAAGGAAGTGATGTTCCATGTGTAGCTTGCTTACAAACAAAATTGTTCATAACCATTTTGATTCTCACTAGTCAAGGTGCAACTAAATGCACTGAAACAAAGTTGCATCATTCTCATGAGTAAATTGTTTTTGTCTATATGAAAAAATTATAATAAATAATTATTGCTCTACTATCGGTATTGAGCCCTCTTTTGAATTAATGCTGTGAACATTAGAATTTATATATTATTTTTGTTCTCATTACTTTCGGATATATATATATATATATATATATATATATATATATATATATATATATATATAAATTTACCTCAAGCAAGGTAATAATGCTACTAAGACACAGTAAGATATTGGGAGTGAAAGTGACTGACAATCCTAAACAGGAAGCAAAGGATAAACCTCTACTATATATATATATATATATATATATATATATTCTTGCTGCTTAGTATGAATCCTGCCCTCTGCTTGAATTTTCTTGAACTCTTCATCATGACCTACATTTGAATACTTGCCCAAGCTCGGACTTGATGTTCCAATTCACATACATGTTTTCCTAAGTATTAATAGCAACAGTAAACCAATTGTTTTTAAATTATGTATTCTCTCCTCCATTTTCAATCAAATTCATACCATAACATCCATAACAATACATTGGTGACCCTGAAATGCACAGTTTCACAACTGTTTCTTCTATTTATACACTCTTTAAACAAACCACAGAGATAAACAAGAATATAATTTTGCTTGATTTATAGAAGAAGAAGTAACATTCTTCTGTCTAGTTACTTCAGTAGACCAATGAGTAAGAAATGCATGACCTTTGGCATGATAACCCTGGAATAAGTCCAGACCAAATCTAATTCCTTTATTTCTCTTCTACTTTTGGTTTCATTTTTCACCATGTATTTAAATAGCATGGATTGTCTTTATGATAAAAAGATTGAACAAGAGAAAAATTATTCCATTCCAAGTATGCTGACAGAGAAAAGCAGATATTTTTCTTTCATTTTTTTTCTCTCTCTCTTTCTCTCTTGCTAATATTACTTAGTTGAGCTTAGTGCTACCTAAAGGATGCATGAGTAGTATAACAGTGAGTCAGAAAGAGAAATTCATGAGTTGAGTTTGAATTCACTTTTCTAAGTAAAGGTATAAATCTAACTCTTCTTCCTCTTTTTATGGGTTAAATAGTACGGCAGATTGAGCTCTCTAATCTGAGATAGGAGCTACGTCTAAAAGGAAAATCCTGAATTAAAAACCAACCTGAAGAAGGATGAGCTTCCACAAACTATCTTACTGTAAATAGTTGGCAGACCAGCCAGCATATCAGCTTGTCCAATGGCAAGTGCCACCTGATGGAGTGTACCCATTATATCAACTAAAATGCAGTAAAGAAACAAGCACAGACAACTGTTTTAATAATATTATAAACACACATATTGTATCATGAAAGAACAAATGAAAAAACAAGTACCTCCCACCCATGTGAGATGAAAGGAAATCAAGATAACAATCTGTCTATATTTCTGAGATGAGGTATTATGTACATTATTTACATTATTCGGACTATTGTCCTCATATTTGTCACCATATTTATTACAACGTTTCGGCTGTTGTACACTCTGGCCTTCTTCAGGTGATTGGAATGTCAAACTGAAAACTTTATTTCGCTCATTGGGGTAAACTGTTCTAGTTCCATGTGCCATGTTTAATGGATGTCAGTTATCAGTTATCTCCTGTTAAGTTACCTCTGAAAGTTCTCCACTGCCTTACCCGAGTATTGAACTCACACTCTTTGGGTCCAGTTTGACATTCCAACCACCTGAAGAAGAACGGAGCGTACAATGGCTGAAACATTGTAATTAAATATGGTGACAACAAAGATGAAGACAACAGTCCGAATAATGTAAATAATGAAGATATGAATCATTAATTTAAAATTCTTTATATTGCTGATACAGAGGATGTCAATGGAATATCCATGATATGTTTATTGGGCTAGTTGCCTGAGGTCTTGTGTAGTGACACTAAGAACTTACCAGGTGTCAAATGCTAGCCTGTATGCTGTGATTTTGTCTTGATCATTTGTGAGTGGCTTTTTTAAAAACTTTTGCTTTTGTGTGGTGGCTCCTAGGCTCATTTTTTTTTATTCTTTGGCGGCAACATTCTTTTTTTTGAGAGGATTTGTTTCGGGGGCCAGATGTGATACTGAGAGCCCCTGTGCAGAGGATGAATTTTTTTTATTTTAGTTTTGATTTCTTAGCATTCACATCCTGCTGGCATTTAAAGTGAATCAGAAAGAGATATAACTTGAAGCAGAGTATAACAGAAATAAAAAGGGATAAGAACTTTGTAAAGTCATCTGTACACTATCAGTTCCTCAAGTTGAATGTGAGAAGAACCTTTCAAAGGTAAAGATCATAAAAACAAGATTAAGAAATTTCCTCTCTGAGGAGAATTTGGAATCATACATGTTGGTATTCATTGAAAATAATTGTTAAATGAATTGGATTCAGAAACAATTATTCACAGGTTCAAACAATCATCTAGGGAACACAAACAATTGCTCTTAATATAGTGAACTACATGCAATGCTCTATTATGCTTTTGAACTATCTGTTAATGCATAAATTGGGCAGAAAACTATTTTAAAGCATCGGCCAATTAAAATTAAAAAAAAATTAATTAAAAATTAAACTATAACATTATGTATTTACATTTGGCATATACTGCCAGTAATATGTACAGCACATGTACACTGTAATTATATTTTTTTCATTAATTTTCCATAAATATTTTAATTGTATTCTTTTTACCATGTGTATTTTTTGAAAATTTTATTTATTCATTATGAAAATTAAATGATAGCATTATAGTTATGGTTGGACCCCTTTGTCTCCTGGCAACCAATATTTTTAGACCCAGTCTGCCACAGGCTGTAGACACACCATTATTGTGATGGCGGTAGTATATGTGGTACTCCTACAATCCTAATCAAATTGTGATATTATAAAGTATAAAGTCATTTTTAAAGTTTTAACTAAATGAATTTAAAACTCTGCCTTTAGATTTATTCTTACGAATCCCAAAACATCTGATATTATTGATATTTGTAAATTAGTTTAGTCCAGTTTTGTGTATATGAAAACTATATTGAACCTGTTGTTAGATCAGCTGCTAAGAATTTTTCTCTCCAGAATCTATCTTACATATCTATAAGTCTACCATTTGTCCATGCTTAGAATATTGCTGCCACATATAATCTGGTGCACCTGCTAATTACCTTTACCTTGAGCCCCTTGATAAAATGCAAAGAATCAATGTTATTGGTCTTGATTTGGTGGTTCGGCTTCAATCACTTTCCTACTGCCATAAAGTTGCCTCCCTGTGCCTTTTTTTTTATAAATACTTTCATGGCAACTGCTTGGATGAGCACTTTGCTCAAGTACCTAAACTTTATGAATATAAGTGCAGTATTAGACTGGCAACAAGGTCTCATCGATATATAGTTGAGTTAGTTAGATGTAACCATAAGTTCTATACTAACAATTTCTTTTCTTGCATTTCTCACTTGTGGAACTCCCTTCAGGCTCCATGTTTTCCATTTAACTTTAATCTTCAAAAATTTAAATGCAATGTGTATCACTATCTGCTGTCTTCCTGATTACTCATCTTTTGTTCTCTCTCCCTAGCAATGTTTCTGTTTTCTGATTCTTCTACAGCAAGTAACCTCTTGTGTCTCAATGGCTTTACTGCCTTGCTTGGGGTGAACTTGATTAAAAAAATTAAAAGGATATCTTAGCTCAGTGGCTGGCAAGATCACTTTTCTAACTATTGTTTCATAGTGAGGCAAGCAATTGAGATTTACTAATCTCCATGGCTAATCTTAATAAATATTTACCTTTCTTAGTGAGTTGTGTGTATTCCAATGAATCCAGTGGTCAGTGTACAAGTCCAGGTAAAAAGCAGGCATTTGAATGCTGATTTTCAAACAGGTAAGCTCTGAATTTTGAAAGTGATTTTCTTATGTTCATTTACTTATTTAAACTTGTGACTTAAGGTTGATTGCGGTGGATATGGTTAGAAGGGTGCTTATGGGTATAGACATACAGTGAGCCAACTAACCACAAGAAGAAAAGTGAAACAAGAGGAAAAGATACCTATCACTGTTAAATTGTTGCCACTCTTTGACATACAAGGCAAGAGGTATTGTCTGTGCTAGCAGTAAAAGAAATAAGCTGTTGATGAATAATAAGAAGAGTTTTCAGTTCTATACATCATATTTCAATCAATGTATGCATAATAAGATTAAGAGGAAAGAACATAGTTTTAAAAATGTTAACTTCAGTGTAACAGACCATTTTGAGCATACTAAGGGTAATGGTAATATTAGCTGTTTCCTTATAATAAAGTCAGTTTAAACTTCTACATAGTAGTAGAGCTTGTGTTAAAATTGATTGATTCATTCATTTCCTATGGTTTATCAACCCTTTAAAATTATTTAAAGCCAGGAAATAGTTTTAGATTGTAAGAATTTTTTTTCAAGATAATAATGGTTTAGTGATACAAATCCTACTAATTAACCTGTAACTGGGGGGTAAAGAGGTAGATTCATACCTTTCCAAAAGGTATTTGCATGCAAGTGAATATAACAAACTCAATGGGGATTGGAATTCGACTCTCCGATTAACAATTCCAAGCCATTATCCATTACATTAGCCACACATCCAAGCTTACAGCAGCTGATATTCGCAAGTGGTCACCAATCTAGGTAATGACCAGGTTCAATGTTGCTTAGCTTCAGTGATCATACAGGAACTGGTGTTTCAATGTGATGTGGCCATTAGCCTTGTGTTAAAAGTTGGACAAAGTGACATGAGTTTGACAAACTTTCTGGTTGTGCAGAAATTTTCAGCTTTTTAAAAGCTTGATGAGGATTGCAAAAAATTGCTTTAGCAATCTTATTGGCTAGAATATCTTTTGGTCTATTTTTCTTTCTGTTATAAACATGTGTGTATGGTAGAGTGATAGAACAAATGGAACAAGTACTACCTGTTGAGGGAAAAGAAGACAAAAACTGTTAATATAAAATTATTTGTATTTCTGATACAGAGGATGTGAGTGGAAAGTCTGTAATGTGGGCAAGGGTGGCAGCTTTTAAAATAAGGGTAGAGGTGGTAAGGCCTAGAGTTGATATGTTTGTCAGGTCAGTTGGATGAGGTCATGGGTGGTGATTCTGAGAGCTTGCCAGGAGTCAACAACTGGACCAGTCACTGTGATTCTCTCTTTGACAATTCAGAGGATCCAAGTGAAATGTCTGTATTTGGGCATGATTGGAGGAAGATGGGTCTCATGTGGATATGTGATATGTATATTGGATTAGTTGATGGGAGCCTGCCAGGCAGCTGTCCCGTTCACCACGATTCGGACCAAGTTGTTTATGAGTGACTTGTTTAAAATTGTAGAGGCTCTTAAGTTCTTCTTTTGTTCATGTTTTTTCTCTGGTGGAAATGTTCATGATTGGCTTATTTTATGCTTTCATTTCATATTTTTAAGGGTATTTGTTTTGTGGGCTGAATGTGATACTTGGACCCCCTGAGCTGAGGAAGATATTTTTTTATTTTTTGTTTTGCTTTCATAGTGTTTACATCTGGCTGACATGTAGAATGAATCAGAAAGTGACACATTTTTAGTCATTTATCCTTTAGCCACAGAATTGTTAGTTTCTGGTTTGTGTTCTGATCCCCACAAATCCACCTGAGTTTGAAACTTCAAGTATACAAAACTTGCTAAGGAAAACCAAGTTTTCAACAGGCTTTTAATCTCTAAACTGAACTTTTGCACATATTTAATAATTAAGTTTAAAGTAACTATCATGTTGACTGGATTTGCTTCAGACAAATCAACAAAGGAAAGGTATGTTATTTATATGAAGTGATTTATGTGACTAATAAGTTAGCTTAATAAGGAGGACAGTTAAATAAAAGCACAGGAATAAGAAGATTGTGTTGTTTCAGTCTTCCATATAGAGTGACAGTTTGCCATGAAAATCAGTATTCAAACACATGGCTTTTTCTTGGGCTCAAACACTGATTACTAAATCCACAATCTTCTATGTGCTGTCTCCATTCAGGATGTGGGCAATTGTGGATATCCACAACTTCTGATCCTTTGTAGCTCTTAGCAGTATTTATCTTTTTGTTATCTCTCCTAATCCCCATTTTCCCAAACATTTACACCTCATTATTCTCTGCTTTTCGTCTGTCTCTCTTGCACTCAATCTATCCCTTGAGTATCAAATTATCCAAGCCTCTTTTCCTTATGTGCCCTGGAAATTTGAAATGTCTCTTTCTGATGCTAAGTATAAGTGTTCTTTTTGTTCCCATTTTCCACAAAACTTTATCGTTGCTCACGTGTTCATGGTATATTCATTACCATATAGGAGGACCAATAATACATAACAGTTCAGTGATCTTTTCTTTGATTCAAATGAAATTTTCCTCTTTATTAATACTTTGCTTAACTTTTGGAAGGCATCTTTCGCTATTTCAAGATGCCTTCAGATTTTGGTGTCGCATTTTCTGTCCTCTGTTAAAACACTGGATATTTAAACTTTTATACTCATTTGATTCGGGTGTTTTGGATTTGTAATTCATTTGTTGAGCTCTTCTTTTTACTGGCAACCATACATTCCACCTTCTTACAATGGATGGTTAGTCCTTTCTTCTTGCTTTCCTTTACTACCTTCTGTAAGAGTGCCTGTAGCTTCCTTTCTTTGCCTGCTCCCAACACTGTGTCAGCTAATATTACTAAAATTGTGGGCACCAATAATGAATCCTGGTAGAACTTCTAATTCTCTTAGAATCACCTCACTGTAAAGATTGAATAAGTTTGATAAGAAGACACATCTTTGTTTTACACCCCTTTCTATTTTTCCGTATTTAATGAATTTATTATTATCATTTTACTCCAAGCAAGGCGATAATGCCACTAAGTTGCAAGCAGTTATTGGGAGTGAAAGAGAATGAGAAGACTTAAGTGATAAGAAAGAACAATAAAATAGGATTCAGGAAGACAGATGATGGTGATTTCAATTTTTGAAGATTGTAGGTGGCAGGAAAGAAACAAACCAGAAGAGAGTTCCAGAGGTAAGAAGTGCAAGAAAAGTAACTATTAGAATAGAACTTATAGTTACATCTTTTGCTACTTCAACACTAAAACGATGAGACCTAGTTACCAATCTAGTCAGTTAGTCATGTGCCATGTGTGATACATGCTTAGGCGATCATGTATCTTTCGATACATGAATGATGAGGCAAATTTTTTTCCCGCAGTAGATTGTCATTTTTTTCTGTGGTAGACCAGTTGCCATCCAAAGCTATCAAACCTGATCTGTCCTGCTATTTACCCATAGCTGGGGGGAGAAGAAGAGGATTCATTCCTTTCCCAAGGGTATTAGCATGTAAGTGAATATAGTGGTTTTGACTGGAATTCAAACTTGGCTCTCCAATTCTTAAATCTGAGCTGCTATCTATTACTTCACCCATTCCACTCTAGTAATATATTTAAATTCATGTAGCCAGGGTACCAAGGAAGAAAGCTCATCAGAACAATTGCCATAAAAATATTTATAGAAAAGACAGAGGAAAGTCGCATCATGGTGGTGGGAAAGTAACTGAATTTGAGATGCCAGATCAGGACCAATGACGTTACAGAGTTTTCTTTGCATTTTATCAAGAATCTCAAGATATATAGCAGGAGCACCAGACCAAATATGGCAGCAATATTCAATGCATGTAAGAATGGTAGATTTATAAATATGCAAGATGGATTCTGACAAGAAAAAATTGGTACAACAAATGAATTAATTTTTCTCGCAGTCAAACTAGCAAATGATTTAATATAATCACTCTTCTTCATATCAGTGGAAAATATGAGCCCAAGGAGGTGCAAAGATTTTTTCTGAAGATAGCATCAGCCAAGGCTGATGGCAGGCAGAAAAGGTATTCTATAGTACTAAAATTTAATAACAACAGCAGAAAAATAAATATCAGGGAATTCAGTCTCCATTTTTTAAAGCAGGAGCATAAACAACATTGGCAGTTGTATGTTGTTGTCAATAGGGCACACTTTGATGGAGCCTTGCTTTACAAAACTAATTTTTACTTTTCCATAACTTACAGTTCAAAACATTTGGAGACAGTCTAATAAATTGCACTGATTGTAAATGGACATTCTTTCCTTAAAGATATGTTTGGTCAGCATGTCAAGAACCCCTTTAAATTTACTTTGTATGTATTCTGAACAAAACATGTTTTTTATCTCTCAGCTATATTTACTTTTGGTAAGCTAGATTTTAGTTTCTTTTATATTGTATATGTACACTGTAGGCCAAATGTTTAGACCCACCTTCCAGATTTCAAAGAATCATCTAAATATTGAAGGTTTAATGCCTTTTTCAAAATTAATTTACTACCTCACTTCAGGTCAGAGGGACTTTCTCTTCCTGAAGGATTTTGTCATATATTCAATGATAATAATAATCATAATAATAATAATGATAGCCCATTACTACATAAAGTTTTCTTCAAATTTTAAGTCTTTTTGCCTAATTTACCTTGCTGGCTAATGGTTGGCAAATTTAAAATTTTTGGTAAGCCTCTCTCTAGAGAATTAGATGACATGCATCCTAGCTTAGTCAGAGTTAATTAAATCAAAGAAGGTATGAAACTTACTGATTTTTCAAAATCCAGATAGTAACCAAAACTTTTAGCTTATAGTGTACATTTCTAAAAGTTTTTTCAGCATTAATTTAAAATAAAGTAATTATATTTGAGCATCAAAAACTTTGAAAATTATTTTGGAAACTTAAGTGTTACCTGTTAGTGTTTTAATATGAGGAATATACTTGTGCCATTGTGGATCAAATTAAAATTTGTCACTTTTGGTCATCTATACTTCAAATGTTTCATGAGATGTTGGTAAATTTAAGTGGATTTTCAGCATATATGGATAAGGAAAAATGAAAATAGTGTGATATGTTTTGTTACTTTTAGTCATCCATAATTCAGCTGTTCCAGGAGATGCCAGTAAATTCAAGCAAGGTTTCATCACATATGAGTAAGGTAAGTTGAAAGCATAGCATGACATTAAGTGTTCCAAGAATTCCTCAATCCAAGCCGCTAGGAGAAGGCATGGTGGAGTAATGGATAGCAGCTTGGATTGAGGAATTGGAGAGCTGAGTTCAAATTCCAGTTGAATCCATTACATTCACTTACATGCTAATACCCTTGGGAAAGGTATGAATCTTCTTTTTCTCCCTCCAGCTATGGGTAAATAGAAGGACAGACTGGGTTCAATAGCCTTGGATGACAACTGGTCTACCACAGAAAAAAATGGCAACCTACTGCAGGAAAAAATCTGCCTCGTCAGTCATGTATTGAAAGCTACATGATCACCTAAGCGTGTATTACGCATGGCACATAACTGACTGAAGCTGTAAATAATCATACAGTGCTTTTTTATGACCATCCATCACTTATATTATTGCTACCTAAGACTGTTTTTTTACATTTATATAAGTAGAGGAGTAATTGTTCACAATAACGTGGTTAATTGAAATAAGATCTCTGTAGTTTATTGTGAAGAGAAAATAGTGATATAATGAAGATGTTGACTACATTAAACAAAAGATTAGGCTGGCATTTTTACTTTCAGTCACTTTCCCACCATTGTAACATAGATTCCCTGGACCTTAACTATAAATATTTCCATGGTAATTGTTCTGATGAGCTTTCTTCCCTCTTTGGTACCGTGACTTCAACCTAGCAAGTAACCTAGTTTCACTGAACAAGTCACTACTAGTTTGAGTCTCACTGAGTGCTCCACACCTTTGGCCTTCTGTTAGACTAAACTAACTGTTTCTTGTAGCTTTGTGGTAAAACAAACCTGTCTTGAAGATGATTAGTTTCCAAGACTGAAGGGAATACAGGTTCAATACCCATGCAGAGGTACATCTTGCTTTACGACTATTGATCTCAAAGTCACTAGATGTTAATTTCACTGTTAAATACAATAGATAGCTCAACTCAAGGACATGTACCCACTAAATATAAGGTTTATAGTAATAAATATATATGTGTGTGTATACACTTACATATATATAGAGTATGCTTCACTGATCACAACGATCTTAACCTGTTCAAGTCTAGAGTTAACTGTTATCTTTCACATATATCTCCATAAACTGTGCTTCTTAGCTGAAAGCCTCTGTCTCGAGTGCCTCTTAGGCTTTGTACAGGGTGAACATCATTGTAATATATATATATATATATATATATATATATATATATATATATGAGTGGTACTGAAAATGTTTCAGCACTCAACCCACTTCCCAAAATGACTGAGAACATTCATTGTGTGTCAGTATATATATATATATATATATATATATATATATATATATATATATATATATATATATATAATAATTGTGTATTTGGGCAGCAATCCTACTTTTATACAAGTTTCATTAAAGACAACTGACAAAGTATTGCAATTAAGCTTTTGTTTAATACTTCTTTTGTTTGTATAAGTGTTTTCTTTTCTGGGCATAAATTGTGTGTGTGTATGTGTGTGTATATATATATATATATATATATATATATATATATATATATCACACACACACACACACACTCTCACACACATATATATATATACACACACACACACACACATGCACACACACACACACACATATATATATATGTAGAGAGAGAGAGAGAGAGAGAAAGAGACACAATATTTGCAGTTTAACATTATTTATACCATTAAGACATATGTATGTAAAATTACATTAAGCATCTAAAAAGACATATGCACTAAAGAATTACAAAGAACTTAAAAAAAAATGCATCATTTGAGGACTTCTAATAGCAGCAACAACTGAAATGGGTAGCTCATATACCTAAAGAGAAAATAACTATATAATCACAAAATCTCCAGTAAATGTTTGAATGGGAAAATGATAATCTTTTTTTATATCTGTGAGTTTAACAACAGACTCTGAGTGTTGCTAAAATTATTCTAAAAGAAATATTCACAATATGAGGTGGAATAAGTATTAACCATATGTACAATAATAGAGTTAGGAGGTGGTCCAATAAAAATAAATAGGGTAAAAGCAGTTGGAACACAAAATGGTACAGCTTGAGTGCAGTTTTTGCACAGCACAATGCTACATTTAAGTCAATCAATTGTAGAGTTGAATATTTCATGAATGGAACACACTTTCACTGCTTTTCATATTGTAACAAATAATATCCAAGGCTGTTTGATTTCTTTTTTAATATGTCTACTTGTATGTAGGCACATGTGTAATAGAATAAGTATTGTGAGTTGATGTGTAGCAATATAGTGAGATGCTGGATAGTGTAGCAGTGATCAGTATAAGAAACAGAATTAGTGAAACAAGTTCAAATCCCAGCTAAGTCACTGTTCTATTACTTTTTTTTAATTGAACCATGTCAAGATTGATTATAGTGGCAATGGCTTTCTTAATTTTTTTTAGTATGTTAAATTATTTATTTATTTACTATTACTGCCTTGGAAAGTATGCTAGTTCTGAGAAAAATGGTTTTCCCATGTGACAAAACACTTTCTTAAAATATTTGGCAATCAGACAGAGCATAGTAAAAAGTGAATTCATCCCTTTCCCAAGCATATTAATGGTAAGTAGATTGTTGAGTGATTTGTTTTTTATGACTTATCAACCCTTTGTGGGCTGATAAGCTGTAAAAATAAGCCAAAGATGTGTGGTGGTTTAATGGACAATGGCTTAGAATGAGAAATCAAAGAGCTAATCTTGAATTCCAGTCAAGTTTGTGATATTCAAATTTATTTGGGGAATGTATGAATCTATCTTTTCTTCTCCCAGCTACAGGTTAAATAGTAGGGTATACTGGGCTCTCTAGCTATGGTTGTCAATCATTAAATCACTCACACATTCTGATTAGAAGTAAACATAAATAATCTCAGCCAAAATTTAAACTCATTTCAAAAAGGTATGAATCCAGTTCTCCCTGTCCTGTTTTTGGATAGCTTTACAAAATATCTTGTTACTGACATGATGCAGTGGTTGTGTACCTCCCCTTAAGATCTAGAAGGTATAAAAAGCACCCTGTAATATCCGTCAGTAGATGAGCAGTCAGAGTAAAGTGCAATAAAGCTTTGGTATAAGTTTATTCACTGGTTCTGTTTTTACTATAGTTTATTGCACTTACAATGGAACTTTATATGTGGCAAGAACGATTTACCTATGACTCAGAAAGCAAAGCAGCAGATAAGCACTGGATATATTGGCCCAAAACTTTTATGAATTTTGTTCAAACTCTACTCCTTGAGAACCCAAATCGGCTTATTAACAAGCGTGCTCTTCCGACTAAGTATGTTTCTCATTCAATCAACGATATCATTGTAGACAGTAAAACTTATGAATAAGCGATAGAAAGATTTCACACAACCTACATGAAGCCCAAAAATGAACTATTTGCTTGACATATACTTGCTACCCGGCAACAGGAATCTGGCAAAACATTGGATTATTTCCTAAAGACCCTTTGGACATTAAGCAGGGACTGCGATTTTCATCCAGTGACCACTTTGGAGGCACAAGAGGAACATATTTTAGATGCCTTCATAAATGGCTTACACAATGTTCAGGTAAGGCAATGCCTTCTTGAAAATAAGACCCTTACCTTGAAAGCTGCTTATGAACAAGCTTAGACTTGCGAGCTTGCTATACAACATTCCAGCTTGTATTTTCAACTCAATACTGTGGGTGCCACTCTAAAACAACCTGTTCCTACTATCCCTCCTGTCTATGATGATTCGACTTACTCTCCTGCCCAGGATGTCCCACCTTTAAACACCCCAAAACAACCTGTCACTGCTGCATCAACCAAATGGACATGTTACTACAGCGGTCTAAATCTACACTCACGACTTTGATGTCCTGTCAGAGAAGCTCGTTGTCACAAGTGTGGAAAAATAGGACATTTCTCCAAGATATGTCATTCATTTAAAAATATCTCTTACAAAGCTAACCATCCTGTCAGTTCATTATCATTTTCTGCAACATTGGCTGTGTTCCCTGACTTTCTTTCAAAAACTATTATAAAATTAAAATTAACGGAGTCCTCACCAACACATTATTCAACACTATATCAAAGACAGTCTAGTAAAAATTTGCAAATGGCATTATGTTCCCTCACCCAAGAGAATAACAATGGTGAACACAGCTTTGTCATCACACGTAAGTGGATATTATTTGGCTGACCTACATTATAATGGCATCTCATATAAAGCTGTTAAGTTATTGATAATGAAAGACCTTTGTTGTGGGATAATATTGGGCCACGATTATTTCCAGCAACACTCTAGCATAGATATCCCATTCGGCATTCTGTATTAAAGATTTGTGGACTGACTGCAGCTAACATTCTGTACCACACACTTTTTAAAACCTGACAAAGGACCGTAAGCCAATAGTTATTAAAAGCTGATGTTATTTGCATGACGACAAACAATTTATAGGGTTCAAAATAAAAAAAAATGCTTCAAGAAGGAATAATTGAGCCAAGTACATCCCCATGGAGTGCCCAAGTATTAATAACAAACACAGAAAGCCCCCAAAAAAAGATGGTTATTAATTACTCTCAGACAACCAGTTCACTCTTCTGGACGCTTTTCCGTTGCCACGCATAGACGAAATGCTATGTGAAATAGCTAAATATAGTATTTTCAGCACGTTAGATTTGAAAAGTGCTTATCATAAGGTGACCATTAAATCAAAAGACAGACCCTACACTTCATTTGAAGCAGTTAGCCGGCTGTACCAGTTCCGGAGGATACCTTTTGGAGTAACAAATTGAGTAGCCAGTTTTTCAAAGAATAATCGACAAAATCATAATGGATGAAAAACTGGAAAGTACTTTTGCTTATATAGATAATCTAACTATATGTGGCCACAATCAGAAGGACCACGGCAAAAACCTTCAACAGTTCATGGATGCTGTAAGCAAATATAACCTTACACTAAATAATGACAAATGCTCGTTAAAATCAATCTTTTGGGCTATACAATAAGTAATGCGTAAATGGCATCAGACCCAGAGCAAATAAAACCTTTGCTCAAAGTGCCAATTCCAGATAACATACAGACATCACTTCAGATTAGTTACAGACCAAAAATCTGTGTTGTTCATGTTCAACTCAAAGGCTACCAGTGAAATAAAAAATGAAAAATAGCAAGATGGAGAAATGAACTATCTGGTTTCTTGTTCAATATTACTTACTGGCCTGGCAAGGAGAATTTGATAGCAGTCACCCTGTCAAGAATATGCAGTATAACTCCAAGTACAAAAGAACTCCAGACACTACATGTGGAACTGTGCCACTCAGGCATAACACAGATGTTTCACATGGTAAGGAGTAGGAATTTAACTTATTCAGTGGAAGACGTTAGGAAAGTTACAATTTCCCGCTGAATCCGTGCTAAGATAAAACCTAAATTTTACAGACCTATGCCTGGGATCCTAATAAAACCAACACAGCCATTTGAAAGTCTCAATCTGGACTTTAAAGGCCCATTACCATCCAAAACATGAAACTGATACATGCTAACTATTGTAGATGAATATTCACAGTTACCTTTTGCTTTTCCCTGTCCAGATATTACTGTAACAACGATTATACAATGCCTTTGTTCCCTATTTGCTGTCTTTAGAGTACCAGCATACACACATTCAGACCGAGGAGCTTCCTTCATGTCCAAGCAGCTTCGGCACTTCTTACAAGAACACATAGTGGCGGTAAGTCGGACAACCCCATACAACCCACAGGGTAACAGTCAATGTGAGAGATATAACGGTTTAATTTGGAAAACAATTCAATTGGCTGCTTCAACACACAAATGCTCAATAAATAATTGGGAAAATCTCCTTCCAGTAGCCCTGTTATGTATGCTGTTATGCACGGCCACCAATGCCACTCAACACAAAAGATTTCTACCCTTCCAACAACAGAGTTCAGCTGGGACTTTGTTTCCCACTTGGCTCTCTCAACCAGGTATGGTTCTACTTTGGTGTCACATTCGCTATACCAAACATGACCACCCCCTGGTAGATGGGGTGGGACTAATAGAAGTAAACCCACAATACACACTCATGCGACACCCGGATGGAAGGCAAACTATCGTCTCTTTTCAAGATCTGGCTCCTGCTGGAGATGTACCAGATCCTAAAACCACCCTAGTGAGGATATCTGATCTCTTTGACACTAGAAACCAATCAGGAGATCCCCTTGCCGGAATAAACTCTCGACACATTACCCCAGGATGATGACACAGCTTCTGTTGTGCTTCAATCAGACATTTCAGAGGGATTAACATCCGAGACCCTGACAACACCAGATGATCCTGATGAGTGATCAATACCCCAGAAGCAGGTACATCCAGAAACAGACCCGGAAGATCCACATTCAGACTCAGTGTGGCTTTGTCCATCAAGAAGGATGAGATACTTCCATTCCCGGACTAACTGGCGAGCTCAAAATGAGAGATCTTCCAGATCAAATAATCCAATGCAAGAACTACTCAGGCATTCACAGAGAATCTGTAAAGATCCTGGATACCTAAGAGATTTTCTCCCTTATGAATAAAATACATAGGGGAGAATGTACTGATAAATCATCAGTAACTTCTTAAGATCTAGGAGGTATAAAAAGCACCTTGTAATATCCGTCACTAGACAAGTAGTCAGAGTAAAGTGCAATAAAGCTTTAGTATAAGTTTATTCACTGGTTCTGTTTTTACTACAGGTTGATGGTGAACAGAAGGAATATGTGCATGGACAAACCACTCTCCCATAATTACCTTATCTGCTAAAGTAGAAAGCTGTTAGCCTCATATCAATTTTGACAGGCACCAATATGCAGATGTAAGTAGTTCTTGACTCAATTTAGCTTAGTCTGGCACAAGGCCATAAAAATACAACACTTTATTATCTCCAATTATGTTTTGACAATTAAGCATCCTCTCTCCCCAACAAAGCAGATTAATGACTTATTTTATCAATGAGGTTAAAGAAGATACTGTTTATTAGATGAATATATAAATTTTAAATGTATTTAGACCAAATTTATGTTAACATTTGAAACATGCCCAGTGGGATATTTTGTATATTGTATATACCAATTCAGTATTTCATTAAAAAAACTCTTTATCATGTTAGGTTATTCTGTGAGTGTTACTGGTAACATTTAACCTAATATTACTTGCTACATAATCAGATCATTGGCAATTAAATTGGGAGGCTTAATGCTTAGTCAGATTAAAAAAAAACATGTTAAAGGGTTATTGTTGGGTCAATGACTATCTAGTGCCGGGGTTTTCAAACTTTTTGACTTGCGAACCCCTTTATATTTCAGTCTTTACCTTAGGGACCCCCTTATAAACGCTTATGAAATTTATACATTAATATTTGCAGAATATAACATATAATTTTGCATTAATGCAAACGCCTAAAAGCCAATGAGAAAGCCAGAAATCGTAAAATAGATCCAAAATTCAAATCCTTTGGTTCTTTCTCTGCATGAATAGAATCCATTATCTTTATCAATTTAAGATACAAATTATATTAGTATATCAAATCTAGGAAATAGTTTATTGAATCAATTTATTTCATGATCAGCTACTAGTTACTTATAAGCGCTTATAAGTTGCACGTCACCCATAAAAAAGTCTTTGCTATCCATGGACCCCCTATCTTGTCATTGCAGACCCCCTGTGGTCCATGGACCACAGTTAGAAAACCCCTGATCTAGTGCAATGGAGTAAACTGGGCTCCACAGTTATGTATACAGCCAGTGTGGTGATGACATAGGTAGAGAATTTCCTTGACTGGTCAACAACCAGGATAGAAGTTTCCCCTGATGGAATCAACAACCAGATGTCTGTGACCAAAGTGACCTTTCAAGTTGGAAGATATTGGTTGTAGTCTGACCTGGAGAGGGATGGGTTTCACCAGGTTTACTTCCCCCAAAACCCACCACACATGAATGAATACCTCTTTGGCTTTTAACCCAGATATATGGATGGAGTTGGGCAGATGATTCACTGCACTACGACCCTAGCACCAGACTCAGTAAAAGGACTGATGATGATGATGATGATGATGATGATGATGACGATGATGATGATGATGATGAGGAGGAGGAGGAGCTTCATACCTTAAAAGGCTGATTGTTGTAATTAGTAAATAGCTGGCAACAGTCCTACTTGCAGACAGCTTAAAACAGATTGTCAGCCATGAGTTACCTTCCCTTAGTTTTAACCTCCTGAACATCTTCCCACTTTAACCAGTCTTAGGGAGTAAGATGTTAAATAAATCCAGAAACTGCTATGCAAATATTTTAATTAAAAGAGGGCATAACTCCCTAGAAAATCAGTATTCAATATTCTGTCTTTTTCTTGAATTTGAATTCTTCCACAAAAGAGGGATGTGAAGTTAGCCTCAACCATTGAAGATCAAACTCACTATATCATACATTGATAGAAACACAAATTATAAATGTCAAGATATTCTATGGACAACTAATGACCAGATTACAGGATTTTTATCTGTATTTACTTTTATCTGTATTCACTTTTAAAAAATCAATGAATTATCATGTGACTATTATGCAAAAGCCTTAATAATTGTATATTTGGGACAAATACTTAAAAAACAGGAGAGTTATTTCAATTAATTGGTTACCTTTGGTAGGAAAAATTAAAACATGCAAATTGAAAGCTGAGTTGATCACATTAAAAAATATCATAAGACAAAAAAAGTTATAAATCAAAAGTTAACCTGACAAATGCAAATATGAGTTGAGTTTATGCAAACATGAAAAGTTTGAAAAAGTGTAAAAGAGAATCAACAGAGTTTAAGTTTTGGCTTAGGTTGTTTCTGTTCATTAAACACTAATACCCTTGGAAAAGGCATGAATTCCTTTCTCTCTGTGTTCTATCCTATCACCAAATATCTTGATATAATTTTGAATCACAGGCATACTTCAATAGCTAAGCTAGAAATGAACACTTGAGTCAAACTTCTATTTCAAGCAAACTCAAACACCATTGACTAGTTTATTCCGTTCTTCCCTATTTCCCATGATCCTCTTCATTCCTTAAACATGTATCATTTCTTAGCCAATCCACATGTTTCAGTTGGTCTTCCTCTCCCTCTGTTTACTATATTTTGGCTCCCACAACAATACTTGGCAGCTCTTCTTTTCTCCTCCAAATGTGCCAAATAAATCATATTCTTCTAATCTGTAATGATTACATCACACTAAACAGTTTCCTGTAGATCTCTTTGATCCATATTCATATAAACTATCCTTTAACGTAATCCTCTATGTTGAGTGGCTCCCAGGCCTTATACAGGGTGAACCTTACTGTAAAAAAAATATGTGATAAATGAATTTCAGTCTTTTAATCTGTAATGTTTCCATCACACTTTGCAGTTTTCCATAGAGTTCCTTGTTTTTTTGTGTTCTCTCCAAGATACACCAAGTATAAACATAAACATTCACATATATGTTCCCTGAAGCCTATCACTTACCTTTGTTGATGTCCAGCTTTTAATTCTGTAGAAAAGCATAATGAAATGAACACTTAAGTCAAACCTTCATCTATTTCAAGTAAACTCAAACACCAGTGACAAGTTTCTTCCATTCTTCCCTATTTCCCATGATCATCTTCATTCCTCAAACAAGTATCTTTTCTTAGCTGAGCTACATACATTTTAGTTGGTCTTCCTCTCTTCTGTTTTCTGTATTACAGCTCCCACAAGAGTACTTAGCAACTCCTCCTCCAAATGTGTCAAATGAATCACACTCTTTTCATCTGTAATGGTTCCATCACACTTTGCAGTTTTCCATAGAGTTCCTTGTTTTTTTTTGTGTTCTTTCCAAGATACACCAAGTTTAACCATAAACATCCACATATACATTCTACTAATTCTATCACTCATTTTCTTTGTTAATGTCCAGCCTTCAATACTGTAAAGTAGTATGTTTTCAATTTTAGATTGAAAGAATCTTATTTTCAAATGGTTTTAGAGATTTGATTTCAATATCTCTTGGCATTTTGTTTAGCATGCCCCCAGACTTCTCCATGTCCTTTTCACTTGACTGAATCCAAGAACCAAGGTACTTGAAGTTGTCTACTTGCTTCAGCTTATTTCCTTCTAATGTGATAATTTCACCCTCCGGTTCATTGTGTAACATATACTCTGTTTTCTTGAAATTTTATGTAATTCTATGGCTTCTACTGCAACTCCAATTGGAGAAGGAGAAATTGTATCTATTCTAAGTAGTTTAAGATTAATGCAAGATCGTCCGTGAAGTTGGTATCTGTGATGAATGTAGCTGACTGGTGGAAGCTCTACATGTTAGGATGAAGCCAATGTGTGTTGCTCATGTTGTTTCTCAAAGTACATTGTCCAGAACTATGAAAAACCACTCTCCCTTCACTACCTTATCTGTCTAGACAATAACAGTAAAAAGCTATTTAGCACCATATTCAACCTTGATAATGATCAACAACAAAAACAATAATAATAATAAGAAGAAGAAGAAGAAGAAGAAGAAGAAGAAGAAGAAGAAGAAGAAGAAGAAGATATAGAGATGTTATAAAACGAAACATACAAGAATGAATAAGTTGATAGTGTGGTACAGATATGAAATGGATTTTGCTCTGAAATTTTTACTGTATAATGTGTAACCTGTATCATAAATTGATTAATTTGCAAGTTAGGACCCACTTAGTTTGCATTAAAAATTTCCTGAATACTAATACGCACGGAAAAACATAGTTAACAGCCTTTTTTTTACTGATCTTACTTGTCTCAATTTATTGCAATTACTGTGCAAGAGATATTGCATATGCAATAATCAAGACAAGTGAATATTCCACTCATAGCTATCCCGCAGCAAATGTATGCAAACAACACCAGTAATGGGTGCCGCGACACGAATGAATCTGAACTTTTGCTGTCAATAACTCCAAAATGGTAGATTTTATGAAATTTATCAAGTCATTTTCAAATGAAGAATGTACATTTACACCTAAATGTAAGTATTCAGGAAATTTTTATTGCAAACTGAGTGCAGGTCCAAATCTGCAAATTAACCAATAAATGTATAAGTGTTAGGTGAAATGTATTGACAAGGAATGAGATTATGCTGAAAAATAAATATTTTTCATGTGAAATTAATGTTTTATTTTCTTTTATCATCAAGCTACAGCAGATTTACTGATGTACCTATGCATTAAGTTAATATTTCAGTATTATAATGAATTTAGTAAATATACAAAAATAGAAAGGGGCATAAGACAAGGATGGGTCTTATCACTAGACTTATTCAACCTGTACAGTGATGTGAACCTGAGAGAATTAGAAGCCCTACCAGAATTCAATATTGGTGGCCACAATCTTAACAGTATTAAATATGCATAAGTACTGATAGCAGTTACAGAAAGGAAACTATAGGAACTCTGACAGAAAGTAGTACAGGAAAGCAAGAAGAAAGGACTAAACATTAACTTTAAGAAGATAAAATGTATGGTTGTCAGCAAAAGAAACAGCCCAACACGCAAATTACCAATAAGAGATACCAAAATTAAACAAGTTAAAAAATGTAAATATCTAGACAGTGTTGTAAGAGAGGATGGAAAATGTGATGCTGAAATCTGAAAGCATTCAGAGAATGAAGGATACCTTCCAAATGTTAAACAGGGAAATTTCATTTGAAACAAAGAAAAGAGTACCGGACTGTTATGTAATATTGGTTTTCCTATATGACAGTGAAAAGTGAACAATTTCATCACAGATGAAGGGACTTGAGTCAACTGAAATGTGGTTCTACAGAAGGATACTGAGAACATGTGAGCAATGACAAAGTTCTAGAGAAAATGGAAGCAAAAAGGAACCTTATACTTGGAATCAGAAAGAGATAATTGAAATTTCTAGGGTACATAATGAGGAAAGAGGGCTTGGAGAATTTAACACTCACAGGATATACTGAAGGCAAGAGAGGCAGAGAAAAGCAAAGAATAACTGACTTAGTGATGCTGAGAATACCATTGACTGAACATGCAAGCAACAATGAAGTTTTAGAGAAAATGGTAATAAAAAGGACACTTATGCATAGCATCAGAAACAGTTGAAATTCTTTGGGAATCTAATGAGGAAAGAGAAACAGGAAAATTTTATTGGAAATAAAGAGTGCAATCTTTTGGTGTGGCAATGGATGCTGGACAATTTCCTCACAGGTGAAGAGGAGATTTGAAGCCATACAGGTGTGATTCTACAGAAGTATGCTGAGAATACCCTGGCCAGAACATGTGAGCAACAAGGAAGTTTTAAAGGAAACAAGCACATCAAGGACATTTGGTGTAGTTGTATCATAGGCTCTACCACTAGAAATTTTTTACTAAAAAAATCTTTTCACATCAATATAGACTATGAATATCATTTTTTCTGTCTAATTTTTATAAAAGTTAATAGGGGGTCCAGTTTGCTACATAAATACATTGTAAATTGATCTCCCTACAGAAGCAAAAAAAAAAAAAAGAATATGCTCATATCACATGATTTCTTTAAATTTTGAAAAATAATTATTTTTTTAATTTTTAATCTGAAGTCATTAATTGATTATGAAAATTTTTGCAAAATAAATACTCAAACAAATGCTATTTTGCAGCTGCTTTGAGATGTGGGGGGTATGATCCTGTTTCTTATTGTTTATTTTATTGTTAGTTTATTTTATTTTTATATCCTAGTTAAACTCTGTAAATACACTAGACTTTGAATTTACCTCAACACTTCTTCAAAACTCATTATAGTTTACACCAGGCGTAAGATTCCAACAAGAAACAAAAAGTAATCATATTTCTAATCCCTGGTAAGTGGTCACTGACTTCTTTTCTCAGAAAATTCTAAGTACAAAGGTTATGCAGGAAAATAAGGGTCTACCTACTGGATTTTTAAATTGGATTTTTAAGACATCTTCAAACTGGGAGAGAGACAGCTGAGAAAACTAAGGTAAGTTTTATTTCAATAATTTTAATTTTAAAAAGAGTTAGGATTGCATCCTGTATGGGAACTAAATTTTTTTATTTTTTATTATTTGGGTTTTTTTTATTAAAATTTTTTTTTCTATGAATTTCAAAAGTTAATTTCTGTTTCTAATATTCTCAAAATTTGCTTTAACCACTTTTTCCATTAAAATAAAAGAAAGAAAAAAGAAAGAAAATCTTTTCCGTGAGGAATTAATTGTTTTTTATTGTTGTTTTTAAGAATGAAACAAATTTCTTTTTGTTTCTTCATTCTTCTCAAAATAAACACCTATTCACGACCCGAAAAGTATCACTATTTTTCTAGTGATAGATAACCTTCACCCCTCCCGACACAAAATGTATTTTAAATCATCTTGGTTAAAAATAGCTAAATACAAAAACAATACGATATGTATTTTTGAAGTTTGATTTTCGGGTATTAAAAAACACAAAACATCAAGTTAAGCGCAAAAGAACCTGTCAACCGAAAAAGAAATAAAAGGCAACTCTCTCGGAATTATCAGAAAGTTACCTCCCTTTAAATACCGGGTTACACCAATAACTGTTTCGAGTTAAACTTCATTATTTTTTTTTATTCCATGTTCCTTTAAAGACGTAGGTGGCCATGACTTTCCACAATTTCCTTTTTCTTAATAATACCTGTGAACTTTCTTTGAGTATTCTTGGGGAAAGTAACAGGATGACTTTTCGTCACCTTCTCCAGCTTTTGATTTCAGATGTTCTTTGAGACTGGTTGCGCTTAAAGATCCCAGTCTGTCCTGCTATTAATAAATTATGATGAATGAATTAATTTAAAAACCTTATCTGTAGCCGTAGTGGAAGGAATGATGAACTCGTGCTTTTCTCAAGAGTAGTGCAAAGTAAAAAACATAACACCATGGTTGGAATTTGAACTTGCCCAGTCGATTCCATTTTTCAGTACCTTGTAAAAAAAATTTTTTTTTTCTTTATTAGATATTATATAAAATCCCAAGTGTGTCTTGTTTTTCTGACCACTAAAAATGTTTATTTTTATTTTAAATACACAATATTCAGATGGGGTATTAAAACATTAAATCCCTTTCCCATCGCCGTAACGTAATTTCTCTGTGCCTTTTTTATACAGTGTAACCCGGATATAAGAGAGTTGTCGGGCCCCGGATAAAAAGTCGCTTATATCCGGGTTTCTTTTATATCCGGGTTTGGTCTATTTTGTTTAGGTAAGTATGGCTCTAATTTGGGACCAGATAAAATCTCTCTTATATCCGGGTTTCTCTTATATCCGGGTTACACTGTAAATATTTTCATGGTAATTGTTCTGATGACCTTTCTTCTTTGGTATCCTGACTTTACAAATCTAAGCACAGTACTATATTAGCAGTTAGATCTCATCATTTTCTAGATATAATCATAAGTTCTATGCTAACAGCTTCTCCTGCACTGCTCGTTTGTGGAACTCTTGTCAGAGTTAGCTCCTCCTTAATTGCCTGATTGTCACTAGGCGTCACTCTCCCTATTACTATAAATACTGGGTGACTTCTTGCCTCATTCTCTTTTTCATTTCTTCATTTCAGCGACTACAATGTAAGCTCTCTTAGAAGATCCGCATCTTCCCATTTGTGGGAGATTCCAACATTATACACACGTACATGTACATACGAACATTCACCAAAGAACAGACACAAATGTTCACACACACATAAATGTTATTTTCTATGTCCATTGTAAAATTGTGTTGTTTAATACATATATCTGTTTATATATCTAGATATCGGTCTTGTTTGTCTTCTTTACATCTTCAGTTGAACTTAATTCAAGTCCGGCCATTTTCTTGTAGTTGGACCTTCTTCTAGCAGGAAATCAAATGCACGTGTTTCCAATTCAACAACACAACAAACCACCGGTCCTCAACACTCTCTTTAGTTTCTTGCTTTCTAGGGAATTTTGATCTTCAAAAATTTAAATACAATGTCAATCATTATCTTCTGTCTTCTTAATTCCTGTCCTTTTATTGTTCTCTCTCCTTAATAATGTTTTTCTTTTTAACATATCCTTTCACACTTAGTAATCCCTTCCATCTTGGTGGCTTTATTGCTATGCTTGGGGTGAAAAGTTAAAAAAAAATTTTAGCTTCCTAAAATATTGCACTATTCAGTATTTAATTGTACCTTTTTTCTACTGCCTAAAATGTAAACCTTTTCTTCACAAAGAAAATAACTCAAGTTAAATGGGGAAGCTGATAAAGTTAGTGACAGTGATAAGAAAATCCAAAAAAATTCTTCAAGTTCAAGTATAATCAACATTAAACTACAACCATAATTGTTACTTCATTTTCCTTCTCTAAACTTAAATAGTTTTGATAAATCTGAGACTCTCATATAAACAGTGCCAGATTTACCTATAGGCTTAGCAGGCTGAAGCCTAGGACCTCAAAATTGAGGTGGCATCCAGCCAAGGTGTATAATATTTTTGACACTGTCATAGGCCTTTCTTACACGTGGTATCATAACACATTGTAGACTCTAAACAACCCTTCAGTAATTTTCCTTACATTCCATTTCAGAATAATAATATCTTAAGCTGATAACTCGATGCTATCATTGATTTCTTTATAGATTTTTTTAATTTTAACATTCATGCATTTTTTCAGTTACATACTGTATTTTTAACAATAACATTTTATGTCCTTTAGAGAAGGAATTGTCAACTGTGGAATTTTAAAAACCCATCATCGTCCTTGTCTTTATTCAAATTGTTTAATTTAACACTCTTTGATTTTACTTGTGAGAATGGGGGACTTGGAGGGGCTTCACAAGTGGAATAGCCTAGGGTCTCTCTTCATCTAAATCTGCCCCTGCATATGAATATCACTCATGGTATCCAACCTGTTCAGAAATTTCTAAGCTATCATCTGTATACAACTGTTTTCTCAGATTAATGACGAAAATCTTAAAGAGACAATCATTTATCAGACTCTATCAAATGGTGCTACAAAATCACAAAGAGATTTATTTATTTATTTAATCAAGCTAGCACAGACATTCGCGAGTCTATGACACCAATTGTCCCAGTTCTGCATCAAAGTCAGAAGGTCATTTGGGTGGCATTCTGTGTCATAACATAATTAGTCAATATTGGTGGTTGCGAGGCAACCAACCCTGTCTTGCACCATTGCTAGGTGTCCAGAGCAGTAGATCATTTGAAAGTTTTTGTTTTGCTCACCAGTGATGTCCTGCAAAGTGCATTCTGTGTTTGCAAAATGTTGTAAACTAGGGAAGGTTACTGAATAGAATAGTCACACAAAGGTTGGTAATGAACGATAATACTTAGGACAAGAACAGCACATATAAGATTTGCCAGTAGTGCATAGTAAACTGCTAGAAGTGAGTCAAGTGAATTCCACAATGAATCTCCAACTGCAGACCAACATACAGTATTTACTACTGTATTTATGTGAATGGGAACATACCCATTATCATCCATAGGTATGCTACAATACATAAGATTGTAGAAATATCAGGGATGGGTGCATACAGCTGTGATTTAGCTGGATCTTGTCTCCAAATATGTTTGGTCCTGGGTATGACAATAAATTACATCTGGCAGCAAGGCCTCTGATTGAGAAATTGGAGGTTTTGAGGAACATGGAATCAACTCTTAATTGCTGTTGTTCCCAGGTTCACCCTGACTTCAGATGGTAACACCTGTTAAAGTCCCAACTATGGGAAAATAGGGTTTTGAGTTTTCTTTGGTGGTTCACAAAGTCACAAAATATAAAAATACATGATGGTAAAAATACCAACAAAGTATTTATAAAAAAATGACCAGTTGTAATATATTTTTATAGCAAAAAGACAATCAATACACCACTAAAATATAAAAATGCATTTTTATAGTAAAATTATCAGCAACATATTTATCTCCAAACTATACATCTAAATATATGTTTGCCCTGAAAATATAAAATTATGTATAAAATATCTAGTTGAAGCTATAAAATTGTTTACAAAATATTTTGATTTCAGCATTAAATAATCCATAGAGGTGTTGATATGCTACAAAACAAAAATGACCGAGATGTTAAGTATAACTCTTAGTATCCAAGTGTAGGTTCCATCAAGCTTACACTCTAGGGTTTTAGTTAATATCCAAGTAGTGGCCCTCTAAATTAACACAGCCTCTACAGATTCAGATTTCCAGATTACATCACCCTAGACTATGTATTGAGAACTTCCCTCAACAAACATCATCATTTAGGTTTTACTTTATCACCAAGACTCTCAAGTGAATATCTGTCAAAAACAAGGAGCTTTACCAAATAACAGAAACTACATCACTTGAGCACTTCTAACAGCAGCAATAGCAAAATGGGTAGCACATGTAACTAAAAGTAAAAATAATGATATAATTAAGAAGTTAACATTCCCCTCTACCATAAACAAAAACTTTGGAAATAAACTTCCATCAGTACTGAAAAGAATAATAATAGTGAACTTGTATTATGGGATTTAGGTAGAAACATGTCTCCTGAATATTTATATCTTGCAACAATTATTGCAGAGTCAATGTGAGTCCAAGTTACAAATGAGTAACACAAAACAACATAAAACAAATGACAAGTAATTACATGTATTAATAGAAAGGAAATACATGAATATACAATTATGATAAAAAAAGAAAATATTTAAACTACTAGTTACATAGAAAAAACATTTAAACTTGCTGTAAGAGAATGCGCATTTTTGTGTGTGTAAAGTTTGTGTATGTGGTAGACATATGTGTGGGAGGGTTCAACAGTCAAAAGAGAAAGAACCATGAAAATGAACATGTCCCAGTGGGGGCATTTTACCCATGTGTGGCTACATCTGAAAGCCTGTGTGGAAAACAGTCAAAAGAGTGGCTTGGGAAAGAAATGCATGCCTTTTACAGTCTTAAAGAGTGCCCCCTAGAGACATTTTTTTTTTTGGCAAAGTCAAGTGGGATAATCCACAAGTGAACTTGAAAAGTCTAATTTCCTGATAAACTGTTTTAAAAGAAAGATTTTATAAATTTAAACAACAGTAATGTGAATGGCTCAATCAATGACAAATATTTCCAGTATGAAAACATCTAACCGCATCATTTCTGTTACTATTGTCAAAATTTGCATTGTTTATCAAAAATATTTGCATTAATTTTTGACTCCTGGCATCATTTGAGTAAATGAAGGTTTTGGCATATTTGTTCAATAAATTCTGCCATGAGTTAGATAAACAATTATTTTATACTTGTTGAATTATTGCACCAATAGTATCAGGTGTCATATGCTGGATATCAAGTGACAACAAGTTTCCTCATAACTTCAGAACTCTCCCTAATATCCTTGATGATTGTAATATTCTCTCAACACCTATGATATAGCATTATCTTGTGATGATTATCCTGTCATATCTGCCGGAAGGCCCACTATGAAAGGAAAGATATGAACCCCACTTTTTCAATTTTTGCTCTCCGAAACAGGATGCAGTAGGTAGCAAACACATCCAATAAGAGGAGACTTAATCCCCCAGCAAACTAGGAAAGTGGATTCACTGTGTCATTCTAGACATTTTTTCTTGCTAGAATCTATCTTGAATATTTATAAGTTTACCATTTGTTCATGTTTTGAATATTGTTGCCACATTTGGTCTGGTACTTCTGCTATCTATTCAGAGTAGAGATCCTTGATAAAATTCAAAGAAGAATATGTAATGTTATTGCTATCTCAGCTTCAACCCCTTTCTCACCATTGCAATGTAGCTTCTCTGTGCCTTTTCTATAAATACTTTCATGGTAATTGTTCTGATGAACTTTCCTCTGTGATACATAGAATTTATGAATTTAAGTGAAGTATTAGATTGGTGGGAAGGTCTCATCATTTCAAAGTTGAAATGGTTCGATGTAACCATAAGTTCTATGCTAAAAGTTTCTTCTTTTGCACTTCTTGCTTATGGAACTCTCTTCTAGCTTCTTGCTTCCCAGTCAGCTTTGATTTCCCAAACTTTAAATGTCAATCATTATATTCTGTCTTCTTAATTCCTGTTCTTTTATTTTTCTCTCACCTTAACAATGTTTTTCTTTTTCTCATATTCTTTCAGACTCAGTAACCCCTTGCATCTTAGTGGCTTTATTTCTTTGCTTGAGGTCAAATAATTAAAAAAACAAATAAAAAACTGATTACTTAATTTCACCCAGCCACATTGTGCATTCCACATATGCACATACACACACACACACACACACTATGGCTTTTCTTTCCATTTTTTAATTATCTGTATACTTGTGAATATAAATTTCTTCTCTTATTCTATATAAATATATATTTAAAATTTCTCCACATGTTGAAATTCATTTTTTTGGAAAATTTTGAATTCATTTACTTTGAAAGTTTTCCACTGCAGCTGTAACACCTCTCGCTACAAACTAGTAACTACCAAGTATCCCTGTACATTACAACCCTTTAGTGAAAACCACTCTGCTACAATCTTATTACAATACAAACTTTCCCTGTTGTGATAACTGAAGCTGTCTATTATACTGGTACATCATTCTTATATAAAATCTACTAATTACTAAAGAGAGCTATTGTCTCATGAAGACAATAATGTTAAATTTATATATTAGAATATTGTTTTCATATACAAGCATTTTTAAACAGCAGAAACTCTGTATTTTCCTACATACATAAATCCTTCTATGCAACACATTTACTTACACACGAATATACTTTGGAAAGGTATGAATACATCTTGTCCTCACCTCCCTTAGCTCTGAGTTAAATAGTAGGACTTGTATACATAAATATCAATGTCATTCTAAAAAATTGTTAATGCAATATTCACTTATAAAAAAAAATGGGTTATTCTTAAATCTAAAATATATGTTGGCATTAAATAACCTACAAAAGATTGATGAGCCGTAAAAATCAAATCAATCAATCAATCAATTGACCTTCTTTGCAACAAGGTATATTGGGCAATATTTGAATCCATTTTGAATGATGTATTTTATATCTTTTTATAGAAATAAGACATTTGAACATTTAATTTTATGTATTACGATATACAGTACAGCTCAAAAGTTTGAGGTCACTCTTGGTAATTTTTTTGAATTGGTACAAAAAGTAGTTGTTTTGTACTTTAAATAAGAGAAAATTATTATACATGGTTAAAAAAAAGTTAGACATGATATTTTTATTAGAATTTTTATTATGACAAAAAAAACATTTGATGATTAAATTTTACTCTTGTCAAAATATCTTCCTTTAGCCCTGATGACTGCAACATAATTTTTTTTTTCAAAGTTTCTCAAGGTATATGTTTGATAATTGATTTAATTTTTTTTTCAGTTACTCAAAGAGCTATTTTTCATTTTTTTTTCACTATTCTGTTAAGTTCATCCCATGCTAATTCTGGAGGTAGCTTCAAACTTTTGAACTGTAGAGTATATATATATATATATATATATATATAAATATAAAAGTGAACATAGAAGTCAATACTTAGAGGTGACAATTTGTTTCATGCTAGATGCAATCGTCATGGCCTGATGATTGCATCTAGCATGAAACAGATTGTCGCCTCTAAGTGTTGACTCCTATGTTCACTTTTATATTTACACATGCTCTATCTCTGATATTGAGCACTTTATCCCATAAATATAGCACACCTTAAGACTATATTTCTTCATATATATATGTATATATATTTTACTACTTAAACTTTTTTTTAGTGGATACTCATATTTGAATAGACAAACTGTTTATTTATTAAACTGTATATTTATTTATTTTTGTGCTGAAACAGATCCAAATGTATAATAACAAAGCTAAAATTTATATTAATAATAAATATATATTTTTCCTCACAGGTAGCACAACTCTGAGTTTCGTGCACAATGTCAGGTGTTGATTCAATTACATATTATCCTTTGAAAATCATAACTGCTCTTTTTCATATCCAAACAAAGCAATTTCTAAAGAATTAATGGATTTTTTTTTAATTTATTAATCTGACATATTTTTATTACCTAATCATTGTGTTATGTTGAGTAGACCCATTATTTTGTACAAAATAGTTTCTCTCCTTTTCTTTTCTTTTCTTTCTTTCTTTTACTCCAGGAGGATCAGATATTCTATGCCTGATGGCAAGTAATGTTACTAAGAATTGTGTACACAAATTTCTTGGATTGTCCTGATTTTTGTATGTAAATTATAGACAAACATAAATATTTGCCTCTTTCCGTGGTGTTTGATGATTAACATATTCATTAAAAAAGTAATTACATGCACTGTATTCAGAGCTGTCCACTGGTTGGAAAAGCATAACTTTTCCAAAATGGTTTGTGGGAAGAAACTGTTTGAGTGAAACATCCATTGCATGGAATGGGGTTGGTTCACTACGATTTGCGTAGCATGGCATGTCTTAGTCGTGAAGGTTGGAACTGGTGGAAATAAGGAATGTTAGCTTGTCTGAACACTTTCCATAGAAATATCAATAGAATAGTGAGAGATGAACTTTCGAAGGAATTAAAAAACAAATAAGAATATTTGTTTTTTAATTCCTTTATAAAGTTCATATCTTCAGAAATCTCTTGTCTATTTAAAATTAAGTTGGATTTTATGAAGTTTTCCAGTGAGAAATCAGTTTAAAAATATTGATTCTATGTTGATTTGCTGTTTGCGAAAATGTTGCTTTTATTATCAGATGCCATTTAATCAGCTAAAAAGAGAGGATTTTATCTTTGAAATTATGCTGATATTATTCTGAATCTCAGGTTTCATAAGTTATTTACTCAAAATTTGAACAATTTACAAAGGAATATTTCTCTTTTATAACTGATTGAAGGAAATATTGACTTTATACAAATCTAGTGTTCAAAGTGAATATTATCACTTTGAGAATGAAAATTATAAAAAATATTCCATAGGATCAAAGCAGTAAATATTTTATATCAAACATAAAAATATAATTTTTATTTAAAACAATATTTTTTGGCCAATAAAAATAGGGAAAAGAAGCATCAAAAATAATTTTTTCTGGAGCCTTTGAAAAACTATAAATAATGATTTCTTAATTTTGCTATATAATGTCTTTGTTTAATGGCATATCAACTCCTTATAGGTCATTATAATGCCGAAAATTGATTTTCTTGGGAGATTTGAAGTAATAATATATGTTACTCTGCTTTCACAATACAAAAAATATATTGCTGGTAACATTTACTATGAAAAAGTATTGTTGTTTTTTTTTTTATATAAAAATTTATTTTTATATCTTCATAGTGTTCCAATTTTAGTTTGGGGAATCACTGTTTGCCCAACGGGTGCTACCATCCCAAGTCAGGGAACAACAGCAATTAAGAGGTGGTTCCACAAAAACCTCCCAGAAAGAGGTCTTGTTGCCAGATGTAGTTTATCATCAAACCCAGAATGCTTAACTGTGATTCACTCAGGATATGAATGTTAACATGACGATGTTACAACAAAGCGTCATCTTTTATCACAAATTAGTTAGTACCTCTCATTCTTTATAGAACATTGGGTAACAAGAGTTCTCTATCGAACACAATCCTGGGCTTGTTCTGCATCTTCCCTCCGGGTGAGCCCCATCTCAGCCAGGTCTTCCATTGCAGTCTTCCTACATGTCTTGAAGGGTCTGCCTCAAATACTTGCACATTTTTCTCTTTGATGAACTTTAAAAGATATATCCATTGTTTTTCATTTTGTGAAAAGTCATTTGATATATATATCCATTATGTTTATAAGCAACACCTTTTTTCTATTACACATGTCAAACATTTTTTAAACATTTACAAGTATTTTTATGACAACATTCACTTATGTGCTAATACCCTTGAGTAAGGTATGAATCCTCTTTTTCTCCCTCCAGCTATGGGTAAATAGCAGGACAGACCAGGTTCTATAGCCTTGGATGGCAACTGGTCTGCTGCAGTAAGAAATGGTGACCTACTGCAGGAAAAAATCTGCCTTGTCAGTCATGTATTGAAAGATACATGATCACCTAAGTGTGTATCAGGCATGATACATAACTGACTGATGACAACAAACTTTGATATATTTTTGCACAACAAACTTTAATGGTCAAAAATTCTGTTAGATAGATACTTTGTTCAAATGTACCAACTTGTACATCATATGTATATTTTTATTATTTATGACTTAAAAAATGCTTCTTCTTTGTATTCCTTTTAAAGATGCTTTTAAGCTGACATCTATCCCTTGTTTACTGCCCTTTTGCTGGCTGCTATTATGAAGAGATGAAAACTAAAGGAACAAAGTTAAAAAAAATAACTTTTTACATATTTTTGGTTATGATACAACAAGGTGACATCATGAATTTAATTATATTCTCCTCGTTTTTAATTTCAAATTTTTATTTATTTTACTTAGTCTGTTCTTAGAATTATATTTTTTTTAATTAAAACCAAGGTAGCATCCATTTTAAATCCCTTTTAAAGGGTTTGCTATCTATCTGTGTATGTGTGTTTGTGTGTTAAGTTTATGCAAATGTTTCCAGCATTTTTTATAAAATCTTTCATTCATATAAGTTCACAGCATCATTATTTAGTCATCAAAGTATTTTTTTTGACTTTCTAAGACATTGCATCACTTTTTTGCTAACTTGTGAATTCCATTATAAAAGAATGAATTGGTGAATTAGCTGAAGGAGTTGTTTCACATCTTAAGGTTGTTGGAATTGCTGAATAGATAAAAAAAAAAAAAAAAAAAGAGTGTTTCACAGAATCAAAACAAGGGACAGTCTAAAATTGACAGATCTGGAAAATGTGTTACATGAAATTCCTATTCCATGTTCATGATTGTATGCTTCATCATATTTATGGCATGAGGATGGGTGTGTTGTCATGCAGTGAAATCTGCCCAGCAAAAAGGTCTTTTCTTATCCAATGTGTCATGTAAACAAGATGACTGATTCACTGCTAATTTTTCTGCCTTCAAGTTCACATGTTGTTTGTGCTTCAAAAGTTACTAAGTTTAGCCTCGTACAACACAAAGCCAGAAGTAGAAAGCACTCTGTGATCTAATGGCAAGATTTGGCTGCACTTTCTCCCAGACTAAACAAATATGAAGATGCAGCTGTGGTTAACAGCAAATAAAATGGAATTGGTAAACCCAGTTTGAATTCTAGCTGAGATAGTTTCTGTTTACTTCCAATCACTGCCTTTGGAAAAGGCATGAACCCATCTCTTTTCCCTTCCTCCAGCTTGCAAGACAGAGCAATTTTTGAAAGCTCAGTATTAATGAATTTTGAATTTCACTCCTTGTGACTTTCAAGATTATTTTTTAAAAATAAGCTAGACTAATTTAGGCTACAAGATTTTAACTCTCATATGTCATGAATGGTGTCCAAATCATTCAAAAATATCTAAACTATCAGTTATATACAATTGTTCTTTCAAATTAAAAATGGATTCAAGTGGATGAATCCTTTAAATCTTAAAGAAAACAATTCTTCATCAGAGCTTATATATTGGCACTACAGAATCAAAAACAAAGAACTGGACCAAATAACAAAACCACATCACTTGAAAATTTCTGACAGTGGCACACTGACTTTTGTAGGCACAAAGATTGCAAAACTATTAATATATTTACCCTGAAATAAAATATGCAATGTAAATATTTAAAAAATATGATGTGCATATTCATAGTCAATGTACTTGATTTAGTCTGGCACAGCATCATTTATCTGAGTTCTTTTATGTACTGTATCCCTTCCAGACACATAATGATGAGAATTCAACACCCATTAAGTGCAGAGTAATATAAGATATACAGATGAAAATATAAATTGTGGCAAATTTAGACCCTTTGTGCCCACATAAAAACATTACAAAGGAGTGAAGGTAGTTAAAATAATAGTGGTGTCAAGGGAAAAACGTTTTTTTTTGACATTCTGTTTTTGCAGGCATGAAGGTTCAAGTCCAAATTGTAGACATCTATATCAAGTAGGTACAGAAATTTAACTATCTGTGTAGTGTTGTAACAGTGACTCAGAAATCTAAAGGTTCCTTGAAACAGTGAACATAACTTCCAGAGGTTAAACAAAGGAATAAGAAATGAGAAAATTTTCTTACAAAGAAAAGAGTACTGAACTACTATATGATATCAATGAATTCTGGATAATTTACTGGTAGATGAAGAAGGGACTTAAAACAACAGCAATATGGTTCTACAGAAGGATGCTGAAAATACCATGGACTGAACATGAAAATAATAAAGAAGTTTTTAAAAAAAAAGGACACTTGGAAAATTTAACACTCACAGGACATATTAAAGGCAAGAGGGGCAGAAGGAAACAGTGAATAGCTTGCCTAACAAGCTTATGTAAATGGTAGGCAGAACTGGAAAGCATGGTAAGGAGGCAAATGTTGCTTTGAGCTATGAAAGATGGAAAGTTGTGGGGAGCCATGGAGAAGAGAGTAGATCAAAGAGCACTTATGTAAAATCACTCCCATACCTACCTAAGCAGTAAATATCAAAAAGCTTTTAACCTTGATTAGATAAATAGTATTGAAGATTTTTTGTTTTTAATAGATTTGTTGCTGGGACAGAGGGCTTCACCAGATCATTTGGCCCCTCCCTGTGAAAATAATATGAACTAATTTTACTGTGCAAATTCTTACTCACAGCCCCACCGACTTGAAGCTTCCTCTTTCAAGACACTGTCAATAAGCCTGGTTTTTAATGTAAATAATATCAATTCTTCTTAAAGTAGAAAATCAAAAAGTGATTGGACAACATCCATATATATTTTTCATATGTTCCAAGTTTTCTAGCAAGAAAAAATGCAGTATAAATTTCTGTCTGAATTTCTGAGTGAGGAGTTATTATTATTTACACTATTTATATTCAGACTATGTATGGTTCTTGGAGTGCAAAGGAAATATTTGTCGCAGATTACTTCAACAACGTAGAGAACATATCACTAAGTTTAGACTCAAATATCAGGGGCTGAAAGAAATGTCAAAATCTTGATTCGCAGGTACTATGTCACAAATCACAATGCACATAACCAATCAGAAAAATAACTCACTCACCAACAACCACAGTAGCCAAAATATACAAATTTTATTTTTTTCATCCCTGATTCGAGAACACCAAATGCTTTTATTGACCAAATATTTTTTTTCATTCGTCGACAACTAGGAGAGGATGCACAATATCAAAATACTTTTATGGCGACTCCTGCGACTGACTTGTTTCTAATTTGAATATACCATTTTCAGCATATCATGCAGAAAACGTGCCCATTTTTTTGACAAGTAACTTTCTTTTTTGCTGCATTTTCCATCATGAGATACATGCAATACACTGTCGCTTGGTTTGACAAGGTAATTTGCCATTTTCTGCATTATAGACTATAAAAAATAAACAATATCCCTGGACATGAGCAGTGGAATGAGAGCAGTCTATCCCCATAGATTAAATAAATAGGTCAGTTCAGAATTCCCGGTAGATTATTCAAATCAATATACACCTGAGGAAGGCTGGAGAGCACAATGGTTAAAATATTGTGATAACAACAACAAAGATGAGGACAATAGTCTGAATATAAATTGTGCAAATAAAATGCAGTTTAAATATCAAACTGAATGGAACAAATGACACTTGTTAGCTCATTGCTAGAGATACAAATTATGACATGAGAATCAGTAAAGGGAACAGTTGATTTTCTTTGATATGCTGTGTCCTTTCAGGACATAGGTAGTCATGGCTCTCCACCACATCTTATCCCTTGTAGCACTAAACAGTGTTTGTCCCCTTATGATCCCTCCCTGTTCATGTTCTGCCATCCATTTACACAAGCTCAGTAGGTATATTACTCACTACTTCTCTCTGCCCCATTTACCTTCAATATGTCCTGTGAGTGTCAAATTTCTCAAACCCCTTTTCTCATTAAGTACCCCAGAAATTTCATGTATCTTTTTCTGATGCTAAGTATAAATGTCGTTTTCATTTCCATTTTCTGCAAAACCTTTGATTCAATGTCCTGTGAGTGTTAAATTCTCCAAGCCTTCTTTATTCATTATGTGTCCCAGAAATTTCAATTGTCCCTTTCTGACCTTAAGCTAAAGTCTTTTTTGGTCCCATTTTTCTTAAAACTTCCTCAGTGTTCTTCTGTAGAATGACATCTCTGTTACCTTAAATCTCGTCTTCATCTGTGAGGAAATTGCCCAGCATTCACTGCCATATAGGATGAGTGATATTACATAACAGTTGAGCACTCTTATCTTTGCTTATAACAAAATATGCCTGTTTCCTAATATATTTTAGCTTTTGAAGGCATCGTTCACTATTCCAACGTGTCTTTGAATTTGTTTCATTCTTGTTATAACTTCCCAGATAGTTAAATTTCCATGTATGAATTTGATGCTTCCAATTTGTAACTTGTATCTTGAGCTACCTCTCTTGCTGATGACCATACAATTTGTCTTCTTGATGGTTAGTCCTTTCTCCAGGCTTTCCTTTATTACTTTGTCTAGAAGTACTTGCAGTTTTCTTTTTTTATCTGACATAAATATGGTATCATGTGCATATCTTATGTTACTGAGGTTGTGCTCACCACTAGTATTTATTTTAATTGCTATTATTGCCATATGGTAACAGAACAGTCAACCGTAAACAGATTGTGACAAAGATGGTCTCAGCAGTCATACAAAGCTGTTACAGATTTTTTACTTCACTTTTAAAACTCTTGACATTAAAAAACAAGTTGAGAAGATAGAGATAGAGAACTAATGTGTCTACCAGATCATGGCCATGACTGTGCCAGCAGGCAAGGTGAAGACAACTAGTAAATGAAAAAACTACCAGGACCTTGCTTGGGAGCTTTAAAATCTGTGGAACTTGAAAGATAGAGCCGCAGTGATAATACCTGGCATACCTTCAACTCTACCCAAAAGATTAGAAGTTCAAGATTTGCTGAGGGATTGAGTCTGTCCATACAACAGCAGTACTGGAATCTAGGAAAATACTAAGTGTTATGCTAATATCAACTAATGAGAATATAAGACTAAATCACTTATACGTAACATCACATTGTTCATTTAGCTCTGGATTTTCTTGGTTACAGTTGTTAAGTGTTTTTTTCTCAATGTGGATTCTTCATTCTTGATTTTATGTAAGAGACTCCCTATCATCTGGTTTGTCCACTTGTGCACATTCTAGGTGTGTGCCTACATATTTAAGGCAGCCACTGACATTTAGTGATGGCATAAATCTGTACCTGGTGGCTAGGAAGACATAACACAGGTTAATCCAAAGATGCACCTTACTTCTGTTATATTAAGTGTATGGTAGTGAGAGAAACGAATAACGGGGATTAGAGTGAAACAACGTTTATTGTTGGTAAAGAGTACAGGAATGGTGATCTGGTTTAAGTGTAGTGCTGGAATTTGAACCATTTCTTGTGCTGACGTGAACAAGCTCACAGGATATGTTTGGTACATGTTGGTCGATGGAGGTCACAGTTGTAGGTCGTCTTGTCGGTTGGTCGACCTGTTGTGTTGGAACGCTGTGACATTGGATTGGTGTGGTCTTGGTAGCCCCGTTCTGTAGAGTGGATGTTGCTGGGGTCGACTGTAAAGAGAATGCCTTGTAAACAAAGTTGAAGTAGGCTGAGGTGACGGTGGATGTTGGGAGGCCAGTTCTGTGGAATGGAGGTCACTGGGGATGACTGTGAAGGGAATACTTTGTAAACGAGTTGATGCAGAGCTGTTCTGTGGAACAGAGGTTGCTGTGTCGACTGAAAAGGGAATGCCTTGAAAACGAGTTGAGGCAGAGCTGTTCTGTGGAATGGAGGTTGCTGTTTCAACTGAAAAAGGAATGCCTCGAAAACAAGTCAAGGCAGAGCTGTTCTGTGGAGTGGATGTCACTGGGGTCGACTGTGAAGGGAATGCCTTGAAAATGAGTCGAGGTAGGTCAAGGTGACAGCAGGTGTTGGGAGGCTGAGGTGGTAGGCCAAGCCAGAAAATGCTAATGGTCATTGAGATGTGCAGTCATGTGGTGGTGAAGGTGGTGATGGTGATGGTAGCAGTGCTTTGGTGCTTTGTGTGGTGGCTGTTCCACAATTCTGTTGTCATGGTGACAATATCATGGTGGCGGTAGCAGCAGCAGCACCCTGTGTGACAGACAGCAGATGCACCGGGCTGCGACTGTGTTTTGTCGTCCTCAGAGCCTACTTTTAAGCAGGTCTGGTAGTCCCAAGGGGCATCTCTTTTACCAGCAAGAATGTTCACGACTGGCCACTACTGGAGTTCACTTTGTAGACCAGATGTGGTGCATGGAGCCTAATGCGCAGAAGATTACTTTTGTTATTTCATCCTCTGTTTTCGAGGCATTCACATCCAGCCAGTGTGCAGAATGAGATCTAATTGCAACAGAGTGTAACACTTCTCTGGACACTGAGAGCAAAATCTGTTTTGGCATCATCTAAGGTGAATCACATACTACACTAAGGAAGGTGCTGAGTGCTGTCACTCAATCCATAGCAACAACACCCAGATATATGTTATGAACATGCATGAAATAAACTGTCAGTCAGTCAGTTATGTGCCATGCATGATACATGCTTAAGCAATCATATATCTTTTGATACATGACTGACGAGGCAGATTTTTTTCTGCAGTAGGTTGCCATTTCTTTCTGCATTAGACCAGTTGCCATCTAAGGCTATAGAACCCAGTCTGTCTTGCTATTTAATCATAGATGTGGGGAGAAGTGAATTCATACCTTTCCCAAAAGTATTAGCACGTAAGTGAATGTAATGGATTCAACTAGAATTCAAACTCGGCTCTCTAATTCTTCAATCTGAGCTGCTATCCATTACTCCAAATAAACAATAGTGGTGATTAAAAACATAACTTATAATAAACTGTTGATTTATCATTGGAGATGCTCAAAGAAATATAACTACTGGTTATTTTTAATTATTATATTATTGCTGTTGTTTGAATTAGTTACAAGTTTTATTGACAAAAAGCTATAATAAAAGAAACATAATTTCGGTATACATTGTAAGAAACAAAGCTTTTATTTGGGTGTCAAGCAACTGACAGTTTCTCCACCAGTGAATTCCTTACAAAGGATTGAGACATTTTAATTTGATTTAGATTTAAAGTAAACTATTATGTCATAGTTGTTTTATTTTTGGTATTAAGCTTGGAATATCAGGAAGTTGAGTAAGAAAATGTAAAGTAAACCTTTCACTTTCAGCATTCAGTTCACACTGCTCTATCACTTAAAATTACTGTTAATGAGTGCAATTGTTATTTTTTATCATTATTTTAACTGGAAATTATTCTATGGATTCTACTTTAAGAGTTACCGATTTTATTTTTTTTACTCTACTTTAAATGCTGGATTTCATGACATTGTTTTTAAATTTTAAGAAATCTTCTTGCTTAAGTTTAAATTGTGATTTATTAAATAAATGCCGTTTAGTCTTTTTATGTTAAAGAAACAATCATTTTAAAAAAATCATTTGTTTCGTAGAGAGATGAAAGGTATTTAAGAATCAATACCGTTTCATCTCTTACTTCGAAAGGCACAGGAAGTTTATATAAGAGGGTCGATCGAACAAGTGTGAGTGTATAGTGAAGCTTAACGGCGAAATTGCAATGCGAAAATACGGATTACTACTCGTATCATAAACGATAAAACTTTCATAAAACGATTGAGTCATATTTCATAACAACTCCAAAGCATGAGCCATATTTGTTTTAGAGGTAAAATATGCTAATAAGAATTCAGGTAAATATAATTTCTTCGTAACATCTATTTGAACAGTTATTGTACAATAAGTTTTAAGCGTAATTTCGTAGCAGCTTCCGTACTGTGAAGGTTACAAACGTTAGCCAATGCACCAGTTGGATACTTCCGTGTTGATATTGACATGCGCAATAGCGCCTTCCGCCTTAGTGGCGTAAGATGACAGTCTTGGGTCGTAAACTTTGCAGTGGAGACGTTTTCAGGATTTATTTGACGAGACGGGGATAATATTTCTATAGTCAAGACTGACATGGTAAGTAACTAACTAGTAAGGCGGAATCATTTATTGCCGTCTTGATGATAACTTAATAATTTATGGATTCTAAAAAAAAAAAAAAAAAAAAAATCCGTATTAAAAATAGTGGTTTGTGTAGTTTTCTTGCTGTGTTACCTTTGAAAAAGAAAACTAAAGGGAGAGAGAGAGATGTCGCCGGCTGGATCTTGTTAAAATAAAATAATTTTGTTTTTATATAAATACGAAAGGAGAACGATTATGGCTCGAATTTAAAAGGCCTATGATATTTATTAAAGGCAATTTTACAGTGTCCATTACTAATCTGAGGTTTTGTGTTGGCATTTCTTGGACATAGCCTGCTGAACGAAAAGCCGTATTTGAATATTTGTCCGTGTTTTTAAAGAAACAAGACCGGAACATAAGCCTTCTTTTTAAAACCCATTTTTATCGTAATTTTTCTTAATGTTTGTATTGCTATAGTTGACAAATCTTCATGAATCTTATTACAAGCCCTAAAAAATAAGTAAATAAAATAAGATAAAGACCACACCCCAGAATTATAGTAGTAAAGCTTTCCTCCTCCTTAGGGTACACCAGCTTAAGAGTTTTGATTGATCTCTTGCTCGATGTTACGGATGTCCAGGCAGACATTCGTTTAACAATAGCAATCATTTTTAAAGAAACTGCTTTCTAACGTTAAATGTAAAAAATTTGGACACGCACGAAAAATTAATATCAAATTTTTCTTTCGTCCTCTTCACGACTTAAACGTTAAGCAAGTTCAACAAGCTAGTGCACTTCATTGTAGCCCAAATGTCCCTCCATAGTTAACAAAATGGGTCAATTGGGTTTTCGATTTGTTACTGCAGTTTAAAGGGATTTTCTTTTTTTTTTTTTTTTGTTTGGTTTTTCTTCTAGGCTGTTTTTTTTTTTTTTTTAACATCGATCAGAATTTATTTAGAACTGAAAAGGATAGCTAACTAGATAAATTGTTTGAGCAGTTGTTTTATGGCTTTTAAAAATATATATTACCTCTCTTATGTTTTTTTGTTTTTTTTAAATTTGAAACGAAGTCTTACTCTTTAGTCTTTTTATTTGAATTTGATCATAAGTGTTAATTTAAATATTTTATTTTTAGTGTTTAATCCTTTTTTTTGGGGGGGGGTAACATTAAGTAAGAAGACTAAGAGTAAGACCAGCAGTGTATTATTTAATTTCATTAATGTTTTTAACATTAAAAATGAATAAACGTTTTACTTTTTAAATGCTTTTTTAAAACTAAGTCAAGTCAATGAATGATATCAGATTACAAATTCTATTACAAATTTGAAATTAGTCTTATTTTTTAGTTATTAAAATTAATCTGTCTCTCTAGTGTCTGTTGTGCTTGTTGATACTTCTTTTACGTTTTGGTTTTTAAGTTTGCCTTGAAAGACAGTTTTTTGTCAAATCAATGTTTTTTGTTTTTTTTTTTTTTTTTTTTTTTTTTTCAAGCATCTTGAACTTTGTGTACATTAGATTTCATTTCGATATTTTTATTCGCTTGCATGTTTTGAAACGACTTAAAATTAATCAAAATTAAATTTTAATTTAATTTGTCTTTTTTTTAAAGTTAGCTGCTTTAAAAATTAAACAAGTTTAAGATATGGGTATCATTAATTTTTATTTTTCATTGTTTTTTTTTTTTTTTTAGTTTTAAATATCTGTTCAGAGTATCTTGCAAGAATACGGTTCTTTTTTTCACCTAGAAAAAGCAGCTTTAAAATCATGGAATATTCACTTGGAAAGGAAAAATCAGCTTTTTAAAAAATTTAATTTAATTTTTCGGTGTCCATTTTTTTTTTTTTGTGTTTAAAAAAAACTCAACAAAATTTGTATTTTTTTCTCTTTTCAACAAATCAAAGTTTATCTTTCTAAATTATTCTCAAAATTGATTGGTGTAAAAAGTTAGAAAAAATAAAAATAAATATCTGAAATTTCAATTTCATGATCATCACCACCGACTGAGTCAACAACTCAACATTGCTAGGACAATGATACCGGCTTTGAGCCTTTTTTTTTTTTTTTTTTTTTTTTTTAAATGCCAGCTCGCATACATTTTCTCAATATTTTTTTTCCGCAATTACTTTTCCTTTTGTATGCTTTTGCTTCTATTTTTACTTAATTTTTAAATAAATACGCATGATCAATTAATAAAACAAGCAGTGTGTGTGGAGAAGGAAAACCGAAAATCAAAAAAGGATTTTACTTGCCTATCTTGAAGTAACATTTTAAATCTCGTACTTACGTACGACATAATTACAAAATTTGAAACATTAATTTTTCAAAACTCTTTCTTTTTTTTAAAAGATAAGCTTAAAAGCGAGTTTAATTTGAAATAAAATTTTCTCTACATGTACATGTTTTTATGTGCTCTGTGTATTATAGTCAGTAGTGTAGTGTAACTCAAATTCCATTTTTTTTTCTATATATAGTTAGTAGAAAGAAATTTTATTTAGTTTATTTTTAAAGTTTTTTTTTTTTCTCACAAAAGATATTTTTCTCTTGTGATTGATTACTTTTTTTTTTTAAATAGCTAATAAAAATAATGCTAGAGTTGTAATCACGTGCTTCTAGGTTGGTGGTTAAGTTTTAGTTAATTCAAGTTGATTTTTTTTTTTTTTTTTTTTTTTTTTTTTAACGTCGTTGTTGAAAACTCCTCAAATTATCTTGAGTTGAGTACCTTCATTTTCCCTCTGGTATCACTCAGTCTCAGATATGCTTTCTGGAATCCATTTGAAATCCTTAAAACAATGTATTATCAACCGAAGCACAAATGGGAATGCTAAATGAGCATGACACAAATTTGGACTTTCCAGTTCACCATCATATTTTTTTTATTTAACTACCGGAATTTAATTATACTTCGAACAATTACTTATTTTTGCAACGAGTTTTTAGTTTTGAATGAACATGCCCTTTAAAATATAAATTTTTCAGTATCTGATAAAAAAAAAGGTAGCCAAGCAGTATTAACCTGATTTAAGATTTTTTAAGCATGAAGTTTTCAATGCTTTCATTTGTTAGAGATGTTATTGTTTTACTTTTAAAAACCTCTAAAATTTGAGCTAAAAATTTGAAGTAATAAATAAAATGGGGTAAAAAAAGTCTCCTTTTTAGTAAAATTTTGGTTCTATTGAAAGATGAAGTATAAAAAATTAATCTAAGACATTTTAAAAATGTTTTTTTAGTACGATCAATCATCGATCCTTCATTAATTGACAAAAAATAAAAGAAAACTTAAAACTTCTAAAATCTCTTTAAGATATGTGGTAGAATTAGTTTCAAAGAAAATTAGTAACATTTTTAAAAATTAATTAGCAGAATTTTGGAAAAATATTACTTGCTGTTCGAGCGAAAAGTATAGCGAAAAACACCTTTGAACACACTGCAGGGTATATTGAATTTGAAAGTTCATAGATCAAACAATTAGAGCTACCACAACAACACCCAATTTTACAAAAATGCCTCAAATTTAATTAAATATGAAAGCCCCAAACTGCCAAAATACAGAAACTGCTGTTTCTTTTAAAAAAAACAACATTTTTATTTAATCAAAACCAGGTATATATTCTTTAAATAAAATTATTTCTTTAAGAAACTTAGAATATTTTTTTATAATACTATTAATATAAAAAATATTCTAATTTAATAGCAATAATGAAAATATTTTTAAAAAGTAAAAGAAAATTAATATTTTTTTATCCATTGCATTTATTTTTTAATATTCATTTCTGCATTTATTAATTTTAGATATATGATGTCATGTAACATTTAACTGCACCAAATCAGGTATTTTTAATTATTCTAATAAAATTTATTAAACAATAGAAAGTGCTGCTATAAAAAAAAACAAAAAAACTGGGGAAAATTGATAAAGACTTATTGAATTGATACTGTTTATTGATTGCCGCCACTTTGCTTTCTTTCAGCTACCAATGTCATAAAATATTCTAGACACTTCCAGGTATCATATAGAATTATTTTTAACCTGTAACCAATAGGGAGGTAATTGAAAATTGTTGAATTATTCCCTATTTGATCTTCCATACCCAAAAATAATCTAACAGTTGTGAAAATAAATTTAATTTAAAAATATTTCTGATGTGAAAATGGCATCAAATTTTACTTTATTTTTTTTAATTCTTCAAACACATTTTTTATTTAATAAAGCGATATAAAGCAACTGGAAGAATATCAAAATCATACTGAAAAATTACAAGTGAATTTTTCAGAAATAAATATTCAATGTGTTTCCCCTGTCAGATGTGAAAGAAAATGTTTTAAATTATGCAAGCATTAATTCTCAATAAAAGTAATATTTTGATCTTTATTGAATTATTTTTGTAAGGTTTCAGGACAAAATTTCATGATTTTCTGATTTGATATTTGAAAAACATTTTTACTGTAATGTCTTCAGGGATTTACCTTTTATAAAATTATAAAAAAAAATATTTGTCATCACCCCCTCCCCCACACTTTAAAAGGATTGGGGTAGTTATCCCTCTCCCCCATTTCAATATATTTTGCAAAGTTTTCTAATAAAATACACTATTTCAGTATACAATTTATTCACTAATAAGTTTTGAAATTTTTATTTAAAGCAGATAATTCCATGACTTTTTAGTAAAAATGTTTTTTTGGCTTTCGTTTTGGAAAAAAATGCATCCATATATGAATTGATAAAAAAAAAAATTATCCTAATATAAATTGATAAAATATGTCCAAAGTGTAATTTTTAAATTTCTAAATAAATTCATGCTCAAGTCATTCATAGCTGAAATGAATTGGTTTTATTGATGTGAATAAAGTTTAAATGAGTAAATTTTCAAAATGACACATTAACAAAATTATCTTGACACGCTTGTTGAACAAGTATTAGATTGAAGATTAAAACTGTCACTTGAATTCTAAAAAATTTTAGTCTGATTTGATGGTTTTTAGAAAACTACGACTTTAATAATTGAATGGTTAAAAATTATTGTTGACCAGTGCAGTGGTGGAGATAATAATTTCTATTAGATTTGACCTGACAATTGATATGTATTGCTGTAATATTATAACTGTTTTGAAGACTTTTTTAATATCAAACATTTTTATGCAAGTCAATGTTTCCATAGTAAAATTGGTATTATTAACCAAATAGTGCTGGTGAAATTTTCAGTATTTACTTCTATTTATATGAATATATTGGATGAGTTTCAAGCTTGCAAAATCTACCTTTATTAAAAAAAATTTTTTCCAGGGTGTCAGGTGTTGTTAGGCAAACAAAATAAGTGCAACATTTATTTTTATTTATAAATAAATCCAAACTATATAGACTATAGAAATATATTTAAGACAGTATCCTATATAATTTTTTTTTTATATTAGTAAGTCTCTTCAGCATGTAGGTGATCATAGTTGTCTGCAGCTTCCTTTTCTTTAATATGTGTGAATTACGATGACTTTCTGGGAAAGGTAGTGGAGTAGTTTTTTCTCATTGCCTTGCACTGTTTTGGGCTGGTTTTTATCTCAATCTACCCTACTATTTGTCCTATAACTGAGAGTGTAGATAGATGGATTCATGTTTTTTCCCTAGGAACTTGTGTAAATTGAATGCAACAGATGAGACCAGAATTTGTACTCTGCTAATAGATTCTACTTTCCATGTTGATAACTGTTAACCATGCATCCTAATATTCCATATACTGGGAAAATGTATTGTCTTTATATGGGCTCCTTGACACTATAATAATCATCAAGCTTTTAAAATTTTCTACTGTTTCAATCTTACTATTACTTGCAAAATTTATATTGCTTCAGAGATATCTGAAAAATAGTTTTCCATATGCATTTCTTTTTAATGATGAACCACAACATTTCTCCTGGGTTAATATCTGGAGAAATTGAGACCATTCCATTAATTTGGTGCCTTTAAAAACTTTTTGGCAAGGTGGGCAATAGTCAATTTTGCTGAATGTGAAGAAGAACAGTCTTGAATGAATTTAGCTTAAATTTTGGTTATGACTTGTACTATTTCGAAACTGTTTTGTCAAAATACTTAGAATAATGTCCTGCGTTTATATTGATACCATCATCAATTTTAATGGTATGTATAATATTACTGCTTATATGAGCTGGAAACATTACTCTGCCTCCTCACTGTTGTCTTCTAATTTATGTTGGTTGATTATTTTGATGAAGGACCCATTCTCTAGTTCAGCTATCAGGTCTGTCCAATATTGCTCAACATTCATCACTAAAAATTACTGTTAAATCCATTTTCATGTACTTCTTCATCCCACTTACATTTCTCATTGTGATGTTTATTTAAAAATTGTAGATTGGTTGCTTTTATTTTGTTACTTTTTTTTAATAGCCTGCATCTCTTGTTTATATAAATAACTTGTATTTTTTTTTTTTTTTTTTTTTTTTTTTTTCTTCAAGTATTTCCTTGCTGGTCAATTTACTTTTCTTGCTGATCTTTTTAGTTTTTTGCAGATAACTTTTTGTAATAACGTTTTTGTTTCTATCTTGTTAATTTCATTTTTTTTTTTTTTTTATTCTATGATTTCTGTTCAACTTTTTGGCAATTATCTAAGTTCTCAGTAACTTTACAATATCATGTTTTTCTTTCAAGCTTTTTTTGTTTACGACTCATATTTTTAAAGTTCTTAGTTTAAAATGTTAATAACATATATATATATATATATATATATATATATATATATATAACACATACACAACATAGTTAACATTTGAGGTCACCCTGGTACTTTTTTAAATTGGCCCAAAAAGTAATTGTTTTGTACTTTAAATAAGAGAATTATTATCCATGCTTAAAAAAAGTGAGACATGATTTATTTTTATTTTATTTTTTTTTTTTTTTATTTTTTTTTTTTTTTTTTAGAAATTATAACAAAAAGAAAAAAGTATTTTATAATTAAATTTTGCTCTTGACAAAATATCCTCCTTTAGCCTTGATTATTGCAGCACAAATTTTTGACATGCACTGCAAAAGTTTCTCAAAGTATAAGTTTGATAATTGATTCCATTCTTTTTTCAGTGACTCAAAGAGCACTTTTTTTTTTTTTTTTTTTTTTTTTTTTTTTTAATCATACTCTTGTCAAGTTCATCCCATCCTAATTCTGGGGGTGGCTTCAAACTTTTGTGTGTGTGTGTGTGATATATATATATATATATATATATATATATAATATTGTGATAAGCAAGTTGCATGATCAAATTTCTATCAACAAATAATTTTTATATATATTTATAATACATATATTTATATATCCAGTAAATTTTATCAGCATCAGGTGATGAATACCAATTTTCCAGTGAAAAATATTGATTTGCACAATAAAATTTGACACCTTGATGTTCTGGTGAACTTGGGAAAGCAAATGAGCATTTTCATTGTATGGATGGAGGTTACTAGCAGGTCAGTATGATAAATCGTGGTTGTGAACAAAAAAAAAAACAAAAAAAAACAGAGGGTTGTGGTTGACAGCTGATAAAGATTAGCTTTTGTGAAAAACAAACTTCTATCAATAGCACATTGTATAATGTGTGAAACATAGCAGATTGGTTTGATCTTGGTTGATAAACTCACTCCTGTTTGGATATCACCTTGAAGGTCTTTTCTTTCTTTCTCTCTCTTTTTCTTTAAATTTTGTTCTTATTGGGGTAAGAAGAAATTTTACCACAGATCTTAAAAAGACAAAACAATTTCTCTCTCTCTCTCTCTCTATATATATATATATATATATATATATATATATATATATATATATATATTATAATTCTTACAGAAATTATGCTGATAAATAATATACTAATAAATTTATTCAGTTTGTTCATATTGATATAAAAATGTAAAATAAAAATATTTTTTATAAATTTATAATTCTAAATATAATTTTAAATCAATACATTAATATCACAATTAGTTAAATTTTTGGCCAGTACATATACTATACTGCTACTAGATATTGTACAGAGTACTAGTTTTAAAAATGTGACAAAAGATATTTACTTAATGTTGTCAAAAATTCATAATACCCTAGTAGCGTAAATGAACATTAAAGCAAAAAAGTGGCTAAATTGACTTATTGCGCATTCCATCGTAGTTTCTTTAAACTCTAGTATCTATAAATGTCTGAAACTGTATTTTCTCAGACAGTCTGCATTTATCATAATGGTCTGTTAGCAACCTCTATGAGTCATAAAGATCAAACTAGTAAAATATCACGTTTATCTCTGAGTTTAACAAAGCATCTCACTTTACTGCATACATGATCAAATAGATTAGTACTGACCAAGTTATTAAGTGTAAAAAGCAATCCTCTCTTTATTCTCTGAATAATATATTGGATACTATCAAAATCTCTTGTTATAAGAATTATTATCTAGGTAATTGCAACAGGCTGTTGTCATAACAATAAAAGGGGGGAAACATTTGAAGAGACAATTTTTTAAAATGAAACTCTGATGATCTTCAAATTGGACACTGTAAGCCCAATTAGAATTATGAACATCTAGTTTTATGATCTTGATCCAGGTATTTTTCTGAATTACTTTTGTTTACAATCCCAATAAGATTTATCAAGGAATAGTTTGCTTATAGTAATTTGTTGCCACTATGTAATTCATTACTTTTATCTCATTTTAATCTGTAAAATATTTCCAGTCTCGTAAAACTGCCGAAGTAAACCCTGTTCCCCACAATCATACTTAGCTTAGTAATCAGTGAATTAGTCCAAAACCTCTGTCTTCCAGGAATTTTAAAGTTGGCTCTAAGCCACTTGGATAGCTCCATTTATTTGTCTTTATCCAGAAGACTCTGTAACATGAGTTCTTTATAACCAGAATCCTTTTTATTGGATACTTTGACAGTCCAAAATTCTTATCCATTACACCGAGATGTTTTCTGCCAAAACTTCAAAGTTCATTCCATGCAATACTGTTCTCAGCTGTTAGGGAAACAAATGCAATATTTGTGAGGATTTATAAAACTATGATTCTGATTTGTTATTTGTAGAGCAACATGAGAAATAGCTAAATATATTCATCTAAGTTTTCAATTGCTTTATTAGTGCAGCAAGATATGCAATAGATGAAAAGTAACTAATAATTAAATGTTTATGAAAGACAAATTATAAGGACATCAGTAAAAATAATTGATATTTTTCTTTACATAAAAACTTTTTTGTACAATTTTTGTTATTTTTATACTGGGAAGGTAATTTGCTATCTAAAGGTTGAACAACTATCATTTTCTTTATCGGGGTGACCTACACTTCTTTGTAGGTGTCTGCTTATTTTTATTTCCTTGTGTTCAGTGTTTTACATGTAGCATCAGTTTTATGGTTACTTAAGGTGCAAATAAACTGGCTTTCTTTTCTGTTCTTTTTCTTAGATAAGAGTTAAATGTGAGAAACACAAGACAGAAGTTGCAGTCAGTTATTTTTTCTTCATTTGCTATATTTATATGGATATGAGTACTTTGTATTTATATATATATATATATATATATATATATATATATATATATATATATTGATATGTTATGAAATTTTTATCTGACTTGTACAAATTTAACATGAGCAGCCTGAGGCTTCTCTTAAGACATTCACCTGTAGATATTCCCACTATTTGCAGCTTTTACTATTAGGTGAATGAATCAGTTGCTGCTGATACAATATTAAAGAGCTATCCAAGTCTTGAACTACTCGAACCTGAACCAAGTACATTAGTATCAACATAGCTGACAGTAGAAACAAAATCATTTTAAGCCTCACAATAACAAATTTTATAGTCTTTAGTTGACATTTGTGATTTTATGTAGATATAATAATTGAAGACAAAATAGCAATGTTAACTGTAATTAAGAAACAAAAATTTCATTAGAAACAAAGAAAAAATACAGAACTGTTATGCAATATCAGTCGTCCTATATGGCAGTAAATGTTAGGCAATCTTTTCACAGATGAAGAGACTTTAAGTAACAGAAATGTGGTTCTACAGAAGGATGCTGAGAATACCATGGACCAAACATGTGAGCAACAATTATTTTTTTTAGAGAAAATGGAAACAAAAAGGACACTTAAGGTCAGAAAGGGTTGAAATTTCTAGGGCACATAACGAGGAAAGAGGGCTTAGCGAATTTGACACTAATAAGTCGGACTGAAAGTAAGAGGGAAACAATGCATAACTTACCTAGCAAGCTCGAGTAAATGGATAGCAGAGCAAGGGTTTGGGAGAGATGGCAAAAAGACAAAGGACAGGAAGTTGTGGAGATCTATGGTTGCTAACATCTTGAAGGGACATGCCACATAGAAGAAGAAGAATGTCTAAACATATTAAAAATGTTTTATGCATACTTTTTTTTGTTTTTATTAAATAATGTTACCTCCACCTTAAGGTGATCTATAAAATAACCTTTTTTTCAGGTACTTTGTAGCTGCAATTTAAAAAAAAATTCTGAGAAAGAAATCTACATTGTTAAGAATGACATATTTTCAAATAATCCAAATTCAATGTTGCAAATCTTTTCACACACATTTCTTTATCTGGAATCACCAATATATTTTCAACAAATGTGACTTGACTTTTTTTTTTTTTTCTTTGAATTGCTTAAGCCAATCACAGAAGCAAACTACCACAAACCCAACCTGAAACTAAAAATTTTCACTCCCAATGGAACAAGATTTGAGATGGCCTCCAGGTCTGGGTGTGATTTGTACTATGACTTGGTCTTGAGTAAAGAACACCATGGGAGTATGATGTATTTTGTCTAGCAAAAAGATAAGATAAATCTCACTTGTTCAATTTGTAGACATCTGTACCTCTTACAATTCACAAAATTATAAACAAGAAAGGATGATAGGTGTATTAAGTGAATATTGTATTTGTTTATTCATTAGTCTATTGAGAATTAGCATGAAGTAATTCTGCAAAATCAATACAGAATTTTATTTAGTTAAATTTAAAATTTTATCCAGGTCATTGTAAATACTCTAATTGGGGCAGCAATTTGTATTGTTTATTAAAACTTTTTTTTTTTTTTTTTTTTTTTACAAACAACGCATCAAGAAAGGTATCGAGATGTAAAAAGCAGCACAATCATCTTAACTTTTTTTTTGTGAAATATAAAAAATTAATGAAGTAGAAATTAGTAAGTTTTAATTTTCAAGAATTAACTTTGTTACTCCCAGACATGATTTTATTGGACAAAACAATAGAAACCCAAATCAACCATTTTTCTGAAAAAAAAGTGACAGAATTATGTCTCCGGGTAGGCCTGAAACTGTTTTCAAATTTTATTACAAGTTTACTTTTCTTGTATAATAAAGTATTTTCATAATCCAACTTCCCTTAAGCTTCAGGTCTGACACCCATAAATGAATACTGAGAGCTTCTATCACCAGAACAAACCCCCTCAAACCAGGTGTACAGTAAACTGTGGCACCATAAATACATATTGGGAATAGATTTAGCTTATTGACTGTCAGCTAACTTTTCTTGTTTCATCATACTACTTTGATACTGCATTTACGCTTTGGTTTATATTTTAAAAATATTTCAATATTCTCAAATAATACACAGTTCTTATCACTCTTAAAGCTCAATCACAGTGCACCTAAAAAACAATGTAGCTATGGTGATGGGCTAAATTGACAAAAATAGGCAACCGAACATTCTACTCTCATGTGTACATCTTTCAAAAATTATTGCCTGATATTTGTTAATTCCATTATTTATCCACTTAAGTGACAAATATCTTGTGTTCAGGACTTCTTTGGCAAATTTTCTCATAGAAATTAACTTTAAAATAAATAACATGCCTTACGTGATTGCTACAATTACCTTTGCAATGAGAGGAAATGGATCTTTACAGTATCATAATAGCCACCCCTAATTTCCAAAAGTCTGTTACCATTATGTTGAATGAGTGCAACAAATCCAGCTCTGACAGTTAACTTCTTAGAAAAAATGTAACCTAAATATTTTAACTTTTTTCACCTTTGCTGTTTTGCTTGCAGAGCACAAGGTCATTTCTGTAATTGAATAAAGGACAGTTTTTCCTTTATTCAACCACTTATTTATTTATTTATTTTTTATTTTTTTTTTTTTTTTTGAAAGTTTAGTTAATTTTCATGGTTATAGCTTAAAAACTTGATATTTTCAAAAGTGATAGTTAGTCTTGAAAGTGTTCACTGTTTTATTGAAAGTAATCTGTTATAACTTGTGACTTCTCATAAAACATCTATTCTGTTCATGCCTTTCTGAAGAAAATCTTGGGTAGATAAGCTGGACATGTATATACATGTTACATTTAGAGAATATGTACATTGAAGAGACACAGTATAGAATTTATAGACTGCTTTTGAAAAGCCCTGAAATCTCTCTTGATACCTTTCTGATTGTACTGTTAGGGTAAAAATAAATGCAGAAAAAGAAGCATAATATTGTGTTATAAGGGATATAAGCAAGTGATAGATTGTCATGTAAAGTAGCAGCCATGAAGTTACTTTTGGGCATGCTCAACTCAATTTTGAATTTTGACAATTTTAGAATGTTATTTTTTCTTTTTTTCTGATATTGACAAACATTTTTATAAACATTTCTGGTAACTTGTCTGACATTAATACATCCTGTTTTTTAAAAGAATTTAGTGGTAAATGAGGTGTGATCAGGTATAATTTCTTTTTTTTCATTTCTAAAAAAAAAATTTTAAAATCATATTTCAAGACATTTAAGTATAATTTTTGTGCGTGTCTGTCTCTCTCTCTCTACATACACACACACACACACACACACACACACACACACACACACACACACAATATAAAACTATATTTGATAGGATTCAATCCTACAATTGGGTAAACAAATCTGATTCACAAAACATTGCTTTTTACAATCTCAACCCACAATATGCTTTGTGTATAAATATTTTATATTGTCTTCAAGGAAGGACAAAACTCTTTAAACAGGTTCAGTTTTGAAAAACAATCTGGTCAAAATGTCTTTATTTTTTTATTTATTTTTTTTTTTCTGTGTGTGCATTTTCTAAAGAATCTGGCTGATTATTGCTTGGCCTTCAAACTACTCATTAAAGCATAGACTGTGGGGTCTGGCAAACAAGATGTGTATAATTCTTCTCAGTCAATATGAGAAGGCATTGAACAACCACATAATTAACTGCTCCACTGAACAGTAATTCCTTTTCTGTTCAAAACACTTGATTCCATTTTTGAAACTTTTTTTTTTTTTTTTTTTTAATACATACTGTCCCTCCAAAAGTGTGTAAGTAAGAATATACATTGTTACCTATATTTATGAGATAATTGTAAGACAGCTTATTTTTGTTTTTAAAGCATGCTTGAAAGTGAATATTAACGTCAGTTAACAGACAGTAGCTAGGAGTGATTTTTATCAAAATATTAAATGATGTAAGGTTCTTGTTTTGGTAATTGAATATTAGTTACCTTTTATTCTTCCCTTATGTATATCACACATGCACAAAATACATTCTTCAATACATAAAGCATACCAAAACAACAGGAAGAAAACAG
>OZ010585.1:55929814-55951009 GCA_963932145.1 Acanthosepion lycidas | reverse complement strand
CAGGAAGAAAACAGGCCCTAGAAATTTATATAGGTAACTGTGGCACTTTGTTGTGTCTGACATAACATTCAGTATATAAAATTGTAGGAGAATTTTGGGCTCTTCTTGTTTTGGTATGTGTGGGGGAGTGCAAATTGTACACTGAAGAATATATCCAGTGTCCATATAAAAATATGTGAGTGTAACACTTTTTCTATTTCTGTACATGTATACTTTGCTATGTAGGTGTGTGAATGAGCTTCTTCTTTTTCCCACCCTTACATTCATGTTTCTGTTAATGTATACATCTGTGCACCTATATATTGTTATTTGAAAAGCATTATATTTCAACAGCACACAAGTCAACTGGGTGATAATTGCTTGTTAGTGGACATTTCTCTGTTTCATTGTGTTAAATGTTTATGAGTAGGGAGTGAAAATATGAATAAAATGTGCAGTCTGTTTAAAAAGCAAATCCTTCTTACAAAGGATTGTTGGCGAAAATATTTTGCCTGTATTTCAAATAATCAGTAACTGTGCACACATACAAATGGACTTTGGTTGTAAGGAGTGTTACTATTGTTCATGAGCTGTATATTTCAGGGATACATAAACATGCGAAACAAAAACTAGGATGTCATGCCAACAAATTGATAACGTGCATTAAAAATGATATCAACCCTATGGATTTTTTTTTTTTTTTTTCCCCGATTGTGATTCGAAGAAGTAATATGATTACTATTTATACTACTTTGGCATTATGGATTTGCTTGGTACACAATGGTACTTGCTTACATATTTGACTAAGTGGTTCATGCTGATGGCTGATGTCTAAAAAGCTTGTGGTATTGTCTCTGGTACAAAATTGCCATATTACATTATTATAGCACAAAAAAATTAATTCAGGCAACTGAAGTGTGGCCTGTGTAATATTTCTAAAATTATTATATTATAAAATGGCATTGATATTGGAAATGTGATATATATGAAGGTTGGGATTTAGATTTAAAACTTGTTAAAAGAACAATTTTGATATGTTACATTTAAAGAATATAATAACCCTAATTTATCTGTAATATTTGCATTAATTCCTAACCACTGATAATATTTTTTTCTTATTTTCAATACATAATATAGATTAGGTGCAGAAACTTGTTAAAACATGTTAGATGAAAAATTTCATGCTTAATAATCAATTTCTGGTTCCTTTTATGATAAATCTTTATTTTAACAATGTAAGATATAGCAAAATTTAAACAGCAGAGTGGAGTAGTGGTACAATCAGTGGGCCATGATTGAAGGCTAAAAACTTTGCTTACATTGTATAAATAGTGCAACTGTGATTATTGTTTAATTTCTGTCTCCACAAAATCCCAGTTACTCTATAATGATTGGAGAGAATGAAAGTTTTGACCTATTTGTTTAATAAATTCTATCTGATATCATGGGTTATATAGTTATCTATTTACCATCAAGACATTTTAAATATATGAATGCACTGATGATAGTGATATGAGGAAAATGAATCGGCCCAAATATCATTTTACAGATATTCTTTTTCTTCACACACACACACACACATATATATATATATATATATATATATATATATATATATAGCATAATTTATATATCCACAAACAGTATTTAGAAAGCTATGACAAACTTGTGACACATTTCATCCATTAGGATTTCATCGAAAGTGGCAACATCAACAAAGCCCAGCTGGATGAAACGCATCACAAATTTTGCAGTTTGTCATACACACACACACACACACACATTTATCTGTAATATAAGGCTCTCTGTTTATAAGTTATTACATTTAATCATGTACTTTAAATTAGAACCTCACAAGAAAGAATACCTTTTATGCAACTGATAATTGGTGTATTAGTTATCATGTACAGTTTGATGAGGTTTTTATATGCCATTTCACTGAAATATTGTTAAACTTGGAAAAAAAAAAAACACTTTAAAACCTTTCAACTTCTTAAAAGTTCAACTTGGGGGGAAAAAATATCTTAAAGTGCAGAAATCAGTGTGTTACATTTCTCTACTTTTTTCATATTCACACCTTGATTCCTTATTTCTAAAAATGCAGAACTGCTCTTAAACAACTGTAGTTTTTTTGTTTTTTTGTTTTTTTTTGTTTTTTTTTTTTATAATAAAAGATGTAAAAATGTCCCTCTCCCCCACGCATGCATGCACACACATACATGCACACACACTTTTAAATGCTGTTTATAGAGTTTTATTGCATGACAAGTTTCTCAATGATGAGTCACTTGTTGGTATGGTCTTGAAAGAGTCAATAATATAAAAGTACTGATTTTGTTTGCAAGAAGATAAAGCTTTCAAGTGTTGAACATTTCTGGAGCAAAGTGAAAATGGGAAAGTTTTAAATTTGCAACTCTAACAAATCAATATTTGTATTAATATTTTTGGCTTTTTAGTGAAATTGAGATGCTTGCTATTAAGGATATTGACTCTAAAGGTCAGAAAAAGAAAGAAAAAGAATCTTCAGTATCTTCCAAACTCCAAATAGAACTTTTTTTTTTTTTCTTCAGAAAAAAAGAAAACCAGTAAGAAAAAAAAATAATCATCTTACAAAATAAGAAAAAGATGGTTTGGAAATTTGAATGTAGAGACGTTTAGAAAATAAAATTTTAAATTCATTGAACAATGATTTAAATGTTTTGTTCTCATTGTCAAGCATATCATGAAGAGATTTTCTTTTATAATTTTGTAAGGGTTTTGATATTAAAAACAAATGAGCACGCTAACCAAATTTTAAAACATTTCATATGAGATCATTATTTAATATTGGGCATACCTTTCATTAATGTATCTTTTTAAAGTTCCAATTTGTATAGTTTCAATATATTTTTAGCCTTATTATACACTGAGAATTTAAGGATGTAATCATTGTCAATGATTTAAGCATGAAAGGGACAAATGATCACAACACCCTACACATACAGAGATGGGCGCATGTTCACAAACGCACACACAACACATTTTAAAAAAACTTAGAGCATCCATGTTAAAAGTACATAAAATGGAAAAATCAAAAAAAATATAAATAGTAAATTGCTGATACCCCAAAATAGTGGACAGACATATCTGCCTACAAAACTCTGGAGTCAGGATGCTGAAGGTAATATCAATCAGCTAAGTGATAAACTTTTCTTATTAATCCTATATATATATATATATATATATATATATATATATATATATTACTTAACCTTTATTTTTAGTGGATACTCATATTTGAGTAGTAGTTCCATTTTATTAAACAATATATTTATTTTTGTCTACTGGCCTGAATATTTGAAAAATCTTAGAGAAAAATGTGATTCCCAGCAGGGTTCAAACCTGCATTCTCTTAGGTGAAACTGTCATTAGATCTGACGTGCTTTGGCCTCTTGGTTACAGAGTGCATCAACGACCAAGCAAAGTTGAATAGTGCTATTAAACGCAGATTTTTCTCTGACTCTTGAAATGGACCTATCTGATTAATAAATAAGAAAAAAAAATCCATTCCTTTCTTTACAAATTGCTTTGTTTACATTAGAATATGAAATTCAGTAGAGCTACCTGTTGTTCCTTTTATGTAACTGGCCATTTTCAAGAACCTGGCTGGTGACTTGTACCATGAGTATGGCATACCTTTTCATTTTCTGTTAGATTGAAAGCTGCCATATTCATGCTCTCACAGCATGGGCCCAATTTTAATGTTCTCATTTCTCCTTTATTTGTAATGAGTATTAAAATTTGACACATGCCACATATATTAAGTTTTCTATCATTTATGATCCAATTAAGATTTTTTGCAAATTCCTGATGCACACACTGTTTGTTTGCACATATTGGCTTTTGAACATTCCCCTTTTATAAAAAAAAAGAAAAAAATTGAATAAAACAATTATGTAAAATAATGTAATTAACATAATTTACTCTATTTACCTTTGGACTGTTGTCCTCATCTCTGTTGTTGTTATCACACCAGCCTTCATTAAGTATATATAGATCCAGATGACATACAGGGATTAAGCTGGGCTGGGCAGTGTGTACTTATTCTCTGTGGAAACAGGGTGAACAATAACTGACTAGTACTAAAAATGAGAATTAGATGAGATCTCCCTAGATATGAATAGTTGAACAAGAAGTTTACCCCTGTAGATTAAGTAAAGAGTTCAGTTTGGAATTCCATGAAGGTTATCTGGATTGATATACATCTGATGAAGGCCAGATGGCTGAAAAATTGTTATTACAAAGATGAGGACAATAGTCCAAATGTAAATACTGTAAATAACTCCTCACCCCAGAAACAGTAATTAACATACGTTAGAAGAATTGTTAATTACATTTTAAGAGTTATTTAGTTTTCTTTCCACAACATTTCAGTCAGTTTGGTCAGTGACTTACTGATGCATAATCTGTATTGATTTCCATATTTCTGATAGTATGCATGAAGAAGGCCATAGAATGGATTGGCCAAAATATTGTAACAAAAGGGGCAAAATCAAATGTGATCAGTAGTTCAAATAACTCTTGGAATGTAACTAACATTTTTTTTAATTTATAGATAAATTGCTGCTTTCTTTCTCTTTTGTCAAACTTGATTGATAAGATGTATAATAATTCCACTTTTCTATCACTGTTTTGATAACATGATTTATAATTCCACCTACTTATGGTTTTTACAAAAATATCTATATTAAGTATCTCAATGTATTTGTGATCATGACTTTTACAAATCTGACCAATTGTAAATCTACTGTTTACAGTTTTTCTTTTCACTATGAAAGGAATGCAAGAATTCTGCTACATGTAAATCAGAAGATAGCTTAATTTTTAGAACTTTTATAGATATTTCTCATGTTTTTTTTTTTTTTTTTTTTTTTTTGTTTCTGGTTATCATTTCTGTTATAAAGCCCCTGAAGCTAGTTTTATTTTTCACAATAATAAGCAAGAATATTAAGAGAGTAAAATTAGAATTTGAAGATCTTACAAAGATAACTCTAGCATAAATTAAAGAATTATCATCTTGCTAAAAATATTTTTCACTGATACTATTCTTGGCCCGTTTTTGGTTTTGACTCATTTGAATTACTTTTGACCTTGTCTCTTGGACAACTTTATTTTCTTTGTATCTCTTGCTTTTGTACACCAGATAACTTGACTATTGTTGTTATAATAATAATAATAATAATAATAATAATACACCCCTTTTCTTTGGACTTGGTTTTTATTGTCACAACTTTTTTGCCTTTGAACTCTTGAGCATATATATGAGCATATATTCTAAATAAACACATTTTGTCATCTAATGCAAGCAAAAGACTGTAAACAAGTGAAAATCTAAAACTCTCTTCTTGTGATACTATTTCAATGTTAACTGATTGCCAAGACAGAATTTGATTGTTTGTTAGAACTTGGTGTTACTTTGCTCATTCATTAATGGCCAGTAGAATCAAGGATTTTCATCTTACTGAAAAACTACATCAGAAAAAAAAACTTGAAGTTTACAAAGAGAATCCATAAACTTATAAATGGATACAGTAAATAATCAGTTTTACTGAATAGAATTATGAGGGTTTTCTTTGGTTGGCTGATTCATTTTGTGTCCTTTCTCTGTAAATGACATTTTGGTATATAGTCATCTTAGGATACTGGGAGATTAGCAAATCTTCAGTAAAAGATCTTTTGGGTGACAGTAAGAAATTTAAAATATTATGAATGAGCTTAGATTAATGGCCAAGTGTCAATTATAATAAGATATTCTTTTTATTTGCCAATAATAAAATCTTTTTGACTTTAAGTATTTTTACACAAACTCTCTCTCATGCAGGAAAAATGTTAAATTTTCTGAAGTTTGAGATTGTTCAGTAATCTTATGTAAATTTTGTTAGGAAAATAATCTTCACTTTTACACACACTACCTGGCAAGGTTTAAAGTAAACTCAACCCAGTGTACTGAATGCTTTCCATTGAAATAAATGTGATTATAAATTCTTTATTACATATTTTGTAATCAGTTGCAAGCAGTATTCTATGTAAGCCATTTAAATTCTTGTTTTAAAGGTAAAAGTGAGATATTGCTATATACCCTCTCTAAATTTGTAAATTTTAGCAGTTTTAAATTTAATTTGTAAGCTATTTATGAAAGTCAATGTGGCTATGCCCTGTATATTTTGGTAGGATTAGGGCACCCCAAGATGGTGTAATAGTTAGCAAGCTTATCTCACTAGAACAATTATGAATGAGTAGTGAGTTTGATCCTCACTGGGTGCCCCATACTTTCAGCCTTATACCACACCTAAGCTATGCTTGGAAAATCACTATTTTGGTAAGATTATACAGAGTTATGTTCAAACTATATGGGAGACAATTTTTTTATTCATCAGTATTTGGTTTGGCATTTTTATGAAAACCAAATTGTTGAAAAATGCAAAATATATTACAAATATAACTGTCTTAACTGCTTATTTTACCTCTTTCACCTCTTTCACTTGGCCTACAGCCAGTGCTGTCAAAATTGATCAACAGAACTAAACTTAATTTCTCCTACTTATCAAGAATAGCTTTCAAGGCTTCCTGGTCATTCATGAGTCTCTATTGAGTTGACATGGTATCAGAATTTAATCGCCTATCAATGAAAAATTTCAAATAAAAAAAAAAAAAAAAAAATTTGACGCATGTGACTACTATATGGAAGCTGGCATGTTGTTCAGTTTTATTCAATAGTGTATACTTCTCTTTGGCCAGTTGGTAGTTGATTTTCCTTTTCAAGGAGAAAAGGCTAAAAGAACTATCATTGTCCATCATCAAAGGTAATACAAACCAGCTGGAAGATGACTAAGACTAAAGCATAAATGTGGCCTCAGTGTTGCCAACTAGAACATGCAGGGGCCCCTATTCATGTACAACATAGAACTGCAAATAAACTGATATTTTGTGACTTACTCATTAAGACTATAGCAGAAAGAAACTGAAAACAAGGGCTGAACCTCTACTTGTGTGCCTTTTCTCTTAATATTTTCATGGTAATTATTACAGAGAGCTTTCGTCTTTGGTACATTGACTTCACAAATTTAAACACAATACAGCATTGGAAGCTAGGTCTCATCATTTTACTGTACTTGATGGATATAGTTTTATGCTAACAGTTTCTTCTTTCACATTTCTTGCTTGTGGCACTCTCTTCTGGCATCTTGTTTTACTGTCAACTATGATCTTCAAAAATTTAAATGCAATGTCAATTGTCATTTTCTCCTGGAACTGTTTTTATTATTCTCTTATTTTTTTCTTTCAGTTCCCATCACTCTCAGTACCCCGTTATGTCTTAGTGGTTTTATCACCTTGCTTTGGGTGAAATGATTTTAAGAAAATAGTATTAAATTTGACTATAAAGAAATATGTTTGGTCCATTTGGAAAGGATTAATATAAAGTGTGTGTGTGTGTGTACACACACAGTGTTAAAAAAAATGTGAGAGTAAGCTGGACACAAATTTGTTTTTTAGTTTTAATATAACTTATGTGTAAGTGCATATTAGCTTATATCTAAATAATACTTTTGTGTTTTATATATATATATATATATATATATATATATATAATCTCAAATAGCTTGATACATATGCTAGCATGTCATACTGATTTCTTAAAATGATCTTGCTCAATTTGTATTTATTTAGTAAATAAATGTAAAGTATCAATTGCTAACGTTTAAAGAACTTGTCAAAGTTCAACATTTTTCATAGTCAAATCCTAATCTCAGGCTGTGTAAAGTATTAGCTATTGATAAGAATAGAAATTCACTGAGAATTTTGTATAAATTATTTGTTCATTGATTGAAATACTCTCAAGTAATTGTTTGTCAAATAGGTGTTGAAGATTTAATTATTAGTTTTTACTTAAGCCTGTTTTTTTTTTTCCTTTAATTTGTGGTAGATTGCTATTTGAAACAGGCACCTCATTACAATTGATTCTGTACCAAATCCACTGTGAAATACTTTGTCTATCTGCAATCACCTTATTTGTTAGTAATGCTTGCATTAATTCCTACAACTGAAAATCTCTCTTCATTTTAAATTGCATATTAATGTTTTAATAACAAAACTTATTCAAACAAAATTTTCATTTAAAAAAACAAAAACAAAAAAACATTCAATGATTATTCATGAAATATTTTCCCTAGTGCCCAAAATCTTTTGTTCATTTCTTTAGAAACTGACTAAAGGTAAATGGAAGTGTAGTGGAGAATCTTTAATGTCAGTGGGCAGAAATAAAAACCAAAACATTGCTTGCATATACCAGATTCAAGTTCAGACTCTTAAAATATAGTAGTTATTACTAATATTTAACTTTATTAGTGGATGAAGCATTCTCAATTATTAAATTCAAATAGTAGCACTAAAATTACTTGTGTATATAACATTAATATAAAACATGTTGATGTCAGGCATTCAGTGAGAGGATAAAACTGAAATCTCTATGGCTAGATTTAGGTTTTTGTAACCTGATTGGTAAAGCAGTTACCCCAGAGGGGCAGGTTTTCTGTGGATAAGGGATAAACCTGAATATTGTTGAATCTTTTCTTTATAACTGTTCTATACTGCTTACTAATGAACATAAAATGACAGTTTGGAGGTAAGGATAAAAACTAACAAGAGTTGAACACTAGTTAGATTAATAAAAGCTTTTTTTTCTCCTCTTGTATACTGGCAAAATTTATATACACAGAAATACAATATATAAAAGATACTTATATTTCACTGTTTTTTGCAACTTGCAGTTTCATATGAATGTGTGGTTTATTTGTGGGCTGTCACACAATCATCAGGCATTTGGAAAAGGATGGGAAACAATTCAAAATAAGGAGGCCATTACATGGCCCATACTATATATATTGTAGAGTAGGGGGAATATATATATATATATATATATATATATATATATATATATATATATATATATTAGTGTATGCCTGTGATGATTAGAGTGAATGAAAGTTTGGATGTAGCTGTTTTGTTAATCTTAGCTGTGTTTTTTGTAGGTTACCTAAACAACTAGTTCTAATGGAATTTTTGTAATTGCAATCAAGTAAAATTATGCAAAGAATTTATTCTCACTTTATCTATCCAATAACAAATTGATATCAGCTTCAAATTATCATATTTAATATTTAAAATCTCAATATAATTATTAATAGAAATTTATCAAAGGGTTAAAAAATTTATTACTGAGTGGAGTTTTTAATGCAAAATGATTTATCAGATGAAAAGTTTTAGCAGTTGCTGACATGTTGATCAAGCCTTGACTTTTTTTTTTTTTGTTCACAAATAACTTTAAAATTACAGACAAAACAGGATGTAAATTTTTCAGGCACTTTCTAGATAGTCGTATTTAAATTTTTTTTTTTTTTTTTTTTTTTTTTTTTTTTTTAAAGAAATGCTCATTTAAAAAAAAACAAAAAAAACAAAAACTAGATTTTGGTTACAAACCATTTTTCTTTGAAACTTTTTTCCCCGTGTTTGTTGACTGCCCTGTGAGGATTGAATACATTAACAATGAATTGTTACATTCTCAACTTCTTATTCCACAGCAGGTGTTCACTTGAATGCTTGTCCATCTTACTTTGGTTTATTTCTAAGCACATATCTGTCTGCATTAGTATTGCCATGACTTATCATGTGGCATACATTATGTGATGCTACAGCACTTGATTGTAATAAAACTAGGTTTGATGATCATGCACCAAATGTAATATAAACAGGTTTGATGGTTATGGGACCAGTGTAATAATGCACAATGATTGATCTTCTGTCATAGTTGTAGAAAAAAAAATACAACTTGTTGTTTGCATATTTGATAGTAGCCCTCAGGCATAGAGAGAGAAAGTGAGGTTAAACAAGGTTTCTCTGACCACTTCCAACAGTGTGGATTGCAGTTCCCCCCCACACTCTCCATGCCAAAATGCTGGCCACTCAAAAAGCAGGGAAGAATTCTGTATGAATGCACTGCAGATCTTTTCCTGGTCAAATTTATATCTGCATCCACTGGCCAAATCCGTATCGGTATATAGTATGGCATACTTACTTGATCACATGATTTGTGAATTGTTGATGCTTTATTTAATCACATCATTTAATGAGAAACATAACCTTTTGATCCTGCTAATCATGACCCCTTTTTGGTTGTCACAGCATTGTGAATATATTGCATGATAATTAAAAATCAAGTTGGTACTATTAAGCAGTGTACAAACCTTCACAGTGAAATATAAAATATTTAGATGGTTTATAAAAATTGAAGTCATTCTTTGATATTGCTGTTTTTAAAAAATAAATGATTCTAACATTAAAGAAGGGTTGTAATTTTTATAAACCATCTAAATATTTTCTATTCACTGTGAGAGTTTGTACATTGCTTAATCGTACCAACTTGATTGTTTGTTTTTTTTTTTTTTTTTTTTTTTTTTTTTTTTTCTTCTTCTCCAAAACAAAATACTGGTCAATACTATGTGTATGGTTTGAAAATGATATTTAAAATCTTTTTCTTCTATTAAATGAAAAATATCTAGTACAAATTCAGAAAATAAGTCTTTAAATATTTAAAGGTGCTTTCATAAATATACAAAAGAAAAAACAAATATTGATTTAATTTTAAATATTATGACTTCCTGCTTGATAATTTTAGCAATAAGATAACATCCTGATATTTTTCCTTATTGTACATTTTGTGTGTGATCATTTATAGTCATAATCAGAAATGTTTTAGGTGCATAAATGAAGATGATTATTAATTGCTTTGGAAATAGTATTATTTTTATATTCTTAATTCTTATAGTTTTAACTTTATCATTGAAATCAGTTTTTTTTTTTTTCTTTCAATTGACTACAACTTGATAACCTTAATGCTGTATTCAATATAAACACATGCAAGTTAAAGATTGAACTTCTGGATTCTTTATTATTCCACTGTACAATATTATAATTACTCTTTTATAGAATTTGGTAAAGTGGGGAATCTGGGAAAGTATCTTTCAAGAGCAGTAAAGAAGATTAAGTTTTATTGTTGGTGAACCTTGGAGAAGCAAACTTCAACTAATTCCTAAAGCCTTCTTTGTGACTGATTATCTTGGTGCTACAGATTTGTTATCAGTATTAGAATTAAATACATTGGATTCTGGGAGGTAATAAGGGATTGCAACTAGGACTCTCTGTTCTGGATTTTAATCACTAAGCATATTCTCTGGTGTTTCTGAGGATTATTATAGGAGCAGGTTAGTCTGAATTCAGGAACTTGGAGACAGCAATGAAAAACTACTTCACTACCTTTGCCAAGAAGTCATGACAATTCACAGATAATAAAGAAAAAAGAATTTGTGAAGAACCGTGAGTGTTTAGGTTCTGAACAGACATTGCATTAAAACTACTGCTTTCTATTCATGCTGTCTTATCTACTGGAACATCTCCAGTACTTTTGCTGTATAATGTGTGCTGTTAATTGTAAGATATCTTGTATATTGATGAAATCCACCACTATGTTTTAATTGCCTGTTACAGTACTAGTGAAAATCCACTAAAACCTTTTAATCAAGCCAAAATGTTTGCTTCACATTTAATGTTTGCATATCTATCAATCCACTGTACATAGTAGGTGTATAATAAATGGGTCAGAAGTATTTTGTTCTTGATCTAATCTGTGGCTTACCACAATTTTATCAAAGGGCTAATCTGACCTGACTATATAAACCACGAATGTCATATAGAAAATAATTCACCTTTTCTAATTTTGAAGTCGAGTTTCTTCCTAAAACGTTTAGTGGTATTATAAGATTTGCCTCCTTAAGACTAAATGTGACAGCATTGTATTCTATACAATAATATTTTATTATATACTGATAAATGTTAGCATTTTTAACTCTATACTTGTGGATTGGTATTTTGCTCTTCTGGTATCTATTCCAAGAATAGCTGGTTGATTTGTTGGTTGCTGTCTCTAGTGAACTTGCCTATCCCCCTTTTTGTTTGAAATGAACTCAGCTTCAGAAGATTGCATGATAATAAAATGCAAACATTGTCTTTTGATATAACCAATAGTTAATAATCTTTATTAATAAAATGATTTCTAGCTATAGATAGCAGTACTCTTGCAAAGTGTAAAAGCTTTAAATATCTGGAAGTAGTAGTCACATATTTTATGTTTTTGGAAGTGTACTAACAAATCAAATATTTTGGTTTTTGTAAATATTTTGTATTTTTCAATCTCGCCATTAAAGGATTTTTCATAAGAAGACTTGTAAGTCCATAATTCTTGTATATAAAATGACATCCCAAAAGATTAGAGACTGTAATACAATAGATGTTTTTGTTCTCTCACACTTGTAGAAATGAACTCTACTAGTTAATGTTTGTAACATAAAAGGTAAAGAGATGGTGTAGCTGTGACAGCTACGGATGCAGGCAGGATTCTGTGGAATGATTGTTGGGAACAGAAAAATTGAGCATGCTGTCTCTAACAGTAGCAAGGGTATGTCAGGACTATGAAAATTCTAGGTAGATGTCAGCAGCATATGAAAAATGTGGGCATCTGCCTGCAATGTAATGTAAGAATAGGACTGACAAAGTTAATGATTGGCCAAGGGCCTACAAAGGGAAACTTTGCATTAAATCACATTCCAGTTTAAAGATGGTGCCACTCAACACATCAGTCAAAGCACTGTACATGAGGTTTAGTAGTCATTGATCAACAAAATACCATTATTGACACTGATGTGTAACATTTTTTTTTTTAAGTAGATGGTTTAGTTTGTGGGTATAGAAGATTGCGTGAGATTGTGGACCCAGCCTGTCAACAAGATGTTATGCCAACTGGTGATGACTCTATAATGGTGTGTGGTGGGTATTTTGTTGTCTGAAAGGATTACTTTAGTAAAACTGGCGGTCTTATTTTGACAGGTGTGATATATGAGTATTTTCACCCCTTTATGCACTCAATAAACACAACATACAGTGAAACATGCCTGGGTGGATATGGTTATTGTCTGTTGACTACTTGTTTCCAAGTGCACCCATCTGCTAGTGTGGCTAGCTAATCCCTGTTGCAGACAACTGCTCAGGCACATTTATATTTCTTCAACACCCACAAAATCAACTTGTGCTTTATACTGCAACTATGCTTAACAGAATTTAGTTAGTTTCTTTGAAGGAACATACAATCTGGCATGATCAACAGCTTTGAACAAGGCCAGTACACTCAAATCCTTAGTTACAATAATTTGTGATTTTGTTCCAGCACAACCATTGACAGCTTCTGAACAGTTTTAGCTACACCATTTCATTCACAATGCTTGGATCACTTTCCAGTAGTGTAGCACACTGGGATCATATGCCCAAGCCAATATCATCAAGAAGTTACCTCCCTGTCAAATTGACACTGGTAAGATTCAAACTCTTGGCATACAAATGTTATAACTGCTGAACCATTCACCCATCATAGAATAGATATGCTTATGCAGCAACTCCAGCACCTTATTGGTGCCATGTCATGCGTAGCTGCCATTATTCAGGCAGTGTGAAAAGATTTTTTTGTTTTTAATATTTTAGCCTTTCATTCTATTGATACTATGTATAGTTTCTGGTTATTTGTGTACAAAGATGATTTTAGAACATTGCAGAGTTATCTTATACGAAAAGTTGCCTGAGTTTTCTTGGAGTCTGTAAAATGTCAATTATTAAGGAGACATTCAAAAGTAGACAATTTAAAATAATAGTAGTTGTAAACTATTAATTTTCTTCATTTGATTTTGATAGGAAGCAAAACAAGAGTTGGGGGGAATATTTGTGAAGAAAAAATGTGGGAGGAATAAACAGTTAAGATTGTGTGTGTTTGATAGATTTTATTTTGTTGCATATTACAAGTAGTCACTCTTGTGCTTGCAGCCCAATCCTATTCAGGAAGTAAGTCTGGTATTGTTGGAGAGATCATATCCAGAAATAAGTAGGTTAATACTCTGGCAGACTGCTTCACTTCAATTTATAGCTCAGTGGATTAGAATTTTTATAGGAAATCACATTTTGCATGCAACAATTTTCTGCTGGCTTTTGGAGGACAGTTGACTCGTAAACAGCTGTTTAATCTGAGTATCTCCTTTGTCCACCCACAGCAGTTCTAACAGATACATTCTTTTCAGTGTAATTTCTGTTCAAGTTATTGGTAACATGAGGTCTTGAGTAAGTGCTTCTACTCCTGTTAGTAAATAAAAATGATTTATTAAAAAAAAAAAAATAAATAAAAAGAAAAGTTACAATATTTAAACTTCCTCATTGTCCATTTCACAAAGGATAGGGATATGATCCTTTGTGTAAAAGAGTTTTTGCCAGTCACTTTTGCTCAAATTCATGTTTGGAAATGCTCAGTTAAGATTTTCATTGTGGCTTATAAACCTTTCTTATAATTAGCAATGTCAATATATATTTTTGTAAATATGTTACTTTAGAAACTAATATAGAGATTTAAATTGTTCATGCATTCACTGTGGGAGGGAAGCTATGAGTATGGTGGGTGTCTTACTGTGACTTATTTTGACTTGGTTCAAGTTTTAGGACAGCTTCTTACATGATTTTCATCTGTTATGATGAATAATTTATCATCTAAAGCCAACAGTATAAATTTACTTTTTAGTACACAGTTGGAGTTGTAGAATCCTCTTATAATTTATCGTTGATATTTATCTTTTAAGAATACTCTAAATTAATATCCTTCTAAAAATATGTTTTACCTTATCTAGAAAGCATCAAAAATTATAATTCTCTTTAAATATAGACAATCTTTAACTCTTGGCTAATAACTTTTATAAAAACATTAAACAATGTCTATGAAGTATCAAATAATATATTTTTGACTAAATTAACTTGTAATCTTTGTATAAATAATCTAAAATACTTATCAGTGATATGCATTATGTTACATTTTTATAAGAGAGGATTTATCACTTGGTTATTTTTTTTTTTTGAAAATAAAAAAAACTTTAGTGGGTGCATAGATTACATGAGTTTCCAGGTTTTTTTGTTTTTTTTTTAATTGTTGAAAAAAAGATGTCTAAAACAAACATTCATATCGGAAGTTGACCCATTTAATGCCAAAATAAATTTGTACATGAAAAATAAGGCCTTAAATATAATGAAGTTGACTTTTATTTATACTGGACAGTATAATGCTTACTTTTCCTGTATAAATTTACTAGAACCATTAAATAGTTAACTACTACTTGAAATCTGATTTTCATGCTGGTAATTACGATCCAGGCCATATTTTACATTGCTTGGAGTTTCTACCTATCGTAATGGAGCACCATTAGCACACATCGTGATATAGATATTCTTGACTGGAAAAATATGTAATGATATGGATAATCTTGACTGTATGGTTTTATTCTTGTCTGTTTTTCTTGTTGTGAGATTGGCAAAATTGTTGAGGATGGTAAGGAAAAGGATGTAAATTGTAAACATTTACAATGTTAACAATCGCGATCATGACTTCTACATGTGAGCATAATCTAGTTCATATAATTTCATATATTTTAACATGATACTTGCCTGTTAAATAGAAATTATTTTTATTTAAAGAAAATTTAATAAAATCTAATTGTAAGTAAGTGACATTATGCTAAATACAACTAAAATGAAAGCTCTTCCCCCTGGCCATATCAGCAATTCTGAAAATTTTGGGGTGAGAATTTTACATGAGTAGAAGCTTTTTTTTTTTTTTTTTTTTTTTTTTCAACAATTTTTAATTCTGAAAATCACATGCATAAATTACATGGGTTTAAATGGCAATAGTTCTACAAGGGAATGCCAAAATGTTCTTGGCCTGACCAAGCAGATTGATCTTGACCATGAAATATACTTGCTATTTTACATATTCACTTTGTACCTTCTATATTTTTCTCTAGCAATCCCAACAGAAAAAGATCTGATGCTTGGTCATTGAAATGTTGATTGTGGGAAGTATCTTGGCCAAAAATATTTTCATTACACCTTCATATTGTATTTGTAATCAAAATCTCTTGATTTCCAATTTATGACATTGAATGATAAAGCTTACTGGATCAAAGTTTGTGAAAAATTGCTATTGTTTAGTTACTTTTACTTATTACTACTTCTATTATTGCTACTTGTTTAGTTACTTTTTATCTTTGTCCTGTCCAAAAACTTAAGTACACATTCCAAGAATGGATGTTATGAAATTTGATACTCTAATGTTTATAATTTTGACTTAAGTTTCTTCATATATAAAGTAAAAATGCAAGCTGTATTTCTTAAGTTTAAAATCATTTTGAGGAACTTTGCTTTGTCTAAAAATAAAGTTACCTTTGATCAGTGATGTTTCAAAGTTCATTATTTTTATTTCCTTTTTTTTTTTTTTAATTAATATCTATAATTTCATTCAATAATCAATGTGTAAATGCTGAAAGTTTTAAGTTTCTTTAATTAGTTTAATTTTGAATGTTTATTGGACTTCCTGGCATGCTTTATATATATATATATATATATATATATATATATATATATAAACACACACCTAAGTTATTTTACTATGATACTGTGAAAAAAAAATATTAAAATGACAAAATTAACAAAAATATAAATTTAAAGAATAAAAGCTAAAATTCATTTAGTGTATTTGATCTGAAATATAAATGTTTATAAAATAGTATTATTTTACTGTAATGTCAATGTTTTATCCCCAACTGATCTTTGCTACATCTGACTAAACTTTTTATATTTGTAGTGAAAATATATTTAGATTTTAAGATACATCAGTATAGATCTGGCATTTTCTTGTTGTGACAGAATTGAGAAAGTCCATTGATATTACGAGTATTTCTGGAATACCCTCAATTATTGATAAAGATATTTGGGCTTCAAACCCATGCCTGATCCCAAAGTTATCATCTGATGGAGTCTTTCAAGAATTGCTGTTTTCATACCAATATTTGTATAAACTTATACTGTATTTAAACTCTTTATAATAAAAGATTTCTTTGAAAGCTGTGCAGCAAAATGTTTTTACAACATACAGAAAATGTAAACTTGGTTCACTTATCTCCTATAACTATAAATGGATTCATTCAAATAAACAAATACTTGCATCATACCTTGCTGTACTTTCATTTTCTAAATATGGTGATTTTCTAAGCACAGTTTAGATGTGGCACAAGGCCAAAAGTAGAGAGGGACCCAATAAGGATCATACTCATTACTGTCCCAATTGTTCTAGCAAGACAATGTGCCCAAGAATTATTTTCTAAGTGTTGCTTAGATTTGGCACAAAGCCATAAATGAGGAACACCAAGTGAGGATCGAACTCACTATTCAGATATAATTGATCTAGCAAGCAAGACAAGCTTGCTAACCATTACACCACTTTGAGGTGCTCCTTTTATTTTCTAAATATGGTTTACAGTATCTACCTATATTTCTGTGATGAGGTATTATGTACACTATTTACATTATTCAAACTATTGTCCTCACCTTTATTGCCATATTTATTACAATGTTTCGGCTGTTGTACGTTCCAGCCTTCTTCAGGTGGTTGGAATGTTGAACTGAACCCTTTATTTCGCTCACTGGGGTAAACTGTTCTAGTTCCACGTGCCATGTTTAATGGATGTCAGTTATCAATTATCTCCTGTTATTTCCCCTCTCCAATTTCTCCACTACCTTAACCGGGTATTGAACTCACACTCTTTGGGTCCTGTCACTGGATCTAACTAACATCTTTATCCACTGTGCCATGTGTCCTTGAAAAGGCCGGAGCATACAACGGCCGAAACATAATAAATATGGCGATAAAGATGAGGACAATAGTCTGAATAATGTAAATAACGGTTTTCAGTTAACTTCAGTTTTGCTTTTGGTCTTTATTATGACTTAATTGAGAGCTTTAATATATTATGGATTATACCCAATTCTTATTTTTTTAAATAGTATATTTTAATATTTAAAATAATGATTTCATATTGACAATGTCACACTTGACAAAAAGGTGCAGTTTTGATTTTGTCAGATTATTTTTAAGTGCAAAAGATCTGAAGAATTAAGATTGGAACATAAACTTGTAAAGATTTTGGTATTAAATATTGTTTTGTTATGTCTAAAAGGTTGCTGCCATCTTAATTATAAGTTGTTTATGTAAAATTTTGTATAAAGGCTAATTTAACTGGTTTGTTTGGTTTACATTGTCTTTTTCTTTACAAAGATTATATCTTTTAATTGTTGTTTCTCTGAGCCAATCTTATACTAATATAATGACAATTGCCATATTGATTTTTTTTTTTTTTTTTTTTTTTCTGAACAAGAATTTGACTGTAGCATCATGTCAAAATTTATTTTTCTGATTTAAAATTAGCATTAACAAAACAGTGGATCGTGGCTAATTAATAAAACTGACCTTGTTTACCTTATTAACTTTGTTTTTAGTTCTTATGAAAGATAATAGAAAAATCAATAATGAAAATCTAAAATGACTTTAACACCTTATTCGTCTTTAAGCCACAAAAGCTATAAGTTACTTGTAAACACCACCATAATTTCTTGAAAGTTATTGATTCTTTAATTTCTGATTTATTTGTAGAGAAGAAAAACTTGCAAAATTGATGTAACCTTCAAAACTCATTTATTATCCATAAATAAGCTTATTAATACAAAGATATTAAGAAAACTGACAGTATAAAAATGAATAATCTATTCATTATTTTCAACATAACCTCAAAAAAACTAACTCTTGACTACAAAGTCCTTGGACATTCTGGCTCACTTCTAGATGGTAACTTTGAGTGTATTGGTATTAGTGTAGAAGGTTTTATTGGCAGTTCATGCCAAAATGCTCAACACAAAAGTCTAGCAACATTAGCTTTATATAACTTCTTCACATTTTTGGCTATATGACTGGGAGCACTATTTTGCATTCGCGTATAGTTGCGCTCTGGCAAATCATGGTATATCAGGGCTTTTGGGTAAGCATTTGTATCCTCTTTTTCTCCAAGCTTGTACAAGAATGAGTATCCTTTTCCTATCAGAAACTGTGACACCTATGATTTAGGCAGGATGCTTTGTCCTGTTAACTCTAGTCCTTTTGGTAGTTTAAAATAGCATCTCTAAGCACTTTCTTACACTTTTCCTGCTTTCTGGCTTTCAAAGGACTCTTTGAGGAAGTACCTTGGTACCTTAGTGTATAACTTAAGGCCAAAGTTGTCATGCACAAATCTTCTGATGGTCTTGGGGTTGACATTTAACTTGGCACTTACCTTATGCATTGCTGTTGTTGGGTCTTTTAAAATTTTGTCTTTATGGCAATAATGAACTTTTGATTCCACTTGTGATTGCCGGTGTTGCTGGTCTGCTTCCTCTGGATACTGTTGCCCATGTCTCTTTTCTTGAAATTATAAACAGGGGCACATGAACAATATTGTGGATGCTTTGTCATTTATTCTTCTGTGAAGCTATTTTCTATTATATTAAAAACAAAAAACGTGTGTATTATTGATGACATTATACACTCTTCTGCATTTAGTTTCACATCATTTGGTGTCATGTTTTGTGGCTATATTTCTCCTTTGTACAATGGTGAATGTTTTGATATTTTTTTTCTTGGAAAACTTGATTCATTGTATTTCTTGATAGCAACAGTAATTCTTTTCTGTTTGACTATTTAAAATTTTGCATGTCAAACTTATTTCATGTTTTGCTGATTTAGGATAGTAATTTTCTCTTGTAAATGGCTAAGCATATTTCACTGATATTGTTTTATTTTTTGTATTTATACAAAAGAGGCAACAAATGGTTGTTTGCTGAATTTAATATAAAGAATTATTTCAAATGGGAATCAAACTGCAGCTATGTGTCAAGATTCATATATTTTAATACATGAAAATTTTTATGTCAATATTATAGATTTTCCAAACCAGTATTTTATTTAGGATGATAAATTACTTGGTCTGATTTAGTTAAGAAGAATATCTGGTTGTCAAACATGAATTCAAACCATGACACACACACACACACACACATATATATATATATATATATATATATATATAAAATAAATTTTTTTTTTTTTTTTTTTTTTTTTTTTTTTTTTTTTTTTAAGAAATATATGAATGGTCAGCAGCGGGTGGTGGTAGTAGTAGTAAACTGTCCAAAAATTGCCTGAAAGCTAGCAGTTATGATCAATATTGGCGAAGTAAAAGTGGTCAATTTTATTTGAGATCTTTTTCAACATAAATGGAATTGTTTGTTATAGAAGTTCACTTGTAGGTGCTTTTATTCCAAATAAAAAGACTAAAATAGGAGATTTAATTAAAATAACTTAAAACTACATTTTCCACTTTTATCTCTGAGATGCAACAATGGTCTTTTAAATATGACTTAGTAATTATATAGTTTTAATATTAGGTTGAAGCCAATACTGTTATCTGCAGCTTTTTTTAATTTTTTTTTTTAGTCTAGTCAATGAATTGAGTGTAAATAATGCATATCAAGTTATATATACATTAATTTTGAAGTAGTAGCTGATCTCTTCATTCCAGTTACTTGGCCAGCATGATTTCAAGGTTATATTTGTATAATTTATTATTGTAAATGCTAATGTTTTTGTGTGCTTTCTGATGTGTGGTTAGTGTAATGGATAGTGGCTTAGAATGAGAAATTGAAGAGCCAAGTTCAAATTCCAGTCTAGTTCATTACATTCATTTAAGTGCAAATACCCTTGGGAAAGGTATGACTCCATATCTCCCTTCAGCTTTGGGTTAAATAGTAGAACTTTTATCTTGGAGGAAAAAAAAAAAAAAAGGAAAACATTATCTCCAAAATATTATTAATGCAATATTCACTCACAAAAAAAAAAAAAATTCTTACTCCAAAAATGTTTTAGCTTTAAATAACCCAAAAAAGTCTGACAAACTGTAAAACTAAAACAAACCAATCAATCACTTAATTTGTATGTTTCTTTTTCCTTATCATTTCACCAAACAAGACAATAAAGCCACAAGGGATTACTGAGTGTGAAAGAAAAACATTAAGGAACAAGAACAATAAAAGAAGCGGAATCAAAAAGATTTTTGAAGATCAGAGTTGGCTGGAAAGCAAGAATCTGGAAGAGATTTCCACAGGTGTGATAAGTGTGAGAAAAACTGT
>OZ010585.1:55882314-55924814 GCA_963932145.1 Acanthosepion lycidas | reverse complement strand
TATATTTCCTGAGCAAAAATTAAAATCAGTGGTTTGGGAGCTAAAGCAATTTACACTTGTCTACATTTTTTCTTGTATGCGAACAAGGTAAAAATGAAAATCAAAAATTCTTTTTTTTCTTTTGTATATTGTTCATGTCAAAGATTGAGAAAAAAAAGTAAAATGTTTTATTAATTAGATTTTGATTAGCAAAACTTTAAAACTTTTCAGTTAAATAAGAATCTCCCTTTTTTTTAAACAGAATTGATTGCAGTTGGATTTTTTTATAATTATTTTTTTTATATAAGTAATCTTATTTTTAGTTTTCTGTCAGCGTTAATTGCAATCTTCTTTTTTTTTTTTCTTTCTTTTAAGCTTTAAATGATCTATATCATTTGTAAATTTTTATATATACTTTGCCAGGAATAAAATGATAGACAATGCTTTCATTTTGACTTTCAAATTTCCTGGTGACATTATTGTTGCTTTCAAAATCTTTATACAAAAATATCTGTAAAAATCCTGCAAGAATTACTGTGGCTACAACATCTGCATGTAAATACTAATGCACTTGTTTTCTACCCAGCCATTTTATAAAGCTGGTTCAGTTTAAATGATTTCTTTTTAATTAAGAAGAAAAACTTTTTATTTTTGGAATTTGCATCTCTTATTTCATTCATTTAAATTCTTCTTTAATTGAAATTAAAGTTTTACACACAAATCAATTAACCATAACTTTTTTTCTTCTGTGCAATTTGTTCAAAACCTATTTAAGCTCCTCTTTGCGTTAAATTAGTATTACCAAAATATGAAATGGTTTAACTTAAAATGTTTATCAAAACTATAAATGAATAAATAAGACAGAATATAGGTAATCAGAAAATTGGTCTGCTTTGGTGTCATAAAAAAATAACTGGGCAATTATAAATGTCTGCAGAACATTCTAACTTTAAATTATTATTGTTAAAGTACATTTTTTTGACACTTCTCTCAATAGTGTTTTAACCTTTTCAGAATATGTTTGGAATGTGTTTTTCTGATTTGGTTAAATTCTATGCAATCTCAATGCATTTTGTAAGTGAAATTTGAAAATGTTTGTAAAATTTGTAAAATATACATGCATCTTATTGAAATAAGATCATGGGCATAGTTAAAGTTTATTTGAAAATGATCTACCTATTTAATATTAAAAGAAAAAAGTAACCCTCCAAGAGCAGTGGCATCTTCCACTTTTTCAAAATGCTTTACAAAGTTCTCTTTATGGATTGCCATCAGCTTCCTTATGTTATTAATCTCATCCATAATCTAAAATCATCTCCGTTTCCAGTGATTTTTAACTTCTGGAGAAATGCTAGAAGTCATAAGTAACCAGATCTGGACTGTAAAGGGATTGTCAGTCCTGAATGATGTTGTTATGCCAAAAAATAAAAAGCCTTGCACAAAACAAAGAATGAACAATCAGGATATTCAAAATTGTTGGATACATTCAAACCTTTGGTGCTAAAAGTTTAATCTGGATTTTACTCCTTGAACCATCTCAAAAGCCTTTATCATCAAATAGTTTCTATGGACATATATTCAAACTCCAAGCAATGCACAAACTCATTATTATTGTACTGAACTAAGTAACCTCACAAGAGTGTCTGTTTATAGATGCATCCTCTCTGATTGGTTGCCAATTTAAATCAAACTCAGTAACCAGTTTTTGAAATATTCAAAATAAATGGATATTTTTTCAGATAAAACTAATATAAAATGTAGGTTACTAATCAGTCCCTTTTGTTCTAATTTAAATTATAACTTTTAAACTATTAACAAAAATATAATTAAAACAGCAACTCTAAAAATCATCATCCTTATCAGTTTTCTATGTAACCCATTGTATCATGTGTAAGATATATTAAACAAATACTTCAAAATATTCATGACACAAATTTTTGCAGTAAGTGAGGATTGTATTTTGCTACCATTTGAAACCATTTTATACATACATACACATATCTCTATATATATATATATATATATATTGTTTTACCTTTTATTACTACCTGTTGTTGATTTCAACTCTTACTTTAGCTTTACTCATTTTTTTTTTTTTTTTTTTTTTTTTTTACTAAGAAACTAAATATTTAATTGGATTTTGATTAATTCTTGTAATTTTTTCTTCAACTGACTTTTGTCTTACTTTACCAAGAAGTGTAATTTTTTGTACTTTTTCTAGCAGCATTATTAATCAATAAGATTTCAGTCTCTAAATTCAATCATACTTTTTGCAAAGCTTGTGACCCACCTCAATTTTTTTTTTTTAATTTAGACTATTTATAAAAAAAGAATCGACTGTAATTCAATGCAAAGAAACTTAGCTCATTTTTCTCGGGTTAATTTCAAAGCAAAAACAAAATGTATTTGTTTCTCATTGTTGTCTAGACATATTAGCAGTGCCTTGTAAGTCTAAGCTTGAAAGTACCTTACATTAACCCTGAAATACACTGGTCTTTTCTGTTTGACAATCATTGATTAATATATTCTTAATCTGAATTGATGTCTTCTAGTTCCAGAGAATTATTTACAATTGTGAATCAATAGAAAAATCATCTTTACTGGGAGAATGTTGATATTTACTCAGTATATCCACAACATTGGGACAATCAGATTAAATGAAATACAATGCTAATGGTCTGAGAGATTAGATTGTTAACTGTTGCTCCACAATAAAACCACTCAAGTGATAAACCTTACTCACTTCCCAAATATCAGAATTTTTTTAAAACCCTGCTTTGGGCTGAGGATTTTTTAGTATCTCCCTTATATATAATAGCATGTTCAGGGTGTGGTGGATAAATTGTGGTCTAAATTATTCAAAAATGAAAATAACGCTGATATCTCATTTTAACAGATATTTTGTGTAATTTTGGTAAATATATCTTGAAATACTAAAGCAAAATTTTTTCAATACAATCACCATTGGCTTCAACCACTGCCTCCAGAAAACTTTAGAATCTCCTGCAACACTTCTGGATGGTCTCCTTGTTTAAGTTGGTGAATGCTGCCATAATCCTTGCCTTCAGTTCATCTTTGATGTTAAAAGGAGTTTTGTTAGTCCCTTGCCCCACACAATAATCAAGGGGTTTGCTGTTTGGGGAGTTGGGTGGCCAGATGACAGCCATGACTAGATTTCCCTGTTTGTGTAGCATGGTGCAGAGCCCTGTTTCCAGACAGTCTTCCAGCAGCCACCCTCTTGACCCATGGAGGCACCACATTACCTTCACTAGAGATCACTCCAAACACTTTTATAATCATCATGAGACTCCTCCAACTCTTTCTGAATCCTCTGCATTGTCTTTAGATTGACATCCAAACTCTCTGAAATGTTCATATTGGGGCTTCTGGTGCAAGCGAATGCCAAGCAGTACAGCATGCCATTTCCAAATTTCTGGCAGTTAATTGCATTATAGTGGTCTTTTTCGCAGACAGTGCTCAACTGACTCTACTATGCTGTGCAGTCAACAAAATAAAAAAAAAACAAACGATGCACTGCACAAAAGTAAAAATATAAAATGGTGACAATTTACCCATCACACCCTGTATTTAGAGATTCTAGATAAAATACAAAGAATATTCAATGTTATTTGTCCTGACTTCAGTCACTTTCTCACTGCTGTAATGTAACTTCCCTGCGCCTTTTCTATAAATACTTCCATGGTAATTGTTCTGATCACTTTTCCTCTATGATACCTAGACTTTATGAATTTAAGCGCAATACTAGATTGGTGACATGGTCTTGTCATTTTAAAGTTGAAATGGCTAGATATAAACATAAGTTCTATACTAACAGGTTCTTTCACCTTTCTTGCTTGTGGGACTCTCTTCCAGCTTCTTGCTTCCTTGTCAACTTTGATCTTCAAGAATTTAAATGCAATGTCAATTGTTATCTTCTGTCTTAATTCATGTTCTTTTATTATTCTCTCTCCTTCCTTAAGTGTTTTTTTATTTTATTTTATTTATTTATTTATTTTTTTTCCTCTCTCATTCGCTCACACTCAGTAACCACTTATGCCTTAGTAGTTTTGCTTGGGGCAAAATGATTAAAACACACACACACGCACACACACATATATTACACATGCAAGTTTACCTTAATCTGATATAAGACCACAAATAGAGAACACCCGGTATGAGTTGAACTCAGCTACTTTTCTGACCATTATTTTACAGTGACTAATACCTAGTAAATATTTTAACAAACTCCAGTTTCCGGATATTTACATGTGCTTTGGAATTATCTCTTTATTATAATAATTATAAAATTTAAAAACAATATTTTAAAAGATAATATATTCCATAACTTTCAAAAGTCATAATATTCATGAAATATGTTCAAAAGTATATTTGGCAATAATTTATTTCTGACTATTCAAGACTGCATTTGTTATTCATTTGGCCCCATTTAATCAACATTTTGCTCCATCTGTTACCTTTCTTTATGTGTACATATGTGTTTAACACTTTTGATAGATTGCATACTCAGTAGAAATGCCTGTGAGCAACACACTGACCCTAGGTTGAGTACACAGATACTCTGGTCCTATGCAAAAGTGCTGATCTGTATGTAAATAATCCTGTTATTCTTGATAAGTACTTTGCTAGTAATTATAAAAATAAAAAATAAAAACTTTCTCTCTCCTGAAGCCATTTTTAATCATTGATCTTGTACTCAATGCATGGAATTTTTTCAAGTTAAACCTTGCTTTTACTTTGTTTTTTGTTTGTCTTTGCATTCATGAGTTATATTCTTATCTCTCTTTGAGAATTTCTGACAGAATCTAACATTACCAAATATGAATCTAGGTAAATTGTTCAATTTAACTGATAAAATGAGAATCGGTTTCTAATATGCTTGAGTATATAGGACTCTTTTTTTCTTTTTCTTTTTTCTTTCTTTTTTTTTTTTTTTATTAAAAGAGGATTAATCGTAAACTGATGTGTAGCTTGAAGAAATACATAAAAACAATTATCTTCCTCATTGATACTGTTACCTTGTAATATTAAAAAGGAAATTAATTTATCCTGATAAGTTTGTGTGTGTCGGTGTATTTAAATCTTTTTTTCATTGTGTGTGCCTGTGTGAAAATAAATCTGTAACCTGACAAGTAGATGTTAACTGAATTTTGACCTGAAATTTTCACTGAGAGGTCTGGTAGTGGGACTGTTGCTATGGTAACAGAGCTAAGGTACAGAAAGTGAAGCCACTTGGCACAGTTTGATCTTTAACTCGGTCACATGTACACATTAAATTATAATGGTCTCACTCAATTCTGTTTATAGCAGTGCTTGGAAAGAAATTGTAGAGTGTAGTCGTGTCACCACACCACAGAGGTCCCATCAGTGACCATAGCTTGTATCGCAGTTTTTGGCCAAATACAACATTCCCCGGGTCTTCCAAATACAACATTCCCCGGGTCTTCCAAATACAACATTCCCCGGGTCTTCCAAATACAACATTCCCCGGGTCTTCCAAATACAACATTCCCCGGGTCTTCCAAATACAACATTCCCCGGGTCTTCCAAATACAACATTCCCCGGGTCTTCCAAATACAACATTCCCCGGGTCTTCCAAATACAACATTCCCCGGGTCTTCCAAATACAACATTCCCCGGGTCTTCCAAATACAACATTCCCCGGGTCTTCCAAATACAACATTCCCCGGGTCTTCCAAATACAACATTCCCCGGGTCTTCCAAATACAACATTCCCCGGGTCTTCCAAATACAACATTCCCCGGGTCTTCCAAATACAACATTCCCCGGGTCTTCCAAATACAACATTCCCCGGGTCTTCCAAATACAACATTCCCCGGGTCTTCCAAATACAACATTCCCCGGGTCTTCCAAATACAACATTCCCCGGGTCTTCCAAATACAACATTCCCCGGGTCTTCCAAATACAACATTCCCCGGGTCTTCCAAATACAACATTCCCCGGGTCTTCCAAATACAACATTCCCCGGGTCTTCCAAATACAACATTCCCCGGGTCTTCCAAATACAACATTCCCCGGGTCTTCCAAATACAACATTCCCCGGGTCTTCCAAATACAACATTCCCCGGGTCTTCCAAATACAACATTCCCCGGGTCTTCCAAATACAACATTCCCCGGGTCTTCCAAATACAACATTCCCCGGGTCTTCCAAATACTACATTCCCCGGGTCTTCCAAATACTACATTCCCCGGGTCTTCCAAATACTACATTCCCCGGGTCTTCCAAATACTACATTCCCCGGGTCTTACCTTGCAACTTTTTCCTCTTTCCAAAAATCAAATCCCACTTGAACAAGATTTCAAAATGTCAAGGCAATCCAAAAGAATGTGATGAGGCAACTGCTTGCTATCCCCCCCCCCCAAAAAAAAAGAGGAGTTCCAGGGATGCTTCCATCAATGGAAATGACACTGAATATAAAATGTGGTTTCAGAATGGGACTACTTTGAAGGAGATTAAATGCCTGAATGATATGTGTTGTAGTTTTTGTTTGTTTTTTTTATAACAACAAATACTTTTTGATTAAACCTCATAATGTTCAATCTATATTGTTAGTATTTACCACTGAATTCTATATGTATATATACTGATGGAAAATATAATTCTAACATCATAAAAGATGATGCTGATTTTGACTTGGTAGGTGCATGCTTGTGGGTAGTAGATATTCTGATAAATTTTTAAAAGCCTTTAGTCATCTTTCGTTGTATTAACACTCATATCAGTATACTATTTCTGAGCTTTAGTCATAAATAAATTATTGTAATATGATTCAGTGTTGTGAAAGTGTATTTATAAGAGGTTTGAATATTGTTGATAAATCTTTTCAGAAAATTTTCGCATATTAATCTGTATATGAAATCATTTACTATCATCCAGCTATATTACATGGAATCAATGGAAAGACATGTCAGTGTACCTGTAATGATATGCTGAATGTTTTCTGTTTACTCCACCTTCAAAATTTGAACAAATAATCAACCATTAGAATTCTTTCTTGATTGGGCAGAGAACTTTTCAGTACTACTTTGCATTTTGCATATATATATATATGTGTGTGTGTGTGTGTGTGTACACCCATGTATCATATATGTATATTATTCTTTTTACCCTCCACTTTCTTAAAACAGGAGCATATAAAAACTACCAGTCTGAAAAAGGTAAATATTATTGACACCAACAATACTAATTTATGATTCTATCCACTATCGATAAAACTAGAAAAACATCTGTCCCTGACACTATAATTACAACCACCACCTCCAAGATGACGAAGGATTTGGTCAGCAAAAAACGCAGAACCAACACCACACCAGAAGCTGGAATATATAAAATTGAATACCTGTAATGCCATAAGAACTATGCAAGTGAAACTTGCAAAACTGCATCTATGAATGCAAAGACCTCCATTGAGATAACTCACTATACTCCTTAGTAACACGAAGATATAAGGCCATAACATTTATTTTAAAAAAAAATTGTCCACCCTACCAAAAAAAAACAAAAAAAGCAATGAACACATTCTGTCACAAAGAAAATACCTTGAAGGAATATTAATTAATAACCTTCAAATGATAAACAAGTGCCAGGTGCACTTTTTCAGATCACTAATATTGATAAAACCTATATTTAAAGAATGTAAAATCTAGACACTTGATGAACAAACCTTGTTTTACACATTCATTTCCTAAAACTTTGTCATCTTCACCATACAATAATAAAAAAAAAAAAAAAAACACACGCTAAGGCACCTTTTTCCAACATGCTAAATATTTCCCAATTTTATAAACACTAAAAGAACCTACATAATAATAAAATTTAATCACATTACAATATACTTATTCTCATTACACACTAAAAATAATAAAAACAATCCTAATAATAAAATTTATTTTCAAATTAATAACATAAGTTTAATACAGTTTCTATTATTGCTACTGTCTTAAGGAATCTGACATACAAACACTATGAGTAAGAGACATACAAAATACCTTCTAGAATTCATATGCACACACACATACCACAAAACATGGACACGTGATATCTACCCAACTAATAAAAACAAACTGTAGCAAATTCGAAATACTTAAACTTTCTCCATGTGTCCTCATTCCACAAAAAATTTCTGAAGTTGCAATAAAGTCAGGGAAGTATACCAAATTTATAAACACACACACACACACACTTTCAATCTGTATGTCTTGTATTAAAAGGATAATTTTCTGTATTATTTTGATGATAGACTATATTTTTTCTTTTTAATTTGAGCATTCTCAGTATTAAAGAGATATAATACAAATAAATCTCTTCTCTTACAATTGTATTAAGAAGAGTGTAAATGCACATGGTTATATCAATGCATTTGTACACACACACAGGTTGTCTAAGAACTGTCACCAAAAGGTTAGGAAAATGTGATACAATTGTCAAAAAGGTCACCTTATATTTTCCTTTATTATATCAGTCTATTCCATGGATATTCTATATTTTAAACATAGAGGCAAAATGTAGTATAGGTGTTATCAATTTCTGATGAGGATACTTATATTGCACTGATGCCCTTTGGAAAGACATGAGTCTACATCTTCAGGTTCTGCCTCATCGCTAGACATCTTGACAAAAAAAAAAAAAATTTTTTTTTTTTTTGTTTCTGGCATGCAGCAGTGGTGGGGACTTTTGGCCAAACCACCCTATCACAACATGCTTACAATCCAGACAGGATAAAGCTGTTACACTCCTTGACAATCTTGAATGGTGCCAGACATCCAAAATATAGATGGAACAAAATTAAGAAAAGTTAATGATTTTAGAGGCTATTCTGATCAACTGTTAGTATATAATTACACGTCTTTAAATGACATAGATTGCTGTTTGCTTTCTTAGTATTTGCCAAATAAGACCAGCTGCTAAAGGGCATTGTTGTCATGATATAAGATTTGTTTATTATCCAGGTTAGGTATAGGGAGTGCTTTTGAGTTCCATATGTGGCTGCATCAGCCATTGTTGTTATTTTTAGTAGATGAATTGCTATTATCTACTCATTTACTCACATGACTAATATGAGTTATGTTCAGCAATAGTTTTCTTTTTGTAAATGTCATTCAATTATTGGTAACACATTGCTTTAATTATAACAAGGTAACATATCTTAAGACTAGTAGTTTTCAGTGTATATATAGGGTTTCTCTCTCTCTCCTGCACACATTAAATTATACAAGTCTGCATGTGTATTCACACATGCAAATAAAAAAAGAGGGGTGCTGAAAAGTTCCTGACTCAATTGGGGGGTGGATCTGATCAAATGTCTTTTTTCCAGTCAAAAAATTTTCAGCACATTGTCATGAGACCTTTCTTTACTACTATGGTAGGTTTTAGCAGTTGAATTGCTTTCTATTCCTCTTAGAAAAATTGTATTTTGTTTTCATTTTGTCTTCTTTTTTGTCATCACCTCGCAAAATAATAGTTATATACACACACACACACACACACACACACACACACATATATATATATATATACACACACACACACACATATATATATATATATATACACACACACATATATATATATATATATACACACACATATATATATATATATATATATATATATATATATATATATACATACACATACTTTTGTGAGAAATAAATACTGACAATAAACAAATAATTTATATCCAAACACAGTTCCAAACAGGATGCATGTCAAATCCTGTTTGTTTTCCTTTCATTTTTCTAAGTTTGGGACCGGATTTTCAAACAGTGCCTCTCCTCTTCTTTTTATTTGTTTATTATTTTCTTTCTTAAATGACTACTGACAAAATACAGTTCATGAATCCAACAATCATTGTTGCTTAAGCACTTTTTGGCAAAAAGGTAACATTCATCATTATTATTATTATTAATAATAATCTTATTGCCAATTTTAGTACACACATATACATGCACACACAATAGGATGCTGATAATTTTTTTTTTTTTTTTGTCTAAGCAAGAACCCCCTCCCCCAATCTAAAGTTTGGTCATTTTGTCAGATTTTGAGAAGTGAGATGAACTAAATTTTGCAGAATTATTTATATATATATATATATATATATAGTGATAGTGTAATGATTATTGAACTGGTCACAGATCATTTTCTGATGTAGTCAGTTTAATAGTGCCCCAACTATTATAGCTTTTGCCAGGCTATGCTAAGCTTTGTAAATAATTGTAATAAGACAGTAGTTTGTATATATTATAATAATACATTAAAATAAATAGAGGTACTTGTATGTTACACAGAAGTAGAGATATTTGTGCATGTCTAAGATAATTGGTGCGAAGTGTTTATATAGTGGTAAACAAGTAGAATTGATCAAGAAAATATGAAACTTTTAATGTTTCATATTTACACCTCAACAGCAAGGGTGTCTCAGCTCTTTATAAATTTGATATAAGGTCATAAATTTGATTAACTCATTCATATTTTAGTTTTTACTGATTATACTTTATATAAACCATTTATCTTTTCTGTTTATATGAAACTTAAAACTGTGCTCTTCTTTCTTGTCATTCTCTTCAGTTATGTTATTAAAAATTTACCAAAAGGTTTTCTCTAAAAACTTATAAATACCTATTTATTCTCTGTCTCCATTTCTCTATCTCTTCAATTTTCTGTTGTTTTTATGGCTAAGATCATTTCTTATCTTATTTTCTTTGCTTCTACTGAGACCCGGTTCAGCTTGTTTTCATATTTCTTGGCATAATTTAACATCATTTGAAAACATGTATAATCTTAGTTTCTTTTAGAGCTAATGCATTTCTTTACAGGATTGATATTTTGTATAAATTTTTCACAAATCTATAACTTTACATCAGTTTTTCTACACTAATAAAACTTCTAAAACTGATAATTCTGTGATTTGATTGACTTGCAATCTATACAGAGAATTACCTTTTATCATTTTTTGTATTGAAAAACTGTTAAATGAAAAGAAATATTTTTTAGTTACAATATTAAAAAAAAAAAAAAAATTGCTTTAACAACCCTAACAAATATCTTTGATTTGCATTAAGCAACTTAGTCAAGTACTATATATAGATAACTTCATGCAAAAAATATAGATCTAGTTATATATAATTTTCACAAATGTTATTTTTAATGGATACCTGTGTTTGAAATAGATATCCTATAGATTTTTTATTATAAACAGTATGTATGGTCTGTGCACTCAAGAAATTTTTCTTTTTGGCAGGTGTTCACATGTCCAAACACTGTCAGAGTGCACATTTTCTTTATTAAGAATTCTTGCGTGCACAAACCATCAGGCATAATACACACTGTTCAAAATAAAATTAAAAATAAATAAAAAATGATGTCTATCTCAAACCTGAGTATCCACTAAATTAAAAATCTAATTCTTTATATAGTGAAAGGGTCCCATTCTCTCCAAGCAAATTATTTTACTCATTTTTTTCTTAGAATTCATGACTAAATTTATTTACAGAAATTGTCATAATTTTAAAAATGGTTGTGTGATTGTTATAACAAATGCCTTAGCATAATTCCATTGTTTAATTATTTGCTTTATTGTAGTTAATTTAAAGTAGTATTTTAAATTAGAAAAGGCAAATTGTTTTATAAAAACACTGTGAAGTCCAAGTAGAGGGGTGCAGAAGGAAATGTTGCAATCAAAAATCGTACGTCCAATGTCAAGAAATCCCAGCACATGTCTTTTTTGCTGTCAATCCACTGCCTGTTCAAAACCATCTGATAAAAAAAAAAAAACCCCAAAAAAACTGTCCTGAAAAAAAGGACACGCTCTTATCAGTTGTGTCCTCGCACATGCAAAACCACCAACACGTGCGCTATGATAGAATTACAAATGGCAACCATGCCTGCCCCTTTGGTCTCACTTCACTACAGCTCTATAGTATGTAGTATGCAAAGTAAATGTACATATACAAGCACATGAGATTACCCAGCATTGTCCAGGTTAGTTTCTATTAATATTTATTAGCAAATCTACATAATCAGATGATGAAATTATGTTGATTGTTTAGCTCTACTATTTTAACATAGCTTAAAATCATCTTTACACACTTTCTTTTTTTTTTTTTTTTTTTTTTTTTTAAACATACCAAATTCTAATAATACTTTTTCCTTAAAGTTAAAAAAAAATTTCTATTGAATTTTATTACACTAGTTTGATTTATTTCAATATGGGGTATATTTCAAATCCACTTTTATAATCCAATAGTTTTCATGCTGTGTAGTTTTGTTATAACAAAATGGCACTAAGTGGAAACATATCCTATTTGAAATATTCTCCAATATTTTCTACCCATACAATTTTTTTTTTTTTTTTTTTTTTTTTTTTTTTTTTTTTTCACATCAAAAATCAAGATAAGCTACTAAGACATGAGGGGTGTGAAAGAATTAGAAAACAAACATTATTGAGGAGCAAGAACAATAGAGTAATCTGGAAAGAAAGAAGCTGGAAGAGAGTTCCCCAAGCAAGATTTAGCTTAAACAGTTAAAAATGTTATTAGCTGAAAGTATTACAATGAAAAGGAATATTAATTTAGAAATCTATGTACTGAGGACATCATTGCATTTTTTTAAAGCCTTCCAAATATATATCGATAAAAAATAATAAGCATATGAGTTTTTGATACTCCTTATATTACTCATAACATCTTGAATATTTGAATATTTTCAAAATTTATTTTAACAAAATAGCCTATCAGTAATTTTTTGCTTAATCTCAGACAACCCTTGTCCCCCCCCCCCGATTTTCATTACCCAAACCTACAAATTGAGTGCCAAAAATTCTTCAAATTTTAGGTTGTAAATTGTAAAACATGGTCATTTATCATAAAATTCTACTTTTAAAATGTCACTATGATGATTTTCCCTTTCATTCATTCAGAGCTCTCTGAATAACCTTCACAAATTGCTTTGATTGGATAATGAAATAATTATGTCATAATAGCATTTTTAAAAAATTTTTTTATTATTAAGAATAGGTTATTACAAATGTTTCTGTAAGGAGGGTCAAAACCCTCTAAACAGTTTGTATTCACTCTCTAACAGAACATGGATAAGTATTAAATGATCAACTTTTTGAATTTGTATTATTTGCTAGGTTTGTTCACACAAAATCTGTTATGCAATCTTTCGTATCTGCAGATTCTTGTATATGCTTTTTGTTTTTGCTGTATTACTGTATACAATGAGTATATTTGCTTAAAAACTCCTACCAATGAATTTAACAATGTAAATGTCTTTTATAACAGATTATAGTCATTTAATGGTAAGAAATATCTGAAATAGTTTTGAAATTCCTTAAAAATATATAAACATTTTCATATATAAGTTTTTATAATATATAAAATATATTGATAGGACAGGAATGGCTCTCTCTATAGTGATCTGCAAACATTTTTGTGTTTCGTGATTTTAATGCTCATGTCAAGTAATTTAACCATACTAATATTACTGATATTCAGACTTTTAATTTTTTTGTTGTGCAGTTTCTTAGTCAAATTTCTTTACTCATTTCCCTAATAAATCTGATTCTTATTCATTTCCCTAATAATTCTGATCAATATGCCTCTTTATTCAATTTTTTCCTTCCCTCCATTTGTAGCTCTTGTTGAACATTGCAACTCTGGCCTCTTGGCAATTTGGATCATGCTATAGTATCTGTTGATATTAATTCTGAAGCATCTAATAGACAGGAATCTCATATTCACAAGGCTTCTTTCTGTTAACAATATACTGATTGAGATTCACTGCATGACTTTCTTTGAGATGGCCCCTAGGTTGACAAGTTTTTTTTTTATTTAATTTTCCTATTAAGAATTGTGCCACTGAGGATTTTTCTCAGGTTAAAGACTGCATAGATGTTTTTGTACCTTCTTGGAAATGCCAGGGTAAACCACAATCTTCTCCTTGGTTCCCACCTGTCTGTTCAGCTACAAAAATTTCTGACTGTACCAGCATGATAGTTCCAGTCACAACAGTTGCCTCTTTGTGTCTGCTCATAATTGTAAATGTGTCCCCAAAGAGGTTTTGCTTGCTGACCATGTAGCCTTTAATAAGTTTGTTTCTCATGACTACTGGCAGCTCTGTAATAGTATGTTCAATAAGAATAAGTCTTCTATTCTTCCACTCAGTTTGAGGTGTTAACATCTTCTGCTGAATGTTTTGCTTGTAAATTCTCTTTCAATTTGACTCTTGACTCATCTGGAGTATCTTTGCATAATTTTATACTTAGACCTAAGTTTCCATTGAGTGACATGCATATAACTTTGTCCACTGTTTCTTCTATCATCTCTAAGCTGCATGTAGACTTGATGGTATCCTTGCAATAGTTTTCAAGAAATATTTCTGCACTGGCTCATGTTCTCTCTTTAAACTCTACAATAAATGCTCTGCTGGTTCTTTCCTGCTTGTTGGAAATTCTCTTCTATAGTTTCAATCTGTAAGAACTAGGATAAGGCGTTTGATCTTCCTACTAGCCTTTTACCTCTTTTTGGCAAAGAAGTTTAGGCTCCAATCAACTCTGAATTGGTTAAGCATATCACAGTGTCTTCTTTCAGATAAGCAATATGGCTTCAGCTTCTCTAGGCCAACCGTTCATATATTAAGTTATTGCTGAAAGAGTTTATCAGTCTTTAGATCAGACTGGTGAAGCTCAATCTGCAGAGATCTTAAAACACATTTGACAGGGCTTTTGGCATACTGATCTTCTTCACAAATTGAAAGGTTATGGTATTTCAGGATTAATTTTTGAGATTTAATGTTATCACATCATGAAATGAAAATGGTCTTGAATGGCCATTCTTTTTTTGAATTGTTCTTAATTTGATCTGATGTCATTAGTGCTCAACTTGGTATCTATGCTGATTATCACTATTTACTCCTGATCAGTTTGATAAGGTCAAATAGGCAGCTGATCTCAAAAATGACTTACAATCTGTTAACTGGAACAAGAAAGTTTTTATTAATTTTTAAAGCTTCCAAAATGAAACTGCTCTCTTTTAATTATCTTAGAGGACCTCTTTTTTTTTTTCGGGTGGGGGGCTTTTATCAGCATGGCTGATGCTAACCTCCAGGAGAGTGACTTATTGACTCATCTTCAGCTAACATTTTCTGCTGACATAAAGTAGAAAGATTATATTAAATCAGTTATTAGATCAGCTGCTAGGTTCATTGTGTTGTGCTAGATAATTTTGATTGCCAAAATGTCTTGCACATTTATAAATCTACCATTCATTGATGCATTGAATATTGCTGTGGCATCTGGTCTGGTACTTCTATATTTTCAGAGATTCTAGATAAAATACAAATAATCTGCAATGTTATTGGTCCTGGCCTGAAATCTCAGTTTCGGTCACATTCTCACTGCCATAATGTATCTTCCCTGTGCCTTTTCTATAAATATATTTGAATGGTAATTGTTCTGATAAGCTTTTTCTCTTTGGTACCTAGACTTCATGAATTTAAGAGCAGTATTAGATTGGTGTCAAGTTCTCATCATTTTACAGTTCTTCCAGCTTCATTCTTTCCAGTCAACTTTGATCTTTGAAAATTTAAATGCATTATCAATCATTATCTTCTGTGTTAATTCCTGTTCTTTTCTTGTTTGCTCTCTTTAATAATGTTTTCTTTTTCTCGTGTTCTCTCATACTCAGTAATCTAATGTCTTGATGACTTTATTGCCTTGCTTGGGATGAAATGATAAAAAAAATATAGAAAAAAAAAACATTAGAATTAGCTTGCATATTAAATTATAAAACCTGCAAGTGGATGCTGAAAAGTTTTCAACCAACCAACTTCCAAAAACCTGACTAAACGGAAATGTTTTTGAATTTTCCTCGGCCAGCATTCCTTTATATATTTAAAGAGATTTACAATAGAATAATTAAATATCATCTTTTATGTAAATTTGATAGAATAAATTTTGCAAAATATGAATTTAGCAAAAATATTTGTTTTTAATTTTCATTATTCAGTGATGCCAACCATGATTTTTTTTTTTTCTTAAAGGAAAAAAAGAAAATAATTGATTTTTGTTAAAGTTGAATAAAATCCAACTAGAAATAGGTTACTTACTGCAAGGTGGTTGTCAGTAGTATTTATTTTTGCACCAACCTAATAGTAATAATCAGACTTTTCTCTGGACATCATTAGAGAAAAATAAACCTTTCTTGGGTGGATGGACATGTATACATTTTTCTACCCTTCAAATAGCATAGTGATGAAAAGTGTTGTTCATCTGGTGAAGAAAGTGAAAATACTGATTCTGTATCCTGTGCTTGCTGTGGCTTTTAAATTTCCATATTGAACATTCACAGCTGACCCCTTTGGATAAATTTTACTGCTTCAGAACTGTAACAACAAATCAGTAATAAGAGCAGCATATGGTTAGTACAAAGTTACTCACTTAAAACCGCATTATTATACAGTGTAACCAGGATATAAGAGATGTCGGGACCGGAGAATAAGTCTCTTATATCCGGGTTTCTCTTATATCCGGGTTTGGTCTATTTTGTTTAGTTAAGTATGGCTCTAATTTGGAACCAGAAAAATCTCTTGTATCCAGGTTACACTGTACCTGCATAGGTTACTTTTCTTTTTGGTGATTAGACATTTGAATATTGTATCAGTCAACCTTTAGTGTGGGCTTGGTGAGTTAAAAAGAACTTAAAACAATTGAAATTATTTTGATTTGTTGACAGTTTCATCCTTGATACTTTTTATTTATCAAGTTGAAAATCATATAGCAACTGATAATAATCAGTCTTTGTCTCCCTCAATTCAGCTTGTATTTGTCAAAAGGCCCTCCATTATTTCTATTTGCACTGACATTACCATTTTGTTCTGTATCATGGCTCATCTGATAAAGACATTAATTCTTTCATCTGCATGGTTATAAAATGCAGTTGTTTTAGATATGATTAGACTGTCAGGGTTAGTTATGGGAGTAATAGCTACTTGATGCTATTGTCGCGGTAGGTAAAGTAGTTATCTGAGAATGGTTTTATCATGCATTAACTCTCCTCTATCAATTATCTTAGTATACTAGTTAACAAAATATTTTGTCCAAATATCTGGTGGAATAGTACAGGGGGAAGTAGATTCAGGTTTTTTCCAAATTAATTGGTTGGAAATGAACATAAACTACTTCCTCTGAGATTTCAACTTGGTACATAAATTTTGTATTTAGACCTTAAACAACATGTTTCTAGTAGCATAAACATACCATTAGAAAAATCCACAATAACTTATTGTATTATATTATTTCAAATATAATGCATATATGAATTCTATTTTTAATTTTTTTTTTTTTTTTTTTTTTTTTTTTTTTTTCATCACACCCTCTCCTTATAGCTGATCATGAGACTTGATAATTAAATCTTTTTCATTTTTTTTTTTTTTTCTTTTTTTTTTTTTTTTTTTTTAAACTTTCTAGTCTGTTAGTTTGGTGTCGCAGAGTTCTGCAGGAGCAAAAAGTGTTCCTCATAAATCATCAACCAGTGTAGGTGTCACATCCTCTGCCACATCAACCACCCAAGCAGCAGCAGCAGCAACATCAGGTGACACAACAACGTCGGCGGTGACGTCCCCGACTCGAATGTCCAAGGACCAGTCTGCAGACTCTAAGCTTGCCATTGCCAAGAGGACATCAGGCAAGAAATACCCCAATGATTTCATATTTGGAAAAGTCATTGGGGAAGGCTCCTTCTCAACTGTAAGTATCTTTTTCTACACTTCCCCACTCTCCTATTTTCATAAATTGGTATATCTATTTATATAACAATAATTTATCAACAACAAATCTAAAATTTTTCAAATAACTTTTTTCTTTTTACTTTTAGTCAGCTGTCATTCATTTTATTTTTGTTATATTTGTCTTGTCTCTCTCTCTCTCTCTCTCTCTCTCCCACCCTCCATTAAGAGAGGGAAACAATTTTGATTTTTTTCTTTTTTTTTTTTTCTTTCTTTTTTTTTCTTTTTTTTTTCTTTAAATCTAGTAAAAATAATCTGCAAATAAAAATAAACAAAATTTAAAAATTAAAAACATGAAACTAAATTTATTATAATGTCCTTTCTTTTTTTTTTTTCTCTCAATGTATGGGGTTTCAGCAAAGCATATTGAGGATTTGAACTCAAAGATAAACCAGTCCACTTCTTTGGCTTTTATACAAGACTGATTTTTACAAATTGAATAAAATTGTTTATATCTGTTCTTATATTAGGATGAGCCAAGAATCTACTCAGATTATCTTGTATTATTTTTTTAAAAACCTATTTTAGCTACTGTATATCCTCTATAAGCCAACTCCAGGTATAGTGCCAATCCTGAATTTTTTGGGCAGGATTCAAAAAAATTACTTATGTAGAATGCACCCTCCTATATTTTTTTTTTTTTTTTTTTTTTTTTTACTAAAAAAAAAAAAAAAAATGATCATAAAAACTTGCACTATACTTATGTATGGTATATGAAGAGGTGTACAATAAATTACTTTTCGTCAGCATACAATTAAACACTTGGAAGTAAGTTTTTTTTTTTTTTTGTTTTTTTAAGTAGAAAATGTTATTTTTTCCCCTTCCTGGTGTTCATATATATAATCACTGTGAATGTTGTTCAAACAAAATATCAATCAATTCCAATTAGTTGATGACAAATAACTAGAAATTTTTCAGCACTGACGATTTTGATTTCAGTATAAACTTCATAAAATGCTTGAACCCAAATCTTTTTTTGTTAGGAATAAAATGTTGATGATTATGGTTATTTCAGTTACATCTAATTCCTCAGGAATATCGACAAGATTATATAATTTTGTATTTCTATATACCTAAAGTGGTAAAAGAATAGTCTTGTTGGCTACATATTCATAATTCCTGAAATTAAATATAATCTACCATAGAGAAAGGGACTAACATATTCTGCTTCATGATTGATGATTAGATTTTCTGGTAAAAATTTATAAATTACTCTTTGAATCTGTATAAAAATTAGAAAAAAAAGCAAATACTGCCCCAATATTTTAAATGTGAATGAAAGTCCAAGACAATTTACTTTCAAAAGGTGTTCTGATCTTTTACTATGCACTTTTTTTTTTTTTTTTTTTTAATTTAAATTAGTTTTAATTTTGGGAATAGAATATTATTAATAAATTGGTCAACATAAAATATTGCTAGCTTTTTTTATAAAATATTAACTTTCAAAACTTTCAAAAAACATTTTGTTACAACTTTTTTTATTTTTTTTATTTATTACTCACCAACTTTCCCAAAAGAGGGCTGAATACAAAGAAATGAGTTGCAATCTTGGTAAACAAATTTTCCAACAATGACTCAAAAACTTTCAATTCTAAAATAATTTGTTCATGTCACAGAACTCTGATAACATGACTCTCATTTTGTTTATAAACACAAGCACTTTCTAATGACCACAATTTCATCTAGGGTTTCTATAAATAGAAATATTACACTGTTTGAATTTTTGGTGCAAGTTCCTTTTGTGAATCGGTTCTGTCTACAAATGTAAATTTATATACTTTTAAATAATTCAAAACTTTTTCAGCGGTAAGTTTTTTTTTTTTTTTTATATATTATTTTCTAATTCTACTTGATAGTTTATTCTAATTGCATGGCATTAACTATGTTTTCATATAGTATGAGTATTTTTTTAATTTGAGCTATGCAAATGTCCTTTAAATATTTAAACCTCATGGATTTAATAATTGTACAGACATACCATGGACTGAACATGAGTAATGACATGGTTTTAAGGAAAATGGAAACAAAAAAGCACTTCTGCTTAGAATCAAAAAGAGGTAGTTGAAATTTCCAGGGTTCATAATTAAGAAAGAGGGCTTGAAGAATTTGACACTCACAGGATAGATTGAAGGCAAGAGGGACAGTGGAGTAACCTACCTAACAAGGTTATGTAAATGGTTGGCAGAACAGGGATTATGAGGTATAGCAAAAGAGATAAACCTTACTAAGAGTTACACAGCGTAGAAAGTTGTGGAGAACCATGATCGCACACATCTTGAAGAGTCACAGCACATAGCAGAAAGGTGCGCATACATGCACACACAAGCTCATACTGATTATATTCATTGCTTATATGCATGAAGAAAACTAAAGCAGATAATGACATCTGCACTTTCTGCTATAAAGAGTGAAAACTATAAAAGTCTACTAGAGTAATTTAGTTTTTTTATGCTAACTGCATATCTCTTGTGATATTTATAACTTTATATAATAAAGTATTTTCATTTTTAAAACCTATTGAAAGCTCATGTATGTTTCTTGAAGCTTTTATAATACCCTCTATATGGCAGCTTTCATTGAGTCTAGCTCTTCTGAAATGTTAGTTTGTTCTTCTATACTTTCAAATTTTTAAAGTGTTATAATTGACAATTAATGGTTCACTTGTGAACTGTATTTAAAAAAACAGATCATGAGTTCCATAACCTATCATGCTCATAGTTGCACTATATGTACAATAGTTATAGAAGCAGTGGGTGTATCTAGGATAAGATGGCCTAACAAACTCTTCTCTCTTCAGGCTGGTTTTGAATTTAGTCATTCTTCTCTTAAAAAAGCTAGTCTGCTCTGCTATTTAACCCATAGCTGGGAAGATACAAAATAGATTTGTATTTTTCCCAATTTGTGAAAAAGTGAACACAACAAACCATCCCAAAAATTTGAACTAGGCTTGCTGATTCCACTTTCTACACAGATATCTGTTATGCTATCTGTGCGTCTAGAGACAAATCAACACTTTTCAAAAACATGCAACTCATTTTTTGGCAGTATGGTCAGATATTTAATTTCATTCTGCTTCCCAAATTCTGCAAGCAGCTTCACGTTTAAAATAAGGCTTCAAAATTGTTAGAATCTTGATACTTCAGCAATTATGGCCACTTAGAAGATAAATTAACAATAACTATTTTGTCTAAATTCTTTTAAATTAATGGCTTCATCTTGTCAGTTGATAGAACACATTTTAGACTTTTTTTTTATTTATGTTGCAATTGCTTTGGTCATGGATATAAAATAGGGATTTATGTTGCATCTATGGTTAAAAATTGATAATTGGCTTGATTCACCACAAAATGGTGCAATTTACTTTGTGATGTCATGAATCTGATGAATTTCTAATGCTTAGTCATGGAGATACTTTTTATTTAATTGACAGTTCATTTGTAACATGATTTTGAATTTTTTTTTTTCTTCTTCAGCTATGGACCAAATATATCTGGGTTAAACTATCTGAATATCTATTTGCTTTGATGAATAGACAGAAACAATTTGACTCAGGCAGAAATTTCCTCAATATTTGCATGTTTCTTCTGTTAATTTACACCATTTTCAATCAACCTTCATAAAAAAAAAAAAAAAAAAAAAAAAAAAACTGATCAAATCAAGTTAGATTTGATCCACACTGATAGTTTGGGTGAGAATAGGCAAATATTTTTTGTTACTTTTCTAGAAAAATTAAGAATTTTTATTTTGTTTTGATATTACCATAAGCTGTTTAACCATATTAAAAATACTTTATAGAACTTGATTATTTTTAATAAACTCTGTTTGCCACTTTTAAACTTTTGGCTTAATTTTTTTTTTTTTTTTTTTTTGAAAGGTGTATTTGGCAAAGGAAATTAGCACAGATAAGGAATATGCAAGTAAGTAATTTCTTTTCTTTTTTTAAAATATGCAATATGAAATGAACTTCAATTCCAGAAATGTTAATAATTATGCAACTTGACTGTAAGTTTTAAGGACTGTTTGTTGGCCTGATTGAAATCTATAGCAACTTTTGAACTTTGTAGACAGAATCTTAAAAGGTGTCATGTTAGGTGAAAGTTAACTGTCAGTTTTATAACTAACTCATTAGTTAAAATATGAAAATTGGGTACTTTAGTTTCTGGTCAAGATGTTATAATGTACAGATTAGATAATGACTAACAATATTAGTAATTTCATATTTTTTTTTGTTATGGAACATTGAAAAAACAATTTCTGCTAAGAAAAACATTAATAATTGAAATGAAAAGCTTGGATCAGTTTTCTAATAAATTATGTATGGCTAATATTTTTCCTTTAGATCAACATCTTTGAGAATTTAAAAAAAAATTTTTTATGGTTACTTTTTGTTGCAACTCTCAGATTATCATTTCAGTCAAGGATTTGCAATAAATAAACAGAAGAAAAAAAATGATTGAACTCAAGATAAAAAAAAATATTAGTGAAAAATGAATATCAATTGACAATGCTTCATCTAAGAAATTCAAATTAGTCCTTGATGATAATTGCTACTTTCATGTTTGGCTCAAAATAGAAAACAAATGCAGCAGTGCTAATTAATTGTTGAAATAAAATCAACACCAAACATTATTTTCTGTTTACTATAATTAGGTTAAAATGAGTTTTAAAAGATCTATTCACTGCACAATCAAAAAAGTAAAAAGGGGGTTACATTTCAAATATTCAAATTCTTATAAAATATTTTTTTGTAGGACTCCAAAATGTTTAATTTGTTTGAATGGGTGCTGAAAAGTTCTTAGTTCATCACATTTCCCAAAATCAATAGTTTGGTGTTTGGTCATTAAAATAATCTTGGAGTGGGTCAGCTCAAGAATTTTTCAGCACCCACATCATGTTAATCTTGTATACATTTCTGAAAATGTCTCTTGATTTCATGGGAGGAAAAAAAGTTTTTGTTTTTTGTGATCTCTTTATTCATAATCTGCTGTAGTGTAGCCATGTCACCTTTTATAGGCTTGTCATTCAATAATGGCTTTAGGAGTGGAGTCAATCAAAAGTTAAGTACTCTATATTCCAAGAGGCTTCTTTTTTTTTTCTTTTTTTTTAATGTAGTTAAAAATTGTTTATTTGCTTCTTTAATTCTAATAGTTGGGAAGTGTCATAGTCTGATGCTGGTATTAAACTGGTCCACTGGTACAGCATTTTACATGACCTAATTTCCATGATGAGAAGCTAAAGAGACCAGTACCATGTTACACTTTCTTTGTTTTTCTGAACATTTTATTATTTATCTTTTATTTATGAGGAGTGTTTTTTATCTCAATCTGAAATTTAAAGAATAGAAATATTTTTGAAATTATCAATATGAAATTTAAATGTCATTTTCTGACAGCACAGTTGCTAAGCAACTGTGCTCAAATTTGGCTAAATCTTAAGCAACTCAACAACTAATATCAGAGTGGATTAAGCAACTTAAAAACAAAAAAATGTAAAATTTAAATAATTTTGACATGTAAGAATTCCACCGTCTATTTTAGTTACATTGTACTTTTCTATGTATTAAATGCCACCTTAAAAAATTTAAGCAACCCAATTACTGATCAATATCCTAAGTTGCTTATTTAAAAAAAAAAAAAAAAAAAGTTTTAAGATGAGCCAAATTTAAATTATTGGGCCCTTTGTTGTGTTTAAAGTTGGCACTATTTTGATTATTCATTTCCTCATGATATGCACATTGATTTCATTTTTTGGTGGTGATAAAACAAAATTCTGATAAAGTGTAAAAGTGGTTCATGTCTACCCACAAATCATAAATTTGGAAGAAAAATGAATGGTATAGAACCAGAACTTAAAACATTTGTAATGAAAATAATTACATGCATTAAGTTCCTCCATAAGCATTATTTCTTTTATTGACCATGGAAAATTTTCATTGTTCAACAGTTGGAATAAGAACTGAAAACAAACCTTTTAGATAGGCTCATGTGTGTTTGTGTAAACAGTCCTTTGCTCTCTGAAGAGTAGAGATTCATTTGTTCATGCTCAAAAGTGAGGGTTTAATTTCAGAATGTTCTACTTTACCAGTTGTATCCAAAATAAGACCCAAAGCACAATTAAAAGAACTTCTTTAATCCTCAGCAAGTTCTGAAGGACCCCCGCTATTCTTTGAAAGTTATTTCTGTGAATAAGTTTCTCATTCAAATTTTTTAGAATTGATATTTATTCATGCATTAAGTATATTTTTTATTTGTTACTGATTAAGAACGATTTTAATAATTTTATTTTAAATATCACCTGTCAGTTTGTTTACATTTAAAATATGAAAAAAATCATTTTTCTCATTAACCTGTAAGAAATAGCTTAAAATTGTACACACAATCAATTTGGACCAGTTTACTTTTTTTTTTTTTTTCTTTTAATGCATGGTATATTACTTGAGGGGAAAAACAATATAGTTTATTCTAACTAAAGATGATTGCAGATATAAGTTAATATGGCTAAATGTACAAAGAATTAAAATCTCTTGCTTTCTCCCTATAAGGAACACATTAATGCCATAAAGTATTGAGAAAAGTAGTGGGTACTTCACCTGATAAAATGGCTTTGTGGTATATCAACAGCCAGACTAAAGTAACTGAATTTTTTTTTTTTTTTTTCTATTTCTGATGTTATATTTTGCTGTTTGGAAATATTTTTTCCTGCTGGGCACATGTATTCATCTATTCCACTTATCATGTATGTCTATTTTGTTGCTGTTGATGTATTTCAGTCAAGGTGCTGGAAAAGAAGCATATCATGCGAGAGAAGAAAACCCAGTATGTGATGAGAGAGAAAGAAGTGCTGGCAAGTGTTAGCAACCACCCGTTTTTCATCCGACTCTACTGCACATTTCAAGATACAGACCGACTGTGTATCCTTTTTGCAGAAAGAAAAAGAGTACCTGCTGCTGCTGTTATATATGCAGCCATTGTTTGTTTGCCTCTTGTGTAACACCAAGCATCCATTACATAGTATACTTTTAATCTGTTTTTATATTAAATATCAATTATTACTAGGCTGATTAATATTTCATGTAAGTTTTAGTATTTCTTTTGTCTTTTTTTGTATGACTCTCTCCTACCACCATTTAAAAAAGAATTTGGTTCACTATATATATATATATATATATATATATATATACACACACACATACACTATCCCTAACTGATAACACAACTGTTTCATCCACAATGTGCAATCATCAGGTGCTGGGTATAGACTGACCATTACATAATCTAAATTTTAATAAAAATATCTGGTTATTGCAATGATGCCACAATTATATAGTATACTGGGATTACAGTTTTTTTAATTTAAATAAATATATTTGGTATTTAAAATTTTACACACACACACACACACACACATATCTATATATATATATATATATATATATATAATAGGATAAAGAACAACTAGGAAACAGATCTTAATCTAACATGTTTCACTTTATTAAAGCTTTGTTAGAGATCAAGATAGAAATGATAAAAAGTAAAGACAGATAAATGGTATGTTGTGTTTGGCTATTTCTTATTGGTTAGATATGTGTCACATGTAATGAAGTAACAGATAATATTTAAATGTGTGGCAAACATTCTGGATGCTAAAGTGTGTAAAGGTTAGTGAGACACTGCAGAATATTTTGAAAAGTTTTTCATTAAAGTATACTTTGTGCATTTTTTTTTTTTTTTGTGTGTGTGTGTGTGTGTGTATAGTTCACTAACTCAGTCACTGAATCTACTTTCAAAATCTACCACAACTCTAACTGTAGAAGTCATAACATAATTTACCTATTAGAGTGCACACTATGCCAGAAACAATATGTGGGAAAATCTGAATGACCCTTTCACTACAGAATTAATAATTATCAGAATCAGATGAAGTCAGATCCTCACAGAAGTTTATTACCTGTAGAACAACATTTCCGTCTAGAACAATATTATTTTAAAAGCCATGCAAAATTCACGATAATTGAAAAAATAGAAATAGACAGAAAAGATAACCTTGGAAAAAATATTAGAGGAACATGAAGATAAATGGATTTTGCACCTCAAAACACTTCATCCATATGGGCTTAAACACAAATTTAACAACATAGATAGAATTAATATATAACCCCATAAATCAAGCCCTACCCATATTTCTCACCCACACAAGACAGACATGCTTGTGGAAGTGTTGAGGTCTCAGACTTATACGCACACTCACACAAATATATACACATGCATGCATCACACGCACTAACAAATAACTAAAAGTTAACATACACTTAACACACATATCCCATTCCCAGCAATCCTCCAGTTCCTATCCCACGAACGCAGGTGTTCCTCAAGGCTCCATCCTAGGCCCCACTCTATTCCTTATCTACATAAATGACCTTCCTGACGCAATAACTTCCCAAGTTGGCATCTACGCGGATGACACCACAATTTATTCCTGCCTCAAAAACAAATCTAGTCTCGCTGACAAAACTCCTTTGGCCGTTTGTCTCAAAAAGGACCTCCAATCGATTGTGAACTGGGGCATGAATTGGCTGGTCAACTTCAACGCTTCCAAGACAAAACTGCTCTCTATTAATCACCACAGAGATCCTTCCCTTCCCTCCATTAGAATGTCTGACGCTCAACTTCTCGAGAGCAATTCTCTGTGGCTTCTCAGTCTCATGTTGACTGCTGACCTGAGATGAAATAAATACATTGAATCAATTGCCTCGTCCACTGCAAGGAAAGTTGGCTCCCTGAGCTGCGCCAGGAAGTTTTTCTCCCTGGAGTTGATCCTCCAGATCTACAAATCAACAATTCGCCCTTGCATGGAGTATTGCTGCCATATATGGACTGGGGCCCCTTCTGTTTGCCTCGGGGTTCTTGATAGGCTCCAGAGGCGGATATGCAATGTAGTTGGCCCTGCCCTGGCGTCTCGTCTACAGTCACTTTTTCACAGATGCACCGTCGCCTCCCTCTGTCTGTTCTACAAATACTTTCATGGAAATTGTTCCGAGGAGCTGCATTCGCTGGTTCCCAGACGTCATGATTTCCAGCGCCTTACGAGGCTGGCATCCTGCTCTCACCCCTTCACTGTCGAAACTCCTAAATGTAGCCATCTCTTCTACTCTAATAGCTTCATGTCTTGCACCTCTCGCCTGTGGAACTCCCTTCCCTTTTCCTGTTTCCCTGTGAGCTATAATCTCCAGCTATTCAAGTGTAATGTCAATCGACATCTCCAGTTGCCTTGATCTATCCACTACCCTCATCCTTTCTTCTATCACTCCTATCTGATCTTGCTCTAAATTTTCTGTAACCCCTTGCGTCCTAGTGGATTCCCGCCTTGCTTGGGGTGAAATGCTTAAAAAAAAACAATAAAATTGTCAAAATGACCAAGGAGGTAATTCTTAAAGTCAGGAATCTCCCATCCTCTATCGTAAAAACAACTTGAAAGAGGCCATTTGATCAACACAAGGACAGACCAAAATTAATGATAAAAAAAACAAATGAAAACTACAAATAAAGCTCACTTTCTTCAGAAACAGTCATTCACTCCTGTAGTTCACTGCTACTAACAAGCGGGGATTTTTTCTCCTGATGATGGCTGTGCTGACCGAAATTAGTCAAGGAACCTAATTGAAATTAACATTTTTTTATTGTTCAAAACACACATACACGTGTGTCTCTCTCTCTCTCTCTCTATATATATATATATATATATATATATATATATATATATATATAATATGCACGAGATACACTTTAATGAAAAATATTTCAATGCATCCTGCAATGTCTCGTTAACCTTTACATGCTTTAGCATTGAAAATGTTTGCCACACAGTTAAATATTCTGTTACTTCATTACATGTCACATGTATCCAACCAATAAGAAATAAGCCAAACACAATATACCATTAATCTGCATCTCTTGCTTTTTATCATTTCTATCATGATCTCTGATGAACTTTTGATAAAGTGAAACATGTTAGATTAAGATCTTTCCTACTTGTTCTGTATCCTATGATTTTGTTGGATTCCTATCCATACTCTATCAATGTATATATTAATTTTAAAAAATAAAGGGATATTACTTGTTCTTTTTAAAAATAAATATATAATTTACATTAAAATTTAATCTGGATCAACATATTTGGACAGATATATATTTTTATACACTATTTACATTATTTGGACTATTATCTTCATCTTTGTCGCCATATTTATTACAACATTTCGGCTGTGGCACATTGGTTAGATCCAGTGACAGGACCCAAAGAGTGTGAGTTCAATACCTGGTTATGGCAGCGGAGAACTTGGAGTGAATTAACAATAGATAACTGATAACTGACGTCCATTAAACATGGCATGTGAAACTAGAACAGTCTACTCCAGTGAGTGAAATAAAGGGTCCAGTTCAACATTCCAACCACCTGAAGAAGGCCGGAGTGTACAATGGCTGAAACGTAATAAATATGGCAACAAAGATGAATAATGTAAATAGTGTACATAATACCTCATCTGAGAAATATAAAGAGATATATTTTTATGCCTACATATAACCACCAATTCATTTCTCTTGTTTAATAAATTCAGGTTATTTAAGTGTTTTAAGATAACTAATTTTTCGACAAGACATAAATTACATCTGTTGCTTTTAACATTGTAAGATTTGGCTCTTGCCACAATATCCCACATGATAACATGAGTATGACCACCATTCTTTAATTGTCAGAAACATTTAGAGCAGTGCTGTTTTTGTATTGCCTGAAGTCATTCAATGATGGTAGAAATGAAATTTCCAAGGATTTTCAGTGGAACCAAAATAAAATTTGACATCTTTACTGGAATGTATGCTAGCTCGGTATACAATATTATCAGTCATACATTGACCGTTTAATGGACAGATAAGTTTTTAAAATTAAATGCAACTGCTGAAAAAATATGAACGTTGTCTTTGCCGAAAATATATTTATTTGATATAATGTTATGTTGTAATATAGATTTATCAATGTTGCTAACACAGCTATATCTGGTCTTAACATTTTTTTTGTTAAGTCTTTTTAGTGTTGGTGAATGATTAAAGTGCTCGTGAATTTAGAAAAATTCTTCTAATATTCATTTGAACATTACTATTAAAAGGTGGATTAAGCTATGTAACGTTATGCCTATGGTGTTTCTGTTTATTTTACCTTTTGTTTTCTAAATATTTTAAATTTACTTTATGGTTGCTTAGTTTTAATTTAATTTTATTATCAAATATTTCCTTATTGCTGGAGTTGGTAGATAATCCAACTTGGACTGATTTATGTAAATTATCTAGAATTTATTATGGTGCTTTGATTTTTTTTTTTTTTTTTTTTTTTTTTTTTACCGTGTATCTATGGTTATATAGATCTTTGGTATATGGTTTGTAATAACCATTATTCAAATCCAAGGTCACATTGAGGAAGTTGATCACTTTAGCATTGGTAGTAGTGGAAGTATTTAGCTTGTGATCTTTTAAAATTTTTATCAGTTCCTTTTTCAATTGGTCTATATTTCTTTTTGTTTTTTTTTTTTTGTTTTTTTTTTGTTTTTTTTTTGGAGGAAAATTACGGCATCATCTCTATAGAGACTGGTGTCCTTAATATTGAAAATAAATCTTAGTTGCCACAATAACTTGATTCAAACTAATTCACAAGCCTCTGCTGAATCATATGCTCCCATAGCAATATTATAGTCTGGGTTATTTCTTTTGATCTATACATAACCATTATGGAATAATATAGGTTTTTGTGCCTGCTTTATGATTTTTATTTTGTGATCACTAACAGGACAGTCATTTTTTGTTAAATTTATAAAAGATATTAGCAGATTCTCGGTGATGGATGAGCAAAAGTCACAAATATCGAATAAGATGAATGTATATTCATTCTTCCTTTTTATATTAGTAAACCATTCTAAGGCTTCTGCTGTTTTATGCCACTGGTTAACTCTTAGAGCATTTTTCATGTATTTGCACTCTCTTTCAAGGATGTCCAATAATTGTCACCTGGTGGTGTTTTTTGGAACTTAAATCCATAAAATTCTGGATCTTTTAAGTTGTTATACTCATTCTTGTGTTTAAAGAAGAAGAGTTTCCACCTCATTATTTTTATGATGCTCTTGATCTTGTGTAAAAGGATCTTTTGTCAGGAACCATGATGTTTTTAGTGGAGAAGTTGATTGGTTCCATATTCCAATAAGTGTTAGGATATGAAGTATAAATACTTTATTACACCTATAACAGTGCTCAAATAAAGGCTCATTGTAAATATAAATGTATATATTTGTCATTCAAAATACAGCCAATAATTTCACTTATGCTCATGACTTGGATTTTTTTTTTTTTTTTTTAGTTGAGCACTAAAAAATTATTATTTCAACTTAGATTTAAAGAAATTTTTACCTACCTGCTACTAACTTTAACTTTATATAAAGTCAATATTTTAATAAACAATTACTGGTAGGTGTTAAAAAAATATTTAAAAAGATTACCTGAAGGCAGTCAACAAAAAAATGCAAATTTCTTACAATGGTTCAGTTGGTAGGCTGAACAAAAATCATTTGCAGGGCCAGAGGCAGCCTGTGCCTAGGGGTTGCCAACCTCTGCAATAAGCAGTCTTTCACTTGAAACTGAATTGCATCGAGAATATAAAATATTTTTAAACATTTAATTCTGTTGTTGTACAATTGATCCTGCTCACTTGCCATTCCTTGTAACCAATGTTCTATTTAAGCAGAATAAAATTTCTGAATTTCTGGGATGAGGAGTTATCATTATTTACACTATTTATATGTAGACTATTGTCCTCATATATGTTATGATTACATTTCAACCATTGTGCCCTCCAGCCTTCATCAATAGTATAAATAAAAATAAACTGTATAGATAATATACTTCTGTTCTATTCTTTCTATCTGGAATTAAATGTTTTGGTTCTGTTTTTTTATATTCTGTAGAATTTATTCCCTCAAAGGTTTCCTAACACCTGTTTGTAGTGTTGTAGTAGTAAGAATGCTGGCTTGGGGAAAAAAAATGGAGATTTTTGAGTTCAGTTCTTATTTAGGTTTTTTAGGTATGACCTTTTATTAAGTTTAGTCCATTTCCTTTCTGCTGAATTGACCTGATTACTTTGAGGAAGATTGGGAAACACAGGCACATTCTTTTCAATGAGTTGAAAAATAATTGCTTTGACAAGAGCTATATAACATTATCTTGATTTTTTTTTTTTTTTTTTTTTTTTTTTTTCTTCTCTCTCTTCTCCTAAGTAGATAGTTGTAATCATTGTCAATGAAAAAATTAGGTTTTTGAATGAGAACAAATATATTGACCTACCTAATGTAGCAAAGCTGAACAAGAAAGACTATACCAATATATGGAAATGTATATTTGCTTGTTGTTAACTGTTTTACTTTCACTCAACCACTTTTGGTTATCCTTTTTCTGACAATTGAGAAAAGTGTATATGTGAGCATTGTTGGAAATCTGTTGAAACAGCGGCAGTTTAAGTGAGAACTTTGGAAGCAAGAAGCTTGAAAATAAAATATTTTACTAACATAGCAGTTCAGTTAATGAATTACTATTTAGTTCAATATAAACTTTCCACATTGAAAATTCCACAATTTCCAAATGAAAAAAAAAACGCTTTCACAAATCTCTAAAGAATCTGAGCATCTGATGCAAGATTCACAAACAGTGAATGCTGTTAATATAGTTTGTACCTTACAATTCACTAGTCCTCAGCTTCTATGCTTTGGGATTGCAATTTGAATCTAGCAGTCATTTTGGTATGAACCAAACGATTCAGCAAAAAATCATCACTTGCAGTGGGGGAGCAAATTTGTATAAAATTTTATCAAAAATCTTTCTTAGAGAAAATTCTGATAGAAAACAAAAATTAGAAATATTTTTAAATGAGATATTGTGGTAAGTTGTTTAATTATTAAAACTGTCCTGGGTATGACAAACTACATCTGGCAGCAAGACCTCTGATCAGGAGGTTTTGAGGAGTATGGAACCACCTATTAATTGCTGTTGTTCCCAGGTCCACCCTAACCCGGGGTTGTAGCATCTGTTAGGGTTCTAACTATGGGCAAATAGTGAACCCCCAAACTGGGATCAAAACACTATGAAAGTTTAGAAATAGATTTTTATAGTGCAGGTGCCAGGAATACATTTTCATAGTAAAAAAAAAAAAAACTTAGCATCAATAAATTTTTGTAAATGAAATTGCTAATGCTCCCAAGAAAATTAAATTTTAGCATTAAGGAGTTGATATACCACAAAGCAAACACTTTAATTATTAAAAACAAAAAGATATAGTCTATTTTCAATAGAACATTTTTACATGAAAAAAATGCCTTAATTTTAAAAATTTGTTAATTATTGAATTTAAAATGTTTTTTTATACTTATGATAGATTTTTTGCTTACAATTTTTATATAGTATTTTACACAAATTGGTTGACAGTTTTTGTCATGAAAAGTTCTCAACCTAACTCACTTCTCAAAGGAAGTATTTCAATGACCAAAAATCAGAATACTGATCTGGGGAAATAGGTCAGGCCAATAACTTTTCAGTGATCCCTAATACTGATTGATTTATTGTCATTCAGTGTGGTGAACTTTAGCTTAAAGGAGAAGCACTTTGTCATGGGATGTCCAATAATCTTGAACTATGTAAATTCTGGGAGTATTACAATAGAGTATGTGCATTATTCACTCTTAAGCTTTACTTGTTCAGAAAATTCACTACTCCAGCATCTGGATTATATATTTTCATATTTTTTTAATGTTATTGTTTTCTTAATGAATAAGATTTTGTTCTCAGCTATGCGCGGCGAGGAGAATTACTGGATTACCTACGGAAATTGTCGTCTTTTGATGAGACTTGTACGCGATTTTATTCTGCAGAGATTGTCACAGCATTGGAATATCTCAATGGTTTAGGGATCATTCACAGGTTCAGAATTACTTTACTTTTTCTTTTTTTTTCTCTTTATTTCTTGTTCTCTGTTCTTCCTCTTCTATTTTGGATGTCTCTTCTGTCACCACCTCCATCCCCTTATCCTGGGTATTACAATAAACTACATCTAGCAACAAGGCCTCTGATCAGGAGATTGGAGGTTTTGAGGAGTTTGGAAACACCTCTTAATTGCTGTTGTTCCCAGCTCTGCCCTGAACCAGGGTGGTAGCATCTTTTTGCGTCCCTGGTATGGGCACTCAAACAAAAATCAACAGTACATTTTTATAGTAAAATTAGCAAAAATACATTTTATGATCTACAAAATATATATCTAAAAAGCACAAAGTATAAAATTATGTACAAAATATTTAGATTTGGCATTAAATAACCCATAGAGGTTGATATGCCACTAAACAAAATCAACCAATATATCATTTTCAGTTGTTGAATGACAAAAATTGGTTAGTGCTTGAAATACTATGATTACACAATAAGATTTTTTTAAGTCTAAGCTCACTGTATCATCAAAGTAAGCTAGTTTTGCATTTAGAAATAAAAAATAAACCTCCTTTCTCCATTTTGGATTAAGTGTCTAATATTTTGTTTCAGAATTTTATTGTAAAACTTTTCATGGATTTATATAAACTTTTTCAAAATACTTGACCAAATGATTTATATTCGTGAATAAATTTTACCATCAATCATGGAATAATAATTTCTATATATTTTGTATTTTTTGTAGAGACTTGAAACCTGAAAATATTTTACTCAATGATAAAATGCACATACAAATAACAGATTTTGGATCTGCAAAAATCATAGGAAAAGATGATGTCCAGAATGAAGAAAAACAGTCCAGAGATTCTGGTCAGCCAGGTAAGATCACATTGCCTTTATATTTAGTGTTTATCTCGGCTTCTCTAGGTTCTTTTTTTTTTTCTTTCTTTTAATTTAATCCTTTATAAAGAAAAATAGATGGGGGAAATTAAAATATGACTTTCATATTAATCCTTTATTTTTATGAGTTGACATTCTAAAAAATACTTGCCAGTATTTCTCTTAACTTAGAATTATTTGTCCAGGTGTTAGGAATAATGCATAAAAATTTTCAAATATTATCTGCTCAAGGAATCTCTCCTTGTTTTGTATAGGCATTTGTAATGTTTATATGTTTGCATGATTTTATGATGGTTTTCTGCTATACATGCTCAAGATTTCTGGTTGGGGGAAATGGTCTTTGTTTTCATGCATAAGAAAGAAATATGCATAGCATATAAAAAAACCTACATTTTTTTAAATGCTTTCAATTGTTGCTTAACAAAAAAAAAAAAGAATATTTCTGAATTTTCATTGAAAACCTGCTAGTTAATTTATGAGAACAATGCTTATATATATATATATATATATATATATATATATATATTTTTATTATGCAGTGTTACATTAGAACATGCACATACCCACTATGAAACTGTTCATCTTGCTTCAATGTTAAAAAATGTTTTTTTTAAAAATTGAAACAAGATGTACAGTTTTGTAGTGGGTATGTGCATGTTCTAATGTAACACTGCATAATAAATAAATATTTACAGCTCTACTTTTGTATTAAGGTCTGTTTTAAATTAATGCTTTGAACGCTGAAATTTTACTCTTCATTCTTTTACATTTGGAGATATATATATTTGAAATTTGCATTGTACAAATACTTACCTTCCCTCCATTAAAATGGATAAATGGAATTTATTTCTACTAAAAAAAAAAAAAAAAAAAAAAATTCTGTTTTCTATGCATATTTAGTTATGCCTCTGTGTGCAGTTAATTATGTGAAAAGTATGTTTATTCATTAGTTGGAAATACGATAAATTAAAAATTTGTATGTATACGAATATTTGTTTACTCATCAATAGCCTTTCAATATGCAATTAATATATATATATATATATATATATATAATGCAAATGTCTATTTGTCCAAAGGTAAAAATTTGCATAACTATCTTCTCTATCTGAAAAAAAAAAAAAAAAAAAAAATTTCAGCTGCTTACAAGAATGGCTATCATTATAAATGATCTCCATTGGAGGGACCTCCCTCCAATGGAGATCATTTATAATGATAGCCATTCTTGTAAGCAGCTGAAATTTTTTTTTTTTTTTTTTTTTTTTTTTTTTTTTCAGAGGATAGAGAAGATAGTTATGCAAATTTTCTCAAAACGAAATTTTTTTAATGATTTTTTTTTTTCTTTTTCCTCATTTAATTTTTAAAGTAAGGAACAGACAAGTTAAGTAGTAAAGAATTATAGGATTTGCTGGCTTATAAGATCAGCCTCCTATTTATAATATCAATATATTTGATTCAATATAATATTTGGATAATATTGTGGAACACTGTAATTTTCATAAGTCAATTTTAAAGTTTTTTTTTTTTTTTTTTGTTTTTTAATTAAAGCAGAAAAGCCCTTGATTTACTAATAAGTAATTGGGATAATTAATACTCTTGTTACAAAAAGTTCATCTACTTTGGCAGGAAGTTGTAAAAGATTAACATTTTTAACTGGTAAGGACAAATATTCACTGTACTCTTTGCCAAATGTAAAAAAAAATATGGTGGTTACCATCAACCCTCTGTTTCTATTTTCTTTAAATGGCTTTTTTGAGTATTATTATCTAATATCTTCAAAGTAGACCAGAGAAACAAGTTCCTCAAATAGATGCTCAACTCAAGATAAATATAAAAAAAAAAAACAATCTACTTATGGTATTCTCTTAGGTTTTTTACTTTTTTATAATTTTTTTTATATTTGAAGCATCATTTCAGTTTTGGATGAGATGTTAATTTCTATCATTGTTAATTTCTATCATTGTTAATTTCTATCATTGTTAATTTCTATCATTGTTAATTTCTATCATTGTTAATTTCTATCATTGTTAATTTCTATCATTGTTAATTTCTATCATTGTTAATTTCTATCATTGTTAATTTCTATCATTGTTAATTTCTATCATTGTTAATTTCTATCATTGTTAATTTCTATCATTGTTAATTTCTATCATTGTTAATTTCTATCATTGTTAATTTCTATCATTGTTAATTTCTATCATTGTTAATTTCTATCATTGTTAATTTCTATCATTGTTAATTTCTATCATTGTTAATTTCTATCATTGTTAATTTCTATCATTGTTAATTTCTATCATTGTTAATTTCTATCATTGTTAATTTCTATCATTGTTAATTTCTATCATTGTTAATTTCTATCATTGTTAATTTCTATCATTGTTAATTTCTATCATTGTTAATTTCTATCATTGTTAATTTCTATCATTGTTAATTTCTATCATTGTTAATTTCTATCATTGTTAATTTCTATCATTGTTAATTTCTATCATTGTTAATTTCTATCATTGTTAATTTCTATCATTGTTAATTTCTATCATTGTTAATTTCTATCATTGTTAATTTCCATATCCAATATCTATATTCTTTCATATAGTTTTTTCAATTCATTGATTCTGGCAATTTAAAAAAAATGCTCTTTCTACTTTAACATCTTTCTTGCCTTTTGTTTTTGACAAGGATTGATTCTTTGTAAACATTGATATAAAAAAAAAAAAATCAACTCCAAATTTTCACCAAAATTTCTCTCATCTTTAAATATTTGCTTTGATATGATAAAGATGTTTGTTGAAAAACCAATTTTAGAAAGTTACATTGCTTAAGCATTCTGCATATACAGATTCCTTTTTAATTATAAAGCCAATATTGCTACAAATATTTGTTGCTCAAATCAGACTTCATTTTTTATATCCATACATTTGTATTTTCTATGATCTTGTCTGTTTTATTGCTTCTTGCAAACATCTGATTAATTTTTGTAGAAGGCAGCCGAGAGAATCGCCATTCCCAGCGTCGGAAATCTTTTGTGGGAACAGCACAATACGTTTCACCTGAGGTACTTACCAGCAAGAGTACATTCAGGTAAATTAATATTCGATTGTTTCCAAGTAGTTATTTTAATCTGTCTTGTAGTTTTATTATTTCAGGACTGTATCTTTGTTTATAAATTAGTTGTCCTCATCAGCATTTGCTCTTCTCTCTCTCTCTCTCTTTTTTCCATAATGCATAACAAAAACCAATAAGGATCCTGTATTTCCAAAATCATATATAGCTTTCTGTTGGGAAATTTTACTCTAACATGTTACTAGATTGTAGATTAATTTAAAACATTTACTAATCTAGATCAGAAAAATGTGGAATTGACAGTATTAGTCCAAATCATATAGTTTGTCCTATCATTCCAGAATCTGTTTGCATCATTTGGTTGGATTAGCATGTCATAAGGTTTGATAACAGTAAAACCCATTTGTACATTGACCAAAAACACCAGAATTGATAAAAATCACCACAAATAGCAAATATCAGTCAGACCATAAAATGAAATACACTAGATAAAAATTAAATACTTCCTGAAGTTAAAGATTTCAGTACAGTACATTCATCAAAATGTTAAATGTCATTTCATTAGCTTGATAAAAAGCTAATTACATATTAGTAAATAAATTACATGTAAATTTAAGTATAAATCATTGGCTGTAGACTTTCCTAAGTCTTCTCGATTATCTTCTCATAATTTTGATCTGATTAAAAGGTCAGATTAGTTCTTTGCTATTTTTATACCATTATTTAGTTTGTAAATAATGTTATAATTCTCATCAATTTCTTATGAAAAAAACATAAAAAAAAAATCTTTTCAAGTTTAAATTTTATTACCTGTCAAGATTATGTTCTTGTGCAAGATTGATATATTTTTTTACTGCTGTGATAAATGGTAATTAAAATTCAAAACTTTCATAAATTGTTAAACTAAATAAATTAATATATCTTTTCCTTCGTTGTAAGAAAATCCTAACACAGTGGTTCCCAAACCTTTTCACGTCCTGGGTAAGATGTTAAACTACGTCCAGCAGCCAAGTCCTCTGATCAGAAGGTTTTGAGAAGTGTGGAACCACTTTTTAATTGCTGGCGTTCCCAGGTCCACCCTGACCCGGGGTGGTAGCACCTTTTAGGGTCCCAGCTATGGGCCAATAATTAACTATTACCAGCAATACTTTTTTGAAAACAATTATTACCAGCAATACAATTTTGAAGGAAATATATTACCAGAAACAGATTTTTGACAAAACAAAATATTTACAGCAATATTAAATATTAAATAACCCATTGAGGTTGATATGCCGTAAAACAAAATAAATCAAACCAATCTAAACCAAAGTATACATACTCTATTCATATGAATCTATCCTAAAAATGTTGTCGGCATTAAATAACCCGTTGAGGTTGATATGCCGTTAAACAAAATAAACCAAACCAAAAACCCAAATCTTTTTTGGATTGTCGCTCCCAGGGCTTTGGAGTTGTAAGCAATTAACTGGTCACTGGAGTAAGTTGGTAAACTATACTAACTCTGATTCCAGTTGAATTTACACTTTATGTAAGAAGTCTTAAATTATAGAATTTTTATTGTTATTTCTTCTACTGTATATTTACCATTTCCTTTAAAGAAATTAATCTCAACTTCTTTTTTAAAGTCATTTTATTTTTTTATTTTTTTTTTGTAGTTATTTTGTATTTACAAAACTATATATGTAAAAAAAAAAAAAAAAAAATCTTATAGAATTTTTAATTTTATGTATTTTACATCCTGTAAAAGAATAATTTCAACTTCTGTTATAAAGTAGATTTATTTTTGTTCTGTACTTATTTCTTATTTGCAAAGATATATATATATATATATATATAGTCTTATAGCATTTTTATTTTTGTTATTTCTTCTATATCCTTTCAAAGATTTTGATACTAATTTTGTTTGAAAATATTGAAGAATGAATAGGTATGATATAAAAGCCACGTCTTTATTCTTTAATATAAACCAGTCATAATGATATATGCCTACTCAAGTTAGGGGCATATACATAGGCTTTGAGATTTGTAGGCCATAATCAATTAAATAAAGAGGTGGAGGTTTTGTGTTCTGGCTCCACAGCCCTGGTCACCCACTTGCATTTTATAACATGGGATGCACTTTAGGTACAGTGTGTGTTGTATGTTATGGTTTCGATGTACCACTGCCACCCTCTGGCTGTCCACTTTTTTCTCTCTGCCTCTCTGGATCTTTCCATCACTCCCCATGGGTGGAGGCAGTACTATCCACTTTTGGAATCACTGTCCTAATATTTGATATTCTTCTAAGTTTCAAATTTTCTATACTTCTGAACAGCCAGTTATACTGAGTTTAAAGTCTGTCACAAAATGTGTAGCTAAAATATTTTATAATTTACTTATATATTTTGCTTCTCTTATTTTTGTCTGCAAAAATAAAAGTATGAATTTTAAAATTGAAACTTATTTTTTTTTTTTTAATTCCACTAAAACATTTTCATTTTTCAGTTCTGATTTATGGGCCTTGGGTTGTATAATTTATCAACTTCACTCAGGTCTCCCTCCATTTTGGGGAAAGTAAGTAATCTAAAATATATTACTCCTTTTAATATTTTATTCTGATTGACACTTGTGGAAACAAAATAGGTCAAGAAAGTAAAAACTGATTGATTTTCTTTATCTTTGACCAGTTAGTGAAAGATGACAGTAAGATCCTGCAAAAAGGAAAATGTTCAAAGAATATTTTTCTTTAAATTTCCATTTTTTTTTTTTTCCTCTACAATTGCTGAGTAGAATTTTTTTTTGGCTTTTCTCTGCTTTGATATACTTTGTCATTGAAATTTCTAAATGTCTTAAAGGTGGAGGGGTAATAGAATGTAGCAAAAGCAATGTTGAGCAGTACAAGGTAAAAATAGAGTATAGGATGAAAAACTCTTACCATCTTCAGTTGCTAAATGAAATTTAGAAATTGGTTGGTGCCTGAAATACTATGCTTGCACAATGAGGAACTAAGTTTGATTCTTATCAAGGGTTATTTATTGTTCTAAATTGCCTTGAAAAATCAAGAGATGTACGTAAAAATAATGAGCAATGAGTCCGAATGTTGACATAGAAAAGAATAAAATGGTGGCAATCATGTTTAAAGTGCAACTGAGTTAAGCATTAACTTTTTAAAGTAGTGTCTAAAAGTTCAGCTGTAAGACAGGGAAACTATTGATGGTAAAATTATTTTACTTTCAGATGTTCTCTCTTAATATGATGTAAAACCTTAGGTAGGTTTTAGTTTGCATGTGGCTTTGTAAATGCAACATTTGAAAAGTTTTGAGTTTTAATAAGCAAATTGACTATGAATTTAACCAAAAAAAAATTCCACTTTTCCTTTTTTGGTCAGTGAGTATTAATGGATGGATATTTCTTTTCGGGGTGGAGGGGCATTAATGGGTTAAACTTTATTTTTTTATTTATTTATTTTTTTTTTTTAAGTACTCACCAAGAATTAACTACAACAATGAATAGTCCTATACAATTAAGAGATCTCGACTTTTATATTTTTGTGTATGCTTGACAAATAAGGCCTTCAAACTGATCCACAAAAAAAAAAACTATATTTATTCCTTATTTTTTCTGATTTTTTTTTTTAAATACTAAAGCCAGCCATTAAGTGAAGTTTACAAATAATCTTTTAGTAAAGAGAACATCCTAAAAAGAAAATATTGTTAGATAATGTATTTTATGTTTATTAATAGAAGTAATTATTTTTATATATGATTTCAGCCATGAATATCAAATATTCCAGAAAATTTTAAAATTGGATTATGAATTTCCAGATGGATTCAATCCAGTTGCCAAAGATCTGGTACAAAAGTTGTTGGTAAGTTATTGTTGTCACAAAGTTATTGTTAGGAGGATTGTGTTGTAGCAATCTTCCATACAGAAAGTGCTGTCAGCCTTGAAAATTAGAAATATTGGTATTTATATGGGTTTGAACACTGACTACTGGCACCAGTTGGGAAATATGCCATCACTTCAGTTACAAGGCAGGTCATTAATTCTTACTTGACTCCTTTTTCACCAAATGGGAAAGACAACTTTAATCCCTTTTTCCTTCAAGGTAATGATATTTTGGTTTGTCACAGAATTTACAAGAAAATATGTCATTGATTACAGCTACTGCTTGCTTAACACAATTGACAAAACTATTCAATATATATGTTCAAAACAACCTGTGTGTAAGGGTGCGATGAATAAATTGTCGTCTAAATTTTGCAAAAATGAAAATACTGACATCCCATTTTAACAGATATATTTACAAAAATTATGCAAAAATATCTTTAAATACGAAAGAATAAATTTATTCAATAAAATTGCTATTGGCTTCAACCATGGCCTCCAGACAACTTCAGAATCTCCAGCATTTTTTCCTTGACAGTTACCTTGTTTAAGTTGGTGAATGCTGCCATAATGCTCACCTTCAGTTCATTTTTGGTGTTACAAGGAATTTTGTTGGTCTCTCGCTTAACTGCACCCCACACATAATAAAGAAAGGGTTTGCAGTCTGGGGAGTTAGGTGGCCAGATGTAGTCGTAGAAATTGTCTGACAGCCATGACTGGGTTCTCCTGCTTGTGTGGCATGGTGCAAAGTTTTGTTGCCATATATGGCAGCAGTATTCCATTTTTAGCCTGATCTGGCCATTGATAAGGTAGAAGATAGCAGGAGGAGTCTGGTACTTACTGGAGCAGCACAGGGAACTGACCATTTTTTTCAGTATTTTTGTGATGGATCATATGTACAGGTTCCACTTGGGATTTGGGTTGAGTTTAACTCTTTAGCATTCAACCCACCCCATAAATATTGGCTCTCGGTGTTCAACCTATCTTAACTCACTCCGTATACACTCTACCATAATATGACATCATCATCGCAAATAACACCGGAAGTCATGCAAACCGTGAGATGCTTTGAGAACCAATATTTATTTATGGGGTAGGTTTGAGTGTGTTGAATGCTAAAGGGGTGTAAGTTCCAGTAGATCCTTTCTGAAAGAACACCCACTCATCACAATAGGGGAAAATTTAGATGATATTTAGAATTAGCAACAGCATTAGTTGACATATTTTTGAAGAAATTCTTTTTAACTTCCCCTATGGAGAGTATGTGCTCTCCAAAGCAATTATCCAAAAGTGGATAAGGAATTAAAAATAAAAATCATATGTTTATAGATTTCATAAATAATTTCAAGATGATTCTATTTCTTTAAGCTTTATCTTTGAAGAACCTTGCAGTTCTGGTGCTCACTGATACGACATTGTGGATAGAAACCTTTCGGTTCTCTGATCTTTCACCTTAAGCAATCATTGTCATCATCATCATAATTATAAGCTTTTGATTTCTCAAAGAGCAAAATATGTGAATATTGTCTACTTCTCAACTTGCTGAGCTTTCATTTTGATGTTCATTTATAATTTTCAGGTTTTGGACCCAACTAAGAGATTAGGATGTCCAGAGGTGGGAGGCTTTGGACCATTGAAGAACCACCCCTTCTTTGAGGGAATCATTTGGGACCAGCTTTGGGAACAGGATCCTCCAGATCTCTTACCCTATCTTCCTGCCACACCTAGTAACCCCAGTATGTGGAGCAACTATCGGGTATGTCACTTAGTTTTATTACTGTTTGGTTACTGGATGAACTGACTCAACGATTTAATTTACATTTAATGTCTTTTATATTTGAAATATGTTTTAGTTA
>OZ010585.1:55745071-55882114 GCA_963932145.1 Acanthosepion lycidas | reverse complement strand
CCCCTTGCCCTCTCTCTCACTCTTTAATATTTTGAATTAGTATTTGAGAAAAGATATTAGCTAATTACACTGAAGTTAAAATCTGATTGCCTCTTCTTTTGTTGTTTCTAGATCCAGTGTGATTTTTTTTACTGGTTTCAAATTTACATCAGCTTTTTATCTATTTAAAATCTGCAACATAGTCAGTACATAAAGTTAATAACTCATTTTTTATACCTTCGTAAGATTTAAATCAGCTACAAAATAATTAGCACATATCAGTTATAATTTAAGAAGTTACTACAAAGTGAATGATGCAAAGTAAGGTTAAAGGTTGTGATTATTGTGGGTAATGGCTACTGGCAAAATTCCAACAGTGGACCAAATCTGGGAAAGTGTGTTCATCTTTTGGTTTCAATGTGGAATATTACTATTGCTAATGATTTCTGCTTAAATGACTTGTTGTATTGACTTTGCATGTGGCAGGAGTTTCTGATTTACTTCCATTTATAGTGTGTTGCATTCTGTATACCTTTAATGAATATGCATTTCAATTCTGCTTCTTTTTGTAAGTGTTAGGTGTGTGGATGATATGAAATGATAATGTAACTTTGCTGATTTCAAGATTTTATGTTTTACTTTGAAAAGTTTTAGGTGTTTTTATCTGCTTGTGTGTGTACGCCAGTTTCAGTCTTTGAAACTTAACATAATCCTGGATATTTTTTTTTTTTTTTTAAGCAGATCTGTGGGGACACTGTACATGCTCACACACAAAATTACCTGCTACTAAGAATACATTAAACTGAATTTGTGATTAAAAGCAGATCAGTTGTCTTCATTGCCATTTATTTAAAATAGAACAAATGACTTATGCCTTTTTTTTAAATATTTTGAGTTAAAAATATCCTAAACTTTAAGCTAAGACTGAGAAATCAAGACTTTTCACTACATTCTAAATATTTCTGAATGTAAATGACAGTTACATTTCTTTCCATTTGGTTGAATAAAGACTAAACAAAGTAACAAGTCATCACTAAAACTAAACTTTTATTTTTTTTTTGCTTGCTTGCATTCAGTATAAATATTAAATAATAAAACTTGGTTTTATGTCTGCTTTTATGGCATAATCATACCAACACACAGCGTTTTTATAGATCTGGAAGTCATTAACTTTTATTGGGTAATTTTACTTATTAGATTTACTGTTAAGAAAGCAAACTAGTTGGTATGTGTTTGCCCTAAATAAGTTTTGTTAATTTACCTTTTGTATAAATTCAAAGTGTAATAGTAGCAATGTGTTATAGCAATTAATGAGTATCAATATTGTACAGTGGCAGCAGCAAAAGGAGGCTTGGACTTAGTTTTGGGAAGCAATTTAAGGAGTGTCTTATGGTCTATGTATAATGTGAAAAACTTTTTTTTTTTTTTTTTTTTTTTTTCTTTCTTTGACAGAAAATACAAAAGCTTCCTTTTCAGTGTGGGTGTAATTTCTCCCTGACGATGACAATGTATGTGAAATGTAACACACTGGCTTTTCACTTCTATAATTAATTTTAAGAGTCATTACTGCTCCTATTCTGTAGGGAGAAGCATCTACATGTATCAGAATTGGTTTTGAAATGTCAAAATATATCAACAAAGGTGCAGAATACAATATTTAGATTTAAGTTAGATTTACATTTTCTTTCTATCTTGGAAAGCCGCCTTCTGATCTGCTCTCTCCCTACAACCAAGTTTTCTACTTTAACAAATGATACAGTGACTCAAGAACAGTTGACAATTTGGTAAACAATGAAGATAATAATTCAAAGTCCCAAGAAAAGCATCCAGCTTAGTAACAGATGTTAAAATTTTCCCTCTGCCTTTTCTATAAATACTTTCATGGTAATTGGTTTGATGAATTTTCACTATGGTACCTAAACTTTATGAATTTAAACACAGTACTAGATTGGCAGCAAGGTCTTGTCATTTAACAGTTGAAATGGTAAGATGTAACCCTAAGTTCTATGCTAACAGTTCCCTCTATCACACTTCTTGCTTGTGGAACTCTCTTCCTGCTTCTTGTTTCCCAGTCAACTTCAATCTTCAAAAATTTAAATGCAATGTTAATTGTTATCTTCTGTCTTAATTCTTGTTCTTTTATTGTCCTTTCTCCTTAATAGTAGTTTTCTAACACTTAGTAACCACTTGCATACTAATGTCTTTATTGCCTTGCTTGGGGTAAAATAATTAAAAAAAATAAAATACTTGTGATACCCATTATCATCCGTAGGTATGCTATGTCCCCATTCACATAAATACAGTAGTAAATACTGTATGTTTGCCTGGAGTTGGAGATTCATTGTGGAATTCACTTGACTGACTCCTAGCAGTTGACGACTGCTACTACATGCCGCTGGTGAATCTTATACGTGTTGTTCTTGTACTAAGTATTATCGTTCATTACCAACCTTCATGTGATTATTCTATTCAGTAACCTTCCCTAGGTTACAACAGTACCCTTTTTTTTTTTTTTTTCATTGCAACAGCTTCATCTGGAAAGGGAGCTGAGCCTTCTTTGATTCTCAAGCTCGGATTGGTCACTTCTGGAAGATGGAACTGATATGCCTAATGCAGACAATATTTCCCAAAGTTTCATTAGTCTCATGAATCTCCAAAATCAAAATACCTATCCACACTTTACAGAATGTCAATCTCTTATCCATTTCACACTGAAAGATGATGCTTGTGGTGCAATTCACACTAAATTGCAAGCAACTGGGTTGATACTGACCACTTTGAGAATAAACATAAACAGTATCTGTGTTTTCTTATTTAACTCTTATTTCTGATATGTAGGACTCAAATCAAACCTGGTAAATTTCTCTCCTCCTTTTAAGTCAGCGAACAAACAAGTCCTCCATATGTGTTGCAATGGGAAAATCTGTTTAGAGTTGTATAATTCCCACACATTTGAACAGTTACAGTATTGACTTTGGATATCGGTGCATGGGTGAAACCCCAATAAGAATATTTGACATTTTTAATGATGCCTGGGATGTGCAGTGGTGTAATGACTAACAGCTTGGAATGAGAAATCTGAGATCAGTTCAAATTTCAGTCAAGTTTGTTACTTATGCACAAATACCTTTTAGGAAAGGGTATGAATCAGTCTCTTCTCCTCCCAGCTATATGTTAACTAGCATAACCAGAAGGATGACTCTGAATTCAAAATCAGACGTGGTGATGATGGTATGAGGGAGATACCATAAGCAAGTTCTCTATTAGTTTTTGACCAAAGTGCTTCAACAAAAATAACTCATTGAACAAGAGCTATGCAAAAAGACCCCGTTATGGATTTTATGCAACTATTGCATTTTTATATTGCTTGTCTCTCTCTCTAGTCAATCAAGTTCTCTTTTAATTCCATCTTTTAGTGAATAAATTACTGGAGGAAGTCTATAAAATTGTGTTGTTGCTGTCCTTTCAAGCAGTAACTTCATCTTTAAATCTTTTAAGCGGTTTAGTAAATCAATAAACCAAATTCTACCAGTAACTCCTTCAGTTTCAATGGAACTTCCTGTTAACTCAAAGAACACATGGCTCTCCAGTCCTGATTTTGTTCAACCAACAGCTTCACCAACACCCCTGTATATATTTTTAAACTCACCAATATTTCTTTAAAATCTTTCCAATTACCCCATTTCTTGAATTTTCTCAAACCATTATTGAATATGAAGCACTTGTGTCTGCCTCCATTTATACATAAACAATTCAACCTTCACACTGATACCTTTGTATACAGTTCTGTCATTTAATACCTTGATTCAGGCAACCATCAACGTTATTCACTATTGTCATCATTTAAAAGGACACTATCAACAACATGGCTGGTGCTTTCACATTGGTAACATTTACATTTCTCTGGCAATCTAAGAGTAGGATTCTCAGAAACATTTCCTGGCAGACGTTGTACAGTTTTGAATTTCTTTTGAAAATTTTTGGACAACTCAAATGCTATGAATATTCTGACTGCTTTCTCTAACATCAGTATTCTCTTACTAAGCAACTGTTACTGAATTTTTTTTTATTCCTTGTATCCCACCACCAACCCATCTTTTAGATATTGATCCCCCAAATCCTTCTGTAGCCTTATTCTAAGCACTGTGATGTACTGACTAATGGTTTTATTGTTTCTTCTATTGGTGGTGGGGGCAGACTTAATATGCTATTTTATAAATTGACTTAGTTTATCCAATATTTCTTCATTTTGTCTTTCATCTGCTAGACCTCAAAGAATGACATTTTTTGCACCAACTACAAGACAAAAAAAAAACAAACCCAAAAAACTTAAAGTTGTATATAGTTCCTCCAATCTTCTCATAGTCCCAAATAATGTTATCCTACTGATAACTTGGAAATCACAAATTCTTGTATTTGTTCCTTTTATCTTACTACCAATTTTATTTATAAAATAATGCCTGAGAAATAGCTGTCTTGATAGAAAATTGTCCATTTTCTGCAACTATGGAGTATCTTGATATGTAGCACTCACCTCCTGGTGGTGTCCTCACAAAACTTTATCTGTCCAAGACCAGATTAGTCAATCTATAACACAAAAGAAACATTTTTTTTTGTTTTTTGTTATACACTTTTTAATTTATAAGTAAACCACTTTATACATTTTTTGCCTTTTTTTTTATTGATTGCTTGATGCTTTTGTTTTTTTATTAAAAAAAAAAAAAAAATCTAAAATGCTTCTTTAAAAACTTTGATAATTTGCTTTTCAGAAGAATATTGTGATCATTTTATGAGATGTCCTTTCAAATATTTTAGTCTCCTGTTTGTTTTTTATTACTATTTTGTTCTTTTAGTTAATCTGTCTCTAGTCATCCTAAGTATATGCAATTATAAAAGCTGCCAACTTTTTCACTATCAGATCTCAGAATAAACACTGAAACACTATTATATAAGATACATGACTATAATGATTCAAAAACTGTATCAATTTCAAAATAATGCACTTCCATTTTATCTTGGGTTGACTAAGCTTATCTGGATTCTGTCAGTTTTCTATGACACCATTTTCATCTGATTTATACACAGTTGTATTTAATGAAATGTATTTGTTTTTAAGAAAAATCTCTATGTCAGGGAGATAGATTAGTGGCTGGCCCCTCATATCTGAGGATTCTCATCTACTGAAGGTGGCTATCCAATCCCCATTAAAGACACCTGCTCAGGCAATATACTGCAACTATGGTGAGCGGACCTTACAGTTTTTGGGAGAGAGCACCTTATCTAGCATGAACAATTTATACTAACATAAAAAATCTAAAATAAAGCTATTCATTTATTGTTCATTCAATGAGATATAATCTTTACATTTTGTATCATTGAACTTTCAACAGAGCAATGTGACCAAATTATTTCTTGAAGTGTTTGTCTTGAACTCCATGATTAAATTATACTTTTTATGACTGCTAGAATTGCTGATATGTTGTTTTTTGTTTTTTTTTTAAATTTTCTCTTCATGGCACATATCAAACTATTAAGACCACATGCTGATTTATTTAGGGAGATTAACTTGTCTCAATACCTTCAACCTAAACCCATCTTCAAATTTTTATGAATCATTTACAGTGTCTTGCAAAAGTTTGGTACTTTTCCTCACAAAAAATAAGATTTTGTTTTTTGTTGTTTTTTTTGTGCTGTTTTTTTGTTTTTGTTTTGTGCTGTTTTTTTGTTTTGTGCTGTTTTTTTGTTTTGTGCTGTTTTTTTGTTTTGTGCTGTTTTTTTGTTTTGTGCTGTTTTTTTGTTTTGTGCTGTTTTTTTGTTTTGTGCTGTTTTTTTGTTTTGTGCTGTTTTTTTGTTTTGTGCTGTTTTTTTGTTTTGTGCTGTTTTTTTGTTTTGTGCTGTTTTTTTGTTTTGTGCTGTTTTTTTGTTTTGTGCTGTTTTTTTGTTTTGTGCTGTTTTTTTGTTTTGTGCTGTTTTTTTTTTGTTTTGTGCTGTTTTTTTTTTGTTTTTGTACTGTTTTTTTTTTGTTTTTGTACTGTTTTTTTTTTGTTTTTGTACTGTTTTTTTTTTGTTTTTGTACTGTTTTTTTTTTGTTTTTGTACTGTTTTTTTTTTGTTTTTGTACTGTTTTTTTTTTGTTTTGTGCTGTTTTTTTTTTTTGTTTTTTTTTGTTTTGTGCTGTTTTTTTTTTTTGTTTTTTTTTGTTTTGTGCTGTTTTTTTTTTGTTTTGTGCTGTTTTTTTTTGTTTCGTGCTGTTTTTTTTTTTGTTTCGTGCTGTTTTTTTTTTTGTTTCGTGCTGTTTTTTTTTTTGTTTCGTGCTGTTTTTTTTTTTGTTTTGTGCTGTTTTTTTTTTGGTTTGTGCTGGTTTTTTTTTTGGTTTTTTTGTTTTGTGCTTTTTTTTTTGTTTTGTGTTGTTTTTTTTTTTTGTTTTGTGTTGTTTTTTTTTTTTTGTTTTGTGCTGTTTTTTTTTGTTTTTTTGTTTTGTGCTGTTTTTTTTTTTTTGTTTTGTGCTGTTTTTTTTTTTTGTTCTGTTTTTTTTTTTTTGTTTTGTGCTGTTTTTTTTTGTTTTTTTTTTGTTTTTTTGTTGTTTTTTTTTGTGCTGTTTTTTTTTTTTTTTTTTTGTTTTTTTTTTTGTTTTGTGCTGTTTTTTTTTTTTTTGTTTTGTGCTGTTTTTTTTTTGTTTTTGTGCTGTTTTTTTTTTGTTTTTGTGCTGTTTTTTTTTTGTTTTTGTGCTGTTTTTTTTTGTTTTTTTTTTGTGCTGTTTTTTTTTTTTGTTTTTTTTTTGTGCTGTTTTTTTTTTTTTGTTTTGTGCTGTTTTTTTTTTTTTTGTTTTGTGCTGTTTTTTTTTGTTTTGTGCTGTTTTTTTTTTGTTTTGTTGTTTTGTTTTTGTTTTGTGCTGTTTTTTGTGCTGTTTTTTTGTCTTGTGCTGTTTTCTTTGTTTTGTCTTGTGCTGTATTTCTTTGTTTTGTTTTGTCTTGTCTTGTGCTGTATTTTTTTTGTCTTGTCTTGTGCTGTATTTTTTTTGTCTTGTCTTGTGCTGTGGTTTTTTTGTCTTGTCTTGTGCTGTGGTTTTTTTGTCTTGTCTTGTGCTGTGGTTTTTTTGTCTTGTCTTGTGCTGTGGTTTTTTTGTCTTGTGCTGTGGTTTTTTTGGTTTTGTTTTGTGCTGTGTTGTGTTGTGGTGTTTTTTGTGTTTCTGTCGTGTGTTGTGGTGTTTTTTTTTGGGGGGGGGGGGGGTTCTGATTTTTTGTGGTGTTTTTGGGGGGTTGTTTTTTTTTTTCCTTTTTTTTGTGTTTTATTAAAGATATTGAATTTTTTCATTGATGCAATATTTTCATATTGCACAGGTTCTCTTTCAGATGAGTTAGGCAGACATTCCAAAAACTCAATATCATGATCCTGAAACAATCCATTTATTTGATAAGGAACAGCACCATTTTTATACAAGATGGTGCTCATGCAGTTACCACTATACATGTGTATATAATTAAAAAAAAAAAAAAAGTTTTCAGGATCATGATGTAATTTTATTTTTTGATATTCTCTATGCTTGAAAATGAGGTCAAGTGAAAAAATGTATTTTTTTAAAAACCCAGAATCCCAACTTCAGTTTATTTATAACATACATAGTTATAAACTTAAATAATTTGGACAAGATTATATAATTTATCTAAATTTCTTTCCTTTTCTTTTTAACTGACTTTTCTTAAATTCATATGATAGTCAGTAATATTGGTTATATAATTATATACTCAAATTGAATTAGGCTTCTTATAAACTTTATTTTTTATATATGCATTTTTATTTTGGACTCTCACCCACATGAAATTACATTCAATCTGATAATCACTATCCAAGTTAAATAAAAGACAATAAAAGCAAAATGAATTTTAGGCAATGATTCAGACTTTAAAAAAAATTGTTTGTGGATACTATTATATCATCTTTGGGGGGGGAAAAAAGTTCTTATAACATCTTGTTTGTGATAAAATGAAAATAGAAATATTTCATTTATATTTAGTCTGTAAAAAGTAAATAAAATAAGTCACCTCCTCTTTTTTCTTTTTCAATCAAAATGAAAAACAAAATTGTCAGGATATTTGTAGTAATGGAAATATTTCATCTTGGAATTTAAAAATTTAAGGATTTTTTAAGTTTGGCTAACAAGTAAAACATTTAAATTAAAAATAAATTTAAGCTCTGGAAAAATACATTCAAGATATCATTTGGTTATCAGTAAATTTTTGTAGATTATTGGCTGTAAACTAAAATTTTTATTTTATTTTTGTTTTTGTTTTTTAATTTTAAAAGCATCATAAAGATATCATTTGTTTCAAAAAGCACAATTTTCCACTTGGAAAGCCATTTCCTTCCACTTTGTTCCTTGTCAAGTCCAGCACTCTTAGCCGTTCATCTGAATATAACAATTGTTTAATTTGCATAAGTGCAGTCATTAAATCACACTGATCTGCATTCAGTTTTCATCTGTAATTTTTTCAATGTTTATCAAATACATTTTGTATATTTATCTTTATTGAAAGTTTTCTCACATGGAAAGAATGTGACTGATTTATAAGGAGTCATAAAGAATTTTCATTTTCTAAATCGTCTTTAATTGTTGGCCACTATTCTATAAATATCTATGTTCATAAAAAAATCTTGAAAAGCTTATAAGTTAAGTTTATAAATATGAGTGGTTGGTACTACAACATCAGTTATTACATTTACCTTATGAATAAAAATTTTGCTAAAAGGAATCGACGTATGAAAATGTTTATGTACTAGAATCTTTAAGTTTGTGGCTTAATAATTTTTAGAATTCATAACTTTTAAAAATATAAGTGGATGAAAATTATGACATTATTCTGTAAGAATTTTACAGTGTGTGCAGGTTTTATATACCATCAAATACAGTAGTTGACTGGCATTTTTTAATTGCACCATTTTGAAGCAATTTTGTTTCACTGCTTTTGGGCACCTACCATAATGCGAATGCTCGTCAAGCAAACTATTTTCCTTGTGTATTGAATTTGATCTTCACTGGATGCCCTATTACTGTACTCTTGTACCAGATTAAGCTAAGTTTAAGTAACTTAGATAAGTAGTGTTTTGCAAATTAATTTACAAGTACGTATGTGACCCACCCCCACAGAAACTCCTATTACTAAATGTTTGTACTAACTTCTTCCTTATGCTCACACTGAATAGTGTGTGTTTTCACCACATCAAATTTTTATAACTTAGAAAATAATTTATAAATATTTAAAAAAAAAAAAAAAAAAAAAAAGCTTAAGTTTTCTCTTTCTGCAGCAAAGACAACTAACCTTGAGGCATCTTAAAATTATTGAATCTTAACATTAACACCTAGAATTGGCTGGGTTTTCTGTGTGAATTCCATTTCCATATTGTTACTTGGTGCTTATGTCATTGCAGAATAACCGAAGACCAGCGGAAAGAGCTTCTAGAAAAACAGGCTCGTGAAAATGATTTCCACAGGTTTGTCAAAGGGAACCTCATTCTGAAGCAAGGTTTGGTTGATAAACGCAAGGTGAGTTCAGAAGAGAATTGCTTTTCTGATTACTATTGGAAACCTTGCTGCAAAAAATTTTTTGTACATTTTGAGAAATCTATTTTAATTAAAAGGAAAATATTTTTAAATCTCTCAAGTTTGTTTGCGATCATGATGAAATATCTTTTAAGACTAAAGATAACTTTCCTGCTCATAGATAATGGTTTCATTTTAGTAAAATTGATTTTTATTAGGAGACAGGTAATCTAATGTTGGGATGTTGTTCTGATTTAAAATAGGATTTTTCCACTTCTTCAAACTCGCCAATCTGTAATTTGTGCTTGAACTGCAAAGCTCTTGGTTGCTTATCCTCTACTCTCTTTCTTGTTCAAATCTGTAAGTGGTTTCTTACTGTATCATAGTTTATACCACTTCAAATTATAGATTTTACAAGTACATGATTGCCCACAAATGAAAATAGCTTTCTCTTTTTTTTTTTTTTTTTTTCTATTTCCAATGTAAATTTGCCATCTCAAACTTCATCAAAAGGCTTCCAGGATAAACTTTAATCTGCTAGATTTTAAATATTTAGTTTATTTATTATCGCACAAGTGTGAAACAAATACATAAGGAGTTTTGCCTTCTTCTCTTCTCTCAAAATACACAATGATAATGAAGTGTGTGTAAAGCTAACAGAAGCTTTTCCAGCTGACTAAAAGGTTGAGATTTCTGTTGGTTTATTATTATTCAATAGCTACACTAGAAATTTCCAGCACAATGTTTAAAACAATTTCGTGGTGTTCACTTGATAACCAGATGTTCAAATATGCTGATTGTTAACTAAGAGAATCTGTTTTTGATATATTCTCAATAGCAGCAAAGTCCAATGATTAGCTTCTCAATGAATATCCATTCAAAAAAAATAACCATTGTGTTAGTTATTTAAATATTCAATAACATAGTAAGTTTACAAAAGTGAATATCAAACTTTCTTCCCAAGAAAAATATTTCAGACTTGGCTATAAGTGTTGTTTATACTTAAATGGTTATTTCCCCTTGGTGTTATAGAAAAAATAATGTATTTTTTTTGTTGTTTTTTTTTATCAATTTATTTGACATTTGCTTCTAGATAAAACCTGTGGATGCACTTTTAATCACTTTCCTCTGCCAAAAATTACAATTCCTTTTTCACCAAAGTGCACCTAATTTTGCGCAACTTCAAAGAATAAGGTCAATTGATATTGCCGCTTTTCCATTTTTTTTTTTTTTTTTTTTTTTTTTCTGAATTTCTGAGGGAATGATATATTTAGACATTGATTCATTGGAATAAGGAAATTGGTTCAAAGAAATATATAATTTTGTATCACTCAACAAATTGTGCTGCCAATTTGAAATGCATGTGTTTTTTTTTGTTTTTTTTTTTGTTTTTTTTTTTTTTAAAAATCAATTTGCCCTAAGCATGACAACAATGCCACTAAGGTGTAATGGGCTACTGGGAGTGAGAGAGAATGAAAAGATTTTAGCAGGAACAAGGAATAAACTGCTACTCATCTTCAAAAAAACTAAGGAAGAGTGTGAACTGGGCGATAAGCAAACATATAGGCTCCTATTGGGAGAGAAGAAAAAAAATAATTAGTGAATAAAATTTTGATGTTAGAAGTATGTAGTTGAAGTAGACTTTAAACCCAATCCTAAACAGGGAACAAGAGATAAACCTCTACTTGAATGAAGAATAAGAAGCAAATCATCATTTATCTCTTGTCTCTTCTCATCATGAGTCAGAAATATTGTCTAGATCGTTTATCATTCTTCCATAATAATCATTATTTTCATTTTTAAAAAGCATCATAAAGCATTGTGTTTTGGAGTGGATAATAATTTCAATTGTAAATCTTCTAATGATTAATGAAATTTGAAATCTGAATTTGTATTTTTGAGATCATTATTTATCATATCATGTAAATCTCACAGACAAAAAGTCACAAGCCTCTTGTTGCTCTATCACTATTTCCATAGAAAGTGTTCAGATGGACTACATTCCTTAGTTCCACCAGATTTAACCTTCACAGCTAAGATTCACCATGCCACGCACATTGTAGCAAAACATTCCTGTTTCCTTCATATATACTATTGATAACATTTAAGTTCCACTCAAACAGCTTCTTCCAATGAACTGCTGCTTTGTGGAATGGATTTCCAAGAGGATGCTTCTCCAATCACTACAATGTTAACCTGTTCAAGTCCACATAAACTGTGCCTCTTACCCTGTAACCCTCTACCTCAAGTGTGGGTATTGGTCTTTGTACAGGGGATACATCATTGTAAAGAAAAAATATCAGCCAGACTCAAAATCTGGGTTATTGAAAGATATATGATGGAATATGTTTGATCAACTTCCATTCATTCTCAGATTTTTGGTTTCTCTTTTTTTTTATACTCTAAAATTAACAAATAAAAAATCCTTTGTGTCTAGTGAGTAAAAACATTGCATTTGGTAAAAGAACAAAAAAATGTCATTTGAGAATTCAGTGCAATTATTATTAGATTCTTCAATTCTTGATCTTCAAATTTTGAAATTAAGTCTGAATTTTTAATTTTTCAACACAATTTTTCCGATTTCAATATTTTATTGCTGAAATTTAAATTGATCCCGGAGCTATCAGCTGAAATGCATTCAATTGTTTGGTTTAATGATCTTTGAGATCCAATTGGTTGCTTATAATGTTATGGTATTTTTAGGACAAGATGAGTTACTTGTTAACAACCATCATGGAATGTCAAAGATATGATCTTTGTCAAGACAAGTTTGTCCTTGAAGTGTAACCAAGGACAGCCTACATTGCACTTACCATGAAAAAGTTGGCTATATATGAGGATTTTTGGCATCTGATCATCACTCTGATAACATGACCAGCCCATCTGAACTGATTCAGAAAGGATTCGATACCACCAATGCCACATTTGATGAAAATATCAGGGTTAGAGATTTTGTCCTGCCTTGTGTAACTGCATATTGAATGAAGACAGTATTTATGAAATGCATCAAGTTGATTGTGCGTCCTGACTGATGTGATTTTATATATATATATTGGTGCAAAAATGACGTAATAATGTCGTTTTTTAACGTTAAAAATACGTCAAAAAACGACATTATTACGTCATTATTTTTGCCCCAACCCAATATATATATATATATATATTTTGTGACTTCTGTTAGTTCATCCATCTGCCAACCCCTCTAAAATAGCCACACATTGACCGATCAAAACCAAATTTTAGGGAGAAGTGCAAACAGGTAAGGGGGTACAAAGTACAGTTGGTTTTACTAGTGTGCGTAAAAACCATGAAGTAGGATTTTTGTCAAAGTATTTTTCCAAACAAATCAGCTTACTCAAATTTCATCAATTAGTTTGTGGAATCGAACAAAATGTAGAGTTTGTAAATCTCAACAAAAAGTGTTAGTGATAACTTTAACAATACTAAATACTGTGAGGATTTCAACACACGTCAGCTTATGGCAAAAAGAATTCTAGTAATTTAAAATGCAATGTTATCTTTTACTCTCAAGGGAGGTAATTCATCATGACGATAGGAAAACTGATTCATTAATAAAATTAAAAACGAAAAAGTTATTTACTGGTTCAATCACTAATATTGTACATTTACTTTCTACCTTTTCTCATCTGCAGGGACTCTTTGCTCGAAGAAGAATGTTGTTACTTACAGAAGGCCCACATCTCTACTATGTAGATCCTGTGAATAAAGTTCTCAAAGGAGAAATACCTTGGTTAGTTAAATCAGTTTTCATTTGAAATGGTTTAGAATATGATTGATTGGTTTGTATATTTTACCATTTGTACTCGCCTTCTTACAAGCATCTTTTTATTGGAAATTGGGAAGTTTTTGATTTAAGCCATTTTATAGCTCTTTTTATTATTTTTTTATTATTTATTTATTTATTTTTTTTTTTTACCCAGAACAAATTCTACATTGTGATATTGGAAAGGATACTTGTATCAAAATTACTGATACAAGATGAAAAAAATTTTATTCCTTTCCAAGCATTCTGCTGTTAAGTAACTATTTTATTAAATAAATACCTGCACAATGAATTTGTGATTGATGAATAAAACCTTGATATCTCCTTGCTTGAGCTTGGTCTGTAATTGCTTAATGAAAGATAAAATTTTCAAATTATCCTTGGCTGTGATGGTTATCATCTCCAAATGTACAAAGGTCAGAAATAACAACTCTTCTTAAAGTTGTACTTGCATATAAATGAATAAAAGCAAATCATTTTTTTCTCACTTGTTTGATGTTGATGTCATGTGATATTGAATTAGCCTATCTCTTGCAAGGAAGACAAATGAGTCCAATTTAATGGTTTTTTTTTTTTTTTTTTTTTTTTTTTTTTTTAGGTCAATAGACCTGAGGCCAGAAGCCAAAAATTTCAAGATTTATTTTGTACATACAGTAAGTTTTATTTCATATTTTTCAATTTTTTTTTTTTTTTTTTATATAGCATAATTGTTAAATAAAAGTAGTGACAAATATTTCTATTTTTACATAAAGTTTAACATTGACATGTAATCAACTCTCTCACACACTTCCTTCTTGTTTCATTGCATCAAAAATGATTGTCAATTGCAATGGAAATTTACAAAATTTTCAGCTCGTTTACAATCTGTATAAGCAAAATAATATTCCAAGACCTTTTATTTTCAAGTTACAGAAACACATTTGCTTCCTTGTTAAAACTACAAATTAGTTTAGATGTGAAAAAAAACAAGCTGTAGCATTTCTCTTATACTACTTTGAGATATTTCTTCTCAAAATATGAAAAACCAAAATGTTTTACTGGATATGAAAGTTTATACTGTCTGTCAACCAACTGTACTAAGGATTCTTTAATTTTTACATTCATTAAACAAAGTCGACTACATATTTTTTTCATTGAATCTTTAAAATCTTAGAATTTGTACAGCCTGAGAAGTGCAATTTTAGTATCTGGATCCTTGGTTTTGTTGTATCAGGAAAAAGCAACACCATTTCTCATCATATAATATTGATTGACATATTTTACTATTGTAATTGGATAAAAAGTCATTGCTGTGTAAGATGCTAGAGGATTTATTTTGATGAAAAGTGTACTTTATATGGCAAAGAGAGAAAGACAAAAGAATTGATTTAATATTAAACAATTAATTTAAAATAAAATAGTGGTAATAATCATACTTATAAAACCCAGGTTGTGTGTGTGTGTCTGTACGTTTATATATTGGATCGGATTTCCTACATTTTTCAACTGATTTCAACAAAACTTCACAGGACTATGTAAAATTACCTTGTGGTGGTTCTGACCGCCAAAAATTGGAAAAACACAATTGTTTTTGCACAGAATCAATTTGGAAACATTAAGAGGTATCGTAAGAATGAAAGGGGGACAATTCATATAGAGTTATACTTATAAAAACCCAGGTTGTGTGTGTGTTCATTTATATATGGGATCAGATTTCCTACATTTTTCAACCGATTTCAACAAAACTTTTTTTTTTTTTTTTTTTTTTTTTTTTTTGGCAGGTAGTGTTTCTTATTGTCTTGCACACTGTTTTCTTTATTTTTACATTCAGAATGCCTTAAAAATTCCATTTACAAGACAATTGTTTATAAAATTCTATTCAATCGATAAACTCATAATGATTGAAAACAATGTTTTTGTTTCATTTTGGGTTTGAGCAATTCGTAAAAAAACAAAACAAAAAAAACAAACTAATTAAGACGTGTGTCCGTCAATCTTTGTCAATTTTATTTTTCAGTCTTTATGATGGTCGATACTTGATCTATCTCTTACTGTTACATCCCCGGGCAATGCCGGGCTCTACTGCTAGTAATAATATATAATACATGACATATGCAGATGCTTTAGACAAAAATATGATGCTTTGGTTAAGTTCTTTTAAAATATAATTAAATTAAATTTACAAACATTTTTTCCTCTCCTAGGTTTAAAGGAAATTTATTCTTAATCTCCTGTAAGTGAAACATTTGCTTCATGTACCCATTTATTGTACATTTGGATTCATTTACTGGCATTTTCCATAAAATCCAGGTGTGGCAACACTATTATGGGCATAGCCATTTTGAAGGCGGATTCTTTCTCTTTTTAGCATGCACCATAATATGGGCATAAATAGTTTAACATTTCTTTGCATATTTACCTTGACCTTCACTAGATCCCCCACTATTGTCTTTATGCCAGACTAAGCTGGATTTAGGAATAACTTTGGTAACTATTATATAATGTACAGCAAGTTTGTCTTTGCTGATGTCTCTCTGGATACCCCAATATTTTATTATACTACACTGTTATTTCCTATGAAAAAAAAAAAAACTACATGGAGCTGCTGCAAAGAAATACTTTGGGAAAGGTATGAATCCATTTCCTTCCCCCAGCTTGTGGTTGAAAGGTAGGACTGGAATAATCATTGTTGTTGTTCTCAAAAAAATTTTTAATGCAATATCCAATCACAAAAAATGTATTATTCTTACAATCCAAAATGTTTGGGCTTTAAATATGCCACAAAAAACAAATACTGCAAATAATTAAACATTATTAGGTCAGGAGTGAACCTCAGTTTTTAAAAATCCAAGTAAACCATCATAAAATAGAATAGTTTAAGATTCAAAGCAAACCAAATAACCACTGTCCTGCTTTGTTAAAATACCACTTACTTACTTAATGAATTTCTTTTCTTTTCTTTTTCCACAGCCCAACCGGACCTATTATTTGGAAGACCCTTTTTCTCATGCCCAAGAATGGGTACATAAAATCCAGGAGGTGTGGCAACGCTATTATGGACATAACCGTTGATTGATTGATTGATTGATTGATTGATTGAAGGAGGGAGGGTGTTTTTCTCCTCTTCTCCCAGAGTCTGATTTCTTCTACTTTTCTCTTCTTCCTCATTCTCTTCCATTGTGTTGCTGCAGCACCAACAGTCGTGGTTGAGCCCTCTGCTCCAACCACTAGCCCAGTTTTCTTTTGGTTAAGACACTTTGACCAAATGGACCACTGTATTTTTATTTTATCTGCTATATTATATTCAAAGTATTTACTACAGGTGACCAACAGGTCATGGGGCTGGCAGCACTATGCTACCAGGAATGGAAAAAGTTTTTAACAAAGAAAGACTAAAAAAAAAAACAAAAAAAAAAAACAGCACCATCACTAAACCTCTTTCAACTTCCTTTCTCCCTCCTCCCCCCTCATTTCTCTTTCACCTGATTCATTTTTTTTTTTTTGTTTTTTTTGTTTTGTTTCGTTTCATATATTTTATTTATACATAGACTATAACAGTCTACTGATTAAGCAGTGACTCTGAGCTTTGATGATACTGGTTTGATTTCCGTGTGTGCAGTCTCCTTTCTGTCCACTCTATTGGCCATTAAGGACAGAAAACGGGAGACAACTTAAACCGCATTTTTGCACAGGAGAAAGAGCTGACAGTTCATAAACTTAATGTCGCTTGCAAATCGTGTGTAAAAGACTTTGTTATTGTTTTACTCATCCTTTTAAAATATTAATCATGATAATGATGAAAATAATTGTTTTCAACACTTTTCCATAATTATAATAATTTTGAAAATTTTTCTAATACTCATTCATTTTTCTTTTTAATATATAATAATTTTGAATTGTTTTAAATATTTAAAATTCTTTTACAATTTTTGAAGATTTTTTTTTTTTTTTTTTTTTTTTTTTTTTTAGATTGGCTTGGAATTTTTCCAAAATATTATAATTACTAAAAAATTTTTTTTTTTTTTTTTTTTTTAAATTTCGAAACAATGACAATAAAAAAAATTAAAATGATAATTTTAATCATTATTTATTTTTCAATACATTTACAATTATCATTTTAAAATTAAAAAAGTATAATGAAGATTAACATTTGAACATGAATAATTATTCATGTAAGAAGTTAAGTTTCACTTAGAGTATTTGTTTAGTGGGACTTTTTTTTTAATTACAAAAAATCAATAACCATAAGTTAAATCATAAAACAAAACTATTTGAACAAACAAGCTGCAATGTTTTTAAGATTGACTCATTACTAAATCACTACAGATGTCTTTGTGTTTATCACAACCACCCAAGTTGAACACCACCACTACCTTCTCTCTACCCCATTTGCTGACTATGATTTATTTGTTTGTGTTTTTGCCCTGATCGTTGTTGTAACAGATTAAGTACACTTTTTAATTTTAATTTTCTTTTTTCCATAAGTGTGTTTGAAATATATGCACACAGTATGGATTGTTTGCTGAAGTTGTTGTTCTTTGGCTCAAATTAAGCTCTTATTTTGACATTAGCTAATTTTATAATTTCTTTAGTTCACTGTACAAATTCATTCATATTCTTGTATAATTTGTCCTTGCCAAGTGATATAAATATCTGCACATTTATCTTTGTACACAGCCACATCTCTGTGTGATTGTGTGCATGTACCTGAAATATTGAAGGGCAGGGTTTTAATTTTTGGTAGCTCCAAGTTTCAGCTTTATTACTAACATTATTGGAGTATAAATTTATGGTGTCTGTGTTTTGCTTGGGTGTTTGTTGTGCTTCATTTGCTGACTAATTAGATCCTAAGTGAGTCTGTTACATCCTTATGCTTCTCTGCGATACACGTTTTGTAAAATCCACATTTTGCCCCCTGTGGTATTGATATCTAAGTGCGTACTGTTCATTTATTGTGTTCAAAATTTCCTGCTCATCTCCGCCCAATCTAAGATGTTTAAGTGAAATATATTCATTATTGTTTCTTTAACATAGTATAAGTTTTATTACAAAATTCTTTTAATTATTCATTAGTTGTATTCTTTTTCTCAGATGTATTCAAGGTTTTCTGATAATTTCATACCATCTCCATGGAGATAGAAATATGAAATCAATATTTGAATATTACTATATTGCTAGTTGACCTTTTTTTTAATAAACTTTTCCATTCCTGTATACAAAAAAATAATAAATAGGTACACCAAAATACAAATTTAAGATGTTTTTAGCCACTTTTTTTTTTTTTTTCTTTTAAGATGATTCTGCCAAGCAAATTTCAATTTTATAAACATTTATATTACAAACCATGTTTAATGGGATTAGTTTGAGTGTAACTTGAAGAAATAGACAGTTTCTTTTATCAAAAGAACATTTGGAAACTTCTTTGAGGCTCTTAATTTTAAATTTGGTCTGCATGTTTATTTAATAATTGCTGGTGGATTTAACAAACCAAAGCCCAAGACTAATCAAAAACTATTTTTAACATTTAGCACTGTAGGTAACTATTTTTGCCAAGCAAAATGTTGGGCCTGTCAGTGTAATTTTAATTTCTTGGTTGTGTAATCATATCCTTCTATAGCAACCCCTTAAAAAATATCCTTACTGAAATTGAGAACCAGTCTACTGCAGTTTCAAATATATAGAACTATTATATAAAACCCTATATTTTGAGGGGATTCCATATAGTTAAAGTGAAAGAAATATTTATAAATGATACAGAATGCTAAGTGTTAAAAACTTTTTTTTTATAAGTTGTGATAACTTTCAATATTGGTTACTTGTGCATGCTCAAACACTGACTTGGTTTACTAACGGGGTTACATTATCTAAAGGAAGTAATTCCAGCAAAAAATACAAGATCGCCTTTCAATAATAACTAATATATATATATATTAAATACAGTACATGTTATTGATTATACAAAGAATTTGATCTGATTTCATTAATTTTATACATTGAAAGTATTTTGTGAGGTTTTATGATTATAATTTCAAACAGCCAAATGCTATGAACTTGTATTTCAAATACTGTTGAAAAAGTGGGAGTTATAACAAAAAGTGATTGCATACTAATGCAAAGAGATCTTTTCAACTTTTCTCAAATCTGTCCAAGTAAATATAAATATCTTCCTTGCTGAAAAAAAAAAAATCTGTTTCTGTAGGTGTGACTCTGAGATTGGATATAAGCCTGCGCTTTCTTTTAGCTTAGTGAAGTTTGTTATACATTTGGAAAAAGAACCCATTACAACCTTTTTCTGCTGTGACAATTGTGGTATTTATTTGCATTGACACATGTGAAATGCAGCATCAGTTTGTTTAATGTGGTTAATCTATATCACTGCACGGTAAGAAATCCAATTTCATCAAAAGTTCTCAAATGCAATAGGGAGGTGCTTCTCGGAATGTACATTCCCAGTGCCCAAACAAATCAGGCTTTGTAAATCTGAGATATCGGTCATCATTTTCTTGACAAAGTCTCCTTGTAAACTGCATGATACTCAATTGCTATGAATAATATTCAAGCAATTAGCCATGGCTCAGTATAAACAAATTGGCATAGGTATCTGAGATTTCATTGTCCAGATGGATGAGAGTAGTTAACAAATTAACATGTACCTTAATTCATTATATTTGAAAGTATTATAGTAATACAAAACTATTTTAAAATCAACTTGTGTTGTTAAATTGGTGTGACTCCTTGTGGTTTCAGTCTTTGCTTGTAAATCTAAGCTGTTGAAGTAGAAATGTACAGGCAGTTTCTGGTTATAACTCAGTGGTCAAAAATGGAATTGAAAATGTGGAGGTTTTAAGTTTAGCCCTCTGTGCGAGAGGAAGAGAAATCCATTAAAAAATGACATCTCACATGTCCTAAATGAAGAGACAAATTTTCCATCTCTGCTGGGACGACAAATGTAGAATGAAGTGGGGGGGGGGTGACTGAAAAACGAATCTATTGTCAGTAGAGATGAAAATCTTGCCATGTTTGGTTTGAAATCAAATTCTATAGAACTTTGTCACTTGCAGTTTAAATATCCATAATTTTTGAGAATAAATTGTACAGTGACTGATTGTTTAAAAAAAAAAACAAAAAAAACTTATGTTAAAGCTCTTCTGCTTATCATGTGGCTGTTAGCCTTGTTCTCTTGACATTGTGTGTGTGTGTGTGTGATTACTCTTCTTTCTCAATGAAATTGCCATCTTTTCTCTTTCTCACCTTCACTAGTTCTTTCTATACAGCTTATGAGAAACAGCCAAATAAAAGTAAATATACAGCTACAGGAATGTGTAGTATTTGTAATTCTGTCATTTAATTTACATAAATGTTTATCAGTTCACTGACAGCAAGATTGTGTATAATTTATACTATATTGATTTTAAGAATTTCAGTACCTTTTTATTTTAAGTGTTTTTTTGGAAGATGGATATCAAGAAACAAATTTTAGTTCTTCCATATAAACACCCTGGGACCATGTCTGCTAAGAACCCCCCCCCCCCAATCAAGCAAAAAACTAAATTTGGGTCTAATGTATAGTTAAATTCTGAAAAAGGAGTTTGTATCATCCTCAGTCTCTCCTGGGAGACCAAATCACGAAAAGAAATAGGGAATATTTGTTGATTTCTGAATTTCCAGAAGGTGTGTGTGTGTGTGTGTACATATATTATATATATATTTCACTGAGAACATTAAAAGAAAATAGCAATTTTTTCTCAATAACTGTTACAAACTGTTTTATTTGAAAACTTTTCTGTCAGAGATTACTTTTTCTTTTCCCGTATCCAGGGACAAATTTACAAATTATTCTCTACTCCCATTTGAGGAGTCAAAGGTCATTTTCTCCCCGACTTTTTTGTTTTCATCCAGATGTCTTAAGTTATCCAAAGGCAGAAGTGGATGATTTTATTTTATAAAAGTAATGACTGCATTTCTATTTTTCATGTTTCTGCATTATTTTCCTCTTAACTAGGATTTGTAGCAAGAGTTTAGTACTCCAATTCAAGGTCACATCTTAATAAAATCTACAAGAATTGTCAAGATTGCTTATCCAAAAATTCTCATCTCCCTTGGTAACCAACTATAATTTTCCATGATTGGACAAATGATTAAAGTTAAACCTCTATGCTGAGGGAAGAAGAAAAAAAAAATATGGGGGGGGGGTGAATGAGTCAATGGTAAGAAGGAAAAGTTCATGCTTGTAATACATATTTAAAAAAACATATATAACCTGATACACAATTACTTTCTAGGTTAGGACTTATGTGCCTAAACTAATAAAGGTATATTAGCACAAAAAGAAAAAGTAAAATCCACAATTATGAGTATGCCTATTTGAGGCCTAAATGCTCAATGTAACCTCCCCATCACTTCCAGTAACATAAATTTTAGTCTTTTGCCAGATTAAGCTTAACCAATTATTGAAAGCAAAGTCTAGCAATGATAAACTAGTTGCTATCAGACTAAGCAAAATGAATAATTAGCAGTAGAGTAAAAATTGTAGACAGTTTTCAAAAGATAGGGAAGTATTTGATTGGACATGAAAATTTTATTTTCATTCTTTAATTTTCTTTCCTGAAGATGAATGAATGAATGACATTGCTTGAATGGAATTTACATTTAATGATGCGAGTTACATGTTATCAGAACTATTTGTGGTTATCTTGTTCAGATTGGGTCCCCTTTCTCTCCTGGTCATCATTTTGTCCTTATTCCTTTTCCCTCCACAAAAAAGAGCACCCCCACGCACACACTGTTGATGAATGACTAAATGAACAGGCACAAATTTACTGCTTTTTACTGTCTTTCTTTTTATGTAAATATATATATAGTAAATGTCCAGTATATTATCTGAAAGAAAGAAAAATAAATTCTTTTAATTGCTTTGATTTTAGAACTGTGATAACATCAATAAGCTCGCTCTCTCTCTACATATAAATATATTTATATGTATTTGTCTTTATCTATATACACTTTATTTGCTTGAAAATTTTTTTTTTAATGTTAAAAGGAAAAAAGAAAATTTTTTTTTTTTTTTTTTTAAATTATCTTTTTGTTCTGTCACCCACCTCCATCCCCAAATGTTATTCTGTTCTCCCTCACCTCCACCAAACAACTAGCCAGAGTCACCATCAGTTCTGGACTGTCACACAGAACCTTGATAATATTGACAACAATAATATGCAGCCAAAAGAGAAAGACTCATTTGATATGACACTATTGTTTAGCAGAATATACAGCTTAACTGCTGCTAATAGAAAAAAAAAAAAGTGAATTTCAAAATAAAATGTGGGAAAGGTAGCCAAATAAATTTGTTTTGTCTCATTTCTTGACTTTTGTATGATTTTCAAGTCGACTGAACTTCAATGACCAGATTATTTGCTCTTTCCTTGAAATCATTGTTTTGTAATAGTTTTATTTTACTAGTTTGTGCAGTGAAAAATTTGAAGAAAAAAAAAAATTGAATCCAGGGAATTATTAATAATGCATGCTTGCAGGTTTTCAATATTTAGTCTAAAGTATATAAACTAATCTTCACATTTCCACTTTTGGGGAGAGGGGTTTAACTCTAATGTAACTAGTATAATGGTTATTGGACTAGAAAATGGAGTTAGGCTAGAACTTGAGTTCATTCCTAATATGTTGCATTCATGTTTTTATGAATCAATCTCTTCTTCCACAGCAATGAATTCTAGCCTTGTATTTAAGCCAGTCCACGAGCAGAAGGACTTTAGTTAAAAAAAAAAAAAAAAAAAAAAACTCCAGAAAACACAACAGCAATTCCCAGATTATAAAAGGAGGAAAAAAATCTGACCACTGATTGCCCACATCAAAGGACCTATCAAAAGAGATACTCATGCAATACCTGGCTTGTTAACTTCTGCAAATTTCCTAAACCTGACTTAACATAGTATAGCCATAATAAATATGGATATTCTATTGTTGATTACATTGTATTTACTATACCAATAAGTTGTATCATGAAAGCCAAGTTTAAATATACATTGTTTTTTTTTTTTTTTTTACAATCTGGAGTTGTTTTAATCTGTATCATTCCAAGCAAGTCAGTAGTCCTTGGCATGCAAGGGTGACAGAGTATGTTTGACTTATCAGCTATCGAGACAGAAGTAAATGGTAATGTCATCAGTGTAGATACCAAGTTGAGAGCTGATGTGATCAGGAAGATCATTAATGAACATTAAAAACAGTGTAGGATCAAGGATGGAGCCATGGGACATAACAGTGAAGCTTGTACTAATGCAGGTTATCTAAAGCACAGACTCTGTAATCATTATTAGTACATCAGCAGTTGAGCTGGAGATGACTAAAAATTACTTCTCCAAAATATTAGGAGACAATTCAATGTTATTTTCTATTTCAGTAAAGTGGTGGGCTGGGTAGACACTTTTTTTTTTTTTTTTTTTTTTGTTTCATGCAGGACAAATATAAAGTGAAGTAAACCAACTTGTTTTCTTTATAATAAATAAAAGGAATTAACATTTTTACCAGGACTAAAAAGGAAAAACATCTTATCAGGCTAGAAGTTGAGATTAATTCAAAATAACCTTAGTTGAAGTTACTGTTTTTCTTTGGTATAGTTACATATCCAGCCCTATTTTCTGTGAAGCACATAAGCAAACAGTTCCAAAGCCAATAGCCAGACCACTTGCTTCATCTTAGTGCCAACCAACGAATGCCCAGTAGTAGGCCCATACTCTTTGTCAGGTCATTTGACCACATCATAGTTCTTTGATCTAACTGATCCAGAATTCAGAAACCTTTCATTAATAAAAAAATTCTTAACATACTGAATTTTTAAAGTTTATTTTCACCTTAAAAAAGTGGCTTTTAAAAGCCTACAGTTTGTTGAATTTTCAAATCAATAGATTTAGAAATAAGTCAAAATAATAAACAAGTACAACTAATTTTTATGGTAACATTGTTTTATTATCTAGAAACTGTACAAAGGAATTTTGCAGCTAGAGCCAAGAAACATTTACTTCCCAAAGAAAAAGGCTCTCTAAAAAATAATTAGAATATCCAACCTTATTTCAAGAAGTTGGGGATGTTATCTGGTTGATATGGCTTGGCATGAGGATACATTGTAGGTTTTTCAGGATCAACTGCACTTTCAGGGAAATAATCAGCAAACATTTCATGTGTCATTTCATGAGGCTTAGGTAAAGTATCAAGTTTTTTCAACTGAAAATAAAAATCAGCAAACATTTCAATAAGTGTCAAAACATACAAACCTGTTGCTTAATAACACTGCATACTATTTATTAATTGGGATCATAAACTAACATTTTAATATGCCCAAGAATTTTTTTTTCACTATTTGTTGTATATGTTTTGGCACAAGGCCACAGTCAAGGAGTACCTAAACTAATAGAATAAAAATTGCACATTAATCAGAAATAAAAATGTATTCCTCCCTTGAATTTTAATAACATCTCTATTTGAAATCAAAATCTATTTACTTAACATTTAGCACTCAGCATTATTAATATTACTTCCCTTTCCACTGCATTCTTTTTCATGGCTTCTCAATTGCAGTAACCTTATTGTTAATTTCACTCAAAGTTGTTTTCATAGCAGCAACCACACTATTGCTCAGGGATCAGTCATCTTCAGTGGCAGAATAAACATTTTGTATAGAAAATGAAGTCATATACAGAGATAAAGTTAATTGAGCCACTAATAGAATCATTGTATTTGGAAACAATTACTTTTACCTAAATCTACCTCCCTCCCACCATTAAAAAATTCAACTCAATCTTATTAAAAACAACTCTGAAAATAAGATACCAATTAGTTGTCACTGCAGTTATGATATCAATAATGACAATCAAATTTTCATATAAAATTTGAGTCTTTATTGATATGAACAACCCAAATAAACCCTCATTTCTCCAAAGATCCCTAATTCAATAATAAATAATTCAAAGCTATTATTATTATTATTATGCAAAGTTAATTTTTTTTCTTTTTCAAGAAGTGAAATTATCAGATTTGCTGCAATCAAGACACCCCCCACCTGGTTTATTTTATGGCCCATGTTTAATATAATTCATGTCAGGAGTTTGAGTTATTTTGATGCATGACAGAACAAGTCTTGCTTTCAGAACAGAAGTATTTTTCTGAATATTCTCCAAACACTTAAAACAACCAAAAACTGCAAATTGTTTTCTTCAAGTGAAAATCTGACACATTCGACAATGGTTTGTAGAGAATTCAAATGATTTTTGATCTGGCAATCTTGGACCACTTCAAAGAAATGACTTTATGCAACTTTGCTACCATACAACTGTTGTGGAGTTGATTTGAATATTGCCATTTTCCAAGAGTATTTTTGTAAATTTTGTTTCATCACATCAACACTAGTTTCCTTTTCTTAATTCCAACACTATTTGATGCCAATTCATTCCAACAACAATAATTCCCTGTGCATTGTGAAATGATTGGATTGCTGTTTCTCCTGCAACTATCTAGCTCTTGTTTTGTACATACAGACTCCTCCTACAGTCAAGCCAGCAATCATCAGGTAGAACTTGGAGAAGTAAATTCTATCCAGGCTTTATTAAACTAAAATATGAGAACAGTAGGTTGATAAATAAAAGAACATGAGGATTGAAAGCAACTGGAAATATTTAGAATGTATAAATAAACTCACCATAAGTTCTGCCTCAGAAATCATAGCCTGCAAGCCTTCAACTTGTTTCTTCACATCTGCTTCCTAAAAGGAAGACAAAAATCATAATTGAATAATGAATAATAAAATAACATGAAGACACATGTGATCATTTTATCATGTATCTGATCAATAGTAAATTATAGGACAATGAATTTTGCTCCCAATAAATCTGGAACATTTTATGTCCAGAAGAAGGATCAGAATTACACTGATTCCAAGAAAATCAATATGCAAAGAATCAATAAAGCACTTCAAGTATTAAAGTTGATTTAGAGAAGGTATTATAAATTTTGGATGTGCACAAATAGTTTGGATATACTAAGTCCACCCCCCTCTCTAAAAGCTTAAAAAAAAAAAAAAAAAAAAAAAAAAAGACACCCTCTTATTTCACATGATTTTCTGTTTGTATTTAAATGCCTTAAATGTTCCAACAAAATTACATTTTACTATAACAAAAAATACTATTTACTGCAGTCATATTTCTTAGGTAGTTTCAAATATCCTGTTATTTACAAATAGTTCAAAGTGTGTGAGTGAGAGATATGCAAAATAAAAACTAAAATATAGTAAGTGGATAATCCTCTTTTGCATATAAAACATGCAGACCAATTTCATATTTCAAATAGCTACTAAGTCCCCCTCTATTAAATGTATGTACTAATATGTAGGCAATGCTTATTAATAAACATTCTACTACTAAAATATAAATAGAGAGAACTTTAAACTTTATTCACCTCAACTGTTCAAATTAAAAACAAAACAATGCACAATTTAAGTAGCAGGTAAATGATTCTCATTATTACAAGCCAAATTAGAAATTGTATTTGCCCGTCTTGATTAAATAATACATTATCTTCATGAGTGCAGCAAGATGGAGTGTCTAGTTTATCAAATCTTTGCAGGAAAAAAAAAAAAAAAAATTTTTTTGTCTGCCAAAAGTTTAAAAAACTCAAAAGGTTTCAAACAAACTGACAGCTTTTATATATAAATTAAATAAAACAACAACCTTGGAGACTATTATGCTGTATTACCTGGTGGAGGGGTGCGCGTCAACAAGGTGTGTTTAGTGGGGGTAATGGCTTGTGCAAAAAAAAAAAAAAAAAAAAAATTCCCTAGACAGATGTTGCTATGATTGTAAAATTCTCAAGTGTTCTATAATTAATAGGAATAGATATGTTTGCCTATCATTTAAACAGGAGTAGAGGTTTTTCCCTCGTTTCCTATATAGGATTGGGTTTCCTGTTCTCCCTAAAGTCTTCTCATTCTCTTTCACTCAGAGTAGCTCCTTCAGTCTTAGTGACTTACTTGGAGTGAATTGATTGAAAAAAAAAAAAAAATCCTTAGTTCATATCAATTACTGCCTGTAGTTTTATTTCAACAACAATTATATTCTATTCCAAAGTCATATCTTTTAAACAAAAGAAGCATCGTAATAATCACAATGAACTATCAGGAAACAAAATCTCATTCATTCCATCACATGGCAAAATTTTAGTGCCATGCTTGATAAAAGTTCAATTATTTTAACTTACAGCTTCCTTTTCTTCAGCTAAAACTGCACCTTTTATGTTATCTTTATCTGCAGGGTATGGGATGGCCAGAGCAGCATACTGAAAATGAAAAAAAAAAAAAATTGTCATTTCAAACAAAATAGCACAAAATGTGTAAAAATTGCTATATAACTTAATGAAATATCCAAACAAAGTATACAAGATGAAATTTGTGAAAATCAGCTGAATGTTTAAAATTCTCTTCTCTTGTTAAAGCTCCATCCAGTAAGATCACCACCAGAAGGGAAGAGAAAAAAAAAAAAAAAGTCACCACCAGAAGGGAAGAGAAGAGAAAAAAAAAAAAGTCACCACCATGAAACTAGAAATACTGGTTAAAAATAAATCACTGAACAAATCAATGAGATCTGCACATAAAAAATGTCGACATAAAACTTTTTCATATATTATATGCATTTTTTTTCCTTAAACATTTTAAATTATTTTCCTATATAATCATATTTTAATATTTTCCTATGTGCAGATCTCATCAATACACAAAATTCAAAAATGTATGGAGGAGTCAAAAGTGTCTTAAGTTTCTACTTTATAGTATTTTGTCCTTTGGGAAGGTGTGTCAAGATAAATCTTCTGCCATGGTTTGTCTGCATAATAGGTTAACCATGTGAAATCCTTAAAAATATTGTACATTTTTACTTTGAGGATATTTTTATCAGCTTTCCTCAGTTGCCTAACAAAGACAAGGCTCTACATGTGTAAACCTTGGACATGAGGTTTGCTTTTTCATTGAGAATCTATTTAAACAGACACTGCTTCAAGACTTTATATTGGAATATAACCATCAAACTTGAAAAAGGAAAAGCTGAAAAGTTGTTATGCAATCTTCATATTATAAATATTTTGATTTCTTCATTCATTTGTTGCCATTTGTGTATTCCAATTCAGCTTTGGTCTCATTTAAACAATTCTTTTAATTCTCTCTTGTGTTAGATTTACAATAAATAGTTTCTATATCTGACCAGATACCACAAAGAGAAAAATAGCAAGGTCATAAAATAGTTATTCCTATATATATATATATATATATATATATATATATATATATATATATATATATATATATAAATAAAAATAGATAATACATTTTCACTTCATCCATAAAAAGTCAACAGAAATAGGTTTTTTTCTCTGATTCAATGTGTCTAAAATCTGTATATCACCTTAATGAGGGTTAATGATGATTTTGGGTATGATTTTAATTCCAGGGGTGGGGGAATTAAAAATCAACTTACTCCAGCTTCAAATGTTTCAACAAGTTTGGGATTTTTAAGAAGTTTCTTGTAAGCTGCAAAATCAATAGCAGGTAAGCTCTCTGGATATTGATGAATCCTGAAAATTAAAATGGTCAAGAATTAGAATGAGAACAACCATTTTCTTTCTTTAAAGAATATAAAAGTGTACAATTGGAAATCAATTTTTAGTCTTTTTATCCCTTTCAAAAAACTGTATTATTCATGCTCTTTAAAAGAAAATACAGACAAGACCATTTCCTCATCCAAGAAATAGCACTGGAGCATATTTGCTTACTTTTCCCAGTTCAATGAATTGGAGAATTTAGTCAAACCCATTCCCTAGATTGAAAGTGTTGTTGCCACTTAAATAGTAAATTTTACAGATTCTTAATTTCACTTCTATATGAGGGGTTTGGGTGCTGAAAAGTTCTCAAATTCATTTCCCAAAATCTGATAAAATATTAGAATGCGAGTGGGAGCTTTTCAGTCATTATATATATATATATATATATATATATATATATATATATATATATATATATATATATATATAATTTAAAGTTTAATCAGATATTGATTCATTTGAGATTGCACAAACAAAAATTGTAATACAACAATTTCCAACCCCAGTACCCCCTCCCAAATCGACTTTAGAATTGCTCAAATTATTATTCCCATTTTATTAGAGGAGCAAAGATTTGTTTCTAACTTTGCAGCTTAGAGGATTTTAAATGTAAAGTCAATTTCTTAAATTTTAAACATTGTTCATTTTACAAAATTATAACATCAGCAAAATTTCAATACAGATTTTTTTTTTTTTTTATGCATTCAATGTTTTTTGTTTTTTTAAATATCAATGTTTTGTTATCTCAGCATTCATTGATTTTTTTTTCAGGACTAAGCACAATTTTATCACAGATTTGTCAGATATAACAAAATTAGTCTTTTTATCTTTTTCAAACCCCAAAAATTTAAAACCCTTGAACAAAACTTGAAATGATTTCTGAGTTATAGGTAATACAGAAAATTGTGGTGAGGTTTAAAGTATTAGGTTGGTGCAAAAATAATGTCGGTTTTTGACGTATTTTTTTAACGTCAAAAACCGACATTATTTTTGCGGCAACCTAATATATTGTCAGAATGGATTTATAATTTTGAAGTTTGTTAGTTAATTTTTAAAATTTCTATAAAAAAAAAAAAAAAAAAAAAAAAAAAAAAGAAACATTAGTACACAATAGAAAAGAAAAATTTCCCTTAAAGAGATTATACCTGATGATGTGCGGATTGTGTCCCTTTATTTTGCCTTATTGCATTAGGTAAGTTGTTGTGTTGTCCAAGAGATTTCTATTAAGTTATAGAATTAAAATAGTTCAATAAGTTTAACCATTCAGCTAATCCTTTATTCCATTGACATCATGTTATATTTTTAAATTTTTAAAATACGCTACTAAAAAAAAAAAAAAAAAAAAAAAAAAAATAATAATTTTTTTTTTCTTTTTAAATTTCTAACATTGCTAAACTTCTCCAACACTAGATATAAATGGCTACCACTTTCAGGAGAGAAACTGGGTTCATTTTAATAAATCAGTAATTTAAAAATAAAAGCCATTAACAAGACAATCACTTGTATATATCACAAAGACTAAATTAGAAGTAAACAGACATTTATTTAATTTTTGAAGCTGAATATGCAAATTAGTTATCTACATTAAACCAGACTCACTAAAACACATGCAAGTAGAAATAAATAAAACAGTATTTATGCATGTTTATTTTTTATTGCTCATTTCTATGCATTCCCAGGCCCTCTCCCATTGCATTAAAAGAGGAAGAATCAGCATCATTCCTTGATGTCTTCAGAATCCAAAAAAGGAAGTGTCAAGAGAAATTGAGTAATTTTACATGTCTCTCTAAAATATTAAACCAACTTGCATCAAATTTGTTCTCATACAAAGATAAATAAATAAAATTACATTTATTTGATGTCACAGTTTTATGTCATATGTGTGCATATATTCACACACATACACCCTTTATAATTTCCAGCATTTCAGGTGGCCAAACAAGCTCTGAACTTTATATTGGATTTAAAAAGAAAAACAATTTCCAGAAACTTGGAAAAATATTTCTTTTTTTTATAAATCAAAAATAAATTCTTTTTCTTAAAGATAAAACTTACTAGATACTAACCATGTAAATAGGCCACTTTCTATATTGTGTAAAAAAAACAAAAAAAAAACACCTTCAATATTTTTTGTTGAATAGGCTGTTATAGAGTGTTAAAAAATAAAGTAAACAATAGCAAGAAAATACACACATTTACAATTTTATATTTTCCTGGAATTCTCAACAATACAGTTAGGAATTTAAAGATTTTTAATATTATTAATATGTAATATAATTGGCCCTGATCTGGCGTCTCGTCTACAGTCACTCTCTCACAGACGCGCCGTCGCCTCTCTGTCTTTTCTACAAATACTTTTGTGGTAATTGCTCCGATGAGCTGCTTTCACTGGTTCCCAGACTCCATGAATTCAAGCGCCCTACGAGGCTGGCATCCTGCTCCCACCCTTACACTGTAGAAACTTTTAAATGTAGCCGTCTCTTCTATTCCAATAGCTTCATACCTCGCACCTCTCGCCTGTGGAACACCCTTCCCAATTTCTGTTTCCCTGAGAGCTATAATCTCCAAATATTCAAATGTAATGTCAATCAACACCACCAGTTACCTTGATCTACCCACTATCCCTCTCCTCATCCTTTCTTCTATCACTCCTATCTGCTCTTGCTCCAAATCGTCTGCAACCCCCTGCATCCTAGTGGCTTCATGCCTTGCTCGGGGCGTAATGCTTAAAAAAAAAAAAAAAAAAAAAAAAAATTCAATCTTCAATGGACACCACTTTCTTGTGGTTTTATGCTAGAGACCCACTGGGTGCTCCAGTTATGTCAAACTCAGCTAATTTAGTCTTTTGTGATTACAGTTGTCTTTCATGGTATTTAAGAAAATACAGGTGAATCAGGTGACTGGTTTTCAGCACTTTTGAAAACTTTTTTGAGCCTTCTACGATTCTTTTTTTTTACCCCAATATAAAACCCTACCTGCAACTATAACATTGGTAATAATGGTTTCTGATTGGATCATTTTATATTTTTTCCATTATCAAAGTTACCTGCAATATCAGGTAATTTTGTCCACATTGACTTGAATATAAATCCAATATATAATGCTGTCTATGGCTAAATTGATAACATTAAAATGTGTCTTGATCATATTGACATCATTTTGCTTGAACGGGATAGACACCAATTTTTTGCGAATGTACACCTGAATAAGAATTTTTGAAAAAAACCTGCCATACTTTCATTTGTTCTTTCTATTTCAAGATATGAATTTAAAGAAGAAATTTTTCAACATTCTTTCCTATTTTTGACTTCTAACAACATCACCCCTTCAATAGTTTGAAATATAAAACATTAATTGAATGAAAAATGGACAACTGTCAAGCCACACATATTGAAATACATGCAATTTTCAAATCAAAAACTGCCACAAGTGTAGGGAACCTACTATTAAAATTTGGAAGCACTTTTTTTTTTTTTTATTAACAACATAACTTTTACACAAATGAATTAATAGTAATTATTTTGTGTGGAACATAGCTTGGCCAGTAAATATTCAATAAAAATTTTTTAGAATATTTTTCAGTAGTCATTTTTATCAAAGTTAACACTAACAGTCACTTGTAGCTGCCAAAATAAAATATGCATTTCACATTATTGCATATGACTAGAGATTTGTAATTCACCTAAGTTTTTTATGACAATATAGTTACATTTTTTTTTTAACTAGGATTTTAAAAATGGGTACTGTTGATTTTAACAAACAATTTCTGCATACCAAATATTGAAATTGAATTTTTTTTTTTTTATATACATTTTATTTTTTTGCTATAAGTAATATTTGTTTCAAATCAGATTAATTTTTAAACTTTAAATTTGCTAACTTTCCTTAAATAACGTTTCAGAAATAAAATCGAGAATTATCTTTTGTTTAGTTTAAAAAAGGTATTAAAAATGGCAATTTTGATCGATTTAAAATTTTAAATGAAAATAAATATCGATTGCGATCAATAATTTGTTTGAAATACACCAGAGTATTTTGCTTACTGGAAATAGTAAATTTTAAATTCTTTAGCTTTCAATTAAAGCTAAAAAATTAAAGCTTTTTCATTTAAAAAAAAAAAAAAAAAATCATTTTAAACCTGCTGAGTAACCTGACGCATACCAAATTAGAGGAGGTATCTACTTTTAGTTTATACTTTTTTTTACTACACTATAAACAACTTTTCAAAACCAAATCTCTCGTTAATAGATGATGAAAAATGAAAACATTTCATATCAAAAATTTTCTGCGATCTTTCTTCTTAAAAATAGTTGAAAAAAGACGATAAATTCATTTTTATTTAAATTCAGGGCATGCCTTCGTCACCTATATTGCAGCATTGCTTTTTTTTCTCTCTCGACTCGATTAACGTGTACGTACAGTACTGTAGTGTAACGGTATCTATTTTCGTGGTCAAATATCAAAATTAAACATTGATATGATTGAATGTTAAATTTTAGCATCCTTCATTTTCAATGCTAGGACATTGAAATTTACCATATTTTCTATATAGCTTTTTTTTTTTTAGTCACTGACAAATTGTCACGTCGAAGATATTTTTTTAATCAACCCTTTTAGTTTAATTTAACATAATCTAATTTAACGAGGTTTTGCCATTATTTTGAAATAATGAAGAAGTAGTAACTACATTACTACAATGTTTTAATGCAAGCCTTTTTTCCTCTCATTTAAGGCTTTCAGAAAAAAACTTGTTTTCAAGAAGCACCTTGTACGTCACTTACTGGGTTTTAATTTCACATTAGCGTTTTACATGGCTATAAACCTGCATTTACAGGTGTTATTTTACAACAAATAAATATTAACTGGGTACTTGGTAATTATTATTTTCTAGAAAGTAGGATTTTAAAACCGGTTAAAAATGTCCTTCGGACGAACGACTCTTTAAAGGTCATCACAGAATAATAGTGAACAGAAAGAGGTGACCTCAAACTAGTTACAAAATATTAAAAAAAATTAACTGCAACCGTAAAAACATTTTTTTAAAATGGTTTTGATATCGTTCGTTTTTAATTCTTGATTGAAGAGTACAATATTTAATTACGGCAAAAAAGTAACTCATAGTGAATATGGGATTTGAAATGCATTTTTAATCCTTACTTGGTGATGAAACCAGTTGACTTGGCCTTGAAAAGTCGGAAGATATCTTTCTCTCCTGGTGGAACCCTTTCGGCAAAAGCTGCCCAATCCACAAGACTTTTCGCTACTCTTTTACCTGCCATTCCACGCTTTTTTTTTTTCTTACCGTACCCTTTCTTGTCCTGACGTCCTCTCTCGAACTGGACTTTACAGGAAGCGGAAGTACAGTTATCAGCCTCGTTCTCGTTATTATGGCGTCTGCAAAGACTTTTGAAATTCACTTTGCGCCAATCCCCTATGATTTAAAAATGTTGTCTCAAATAGGTGTAGCATAGTAGTTAGAGTGTCAGTCATTATATGATAAAGACTAATTGTACCAAATGCGTTAGAGTCATTTTTATTATTTTGGAAAGAGTTTACATTTGAAGTAGCTGATTGATGGCACTATATAGTTTTACCCTGATGCTTATAAAATTTTGATATATCATTAACAAAGTTAAGCTTGAGGTTACATTATTTGTGAAAACTTACACCAGAACATTACCTAGTTTCTAATTCAATGTTAATTTATTATAAGTAAATCCTTTTCTAATGTTATGACATAGAGCCTGGTAGTGAGTGTGAAATAATAGTAACTTCCTTCACCCACTTCATTCCAATTCAGAGGACTTAGGAAGAAGGAAAGAAATCTGTGAGCCTGTGTGAGATTTTTGGCTTTCACAGAAATTAATTGGCGAGCTGAGGAAGAAGAAGGAAAGAAATTTGTGAGCCTATATGAAATTGTTTTTGGACCAATGAAAATCTTGCCTTCACAGAAATTAACTAGTCAGCTGAGAAGGAGGAAAGAAAGTAGCAAAACTATGTGAATTTTTTTTATATTACCTTAATTTTATTTTGTCCACAAATATTTATATTTTTTTAAATACCATGCCCTTTCAGGACACAAGTGATCATAGTCCTCTCCAGACTCTAATATTTCTAATACTTCCAAATGTCTATATTTTTTGTAAATACCATGCCCTTTCAGGACACAGGTAATCATGGCTCTCCTCACATTCTTTTTCTTTATTATTAGTGAATTGCTGTGCATTTGGGGAAAGATAGTGGAGTGGTCACCCATTGACTCCACAGTTTTAGAATCCAGAGTTTTCTTTCTCTTAAACTGGTTGCCACTCAAATAAGAGAGCCTATAAAAAATTTTATAATAAAAAAGAAATGTAAATTATATAAAAAATAATTAAAGCATAAACAAAAGAAAAATAATACAATTTTTATTTTTGTGCTTTTTACAACTAAATTTTTTGGAGCATGTATGAGTGTTCTTAGAGTCCTTATTTGTAATTGCTTGTTAAGAGGTAAAGAAATGTGATTTCTTTGCATGTATGTGTGAGAAAAAAAAGAGCCAAGGGAGAAAGTAAGGAGGAAGTTGTGTCATGTAGCTTGATGAGGAAGACAGGAGAATGAGTCAAGCTGTTGGGAATTCTTGACTTATGTTGCAATCCCTTCTACTCAATGGCTTGTCTGGCCTAGAAACTTTTCTTATATACTCTTCAAAGGGATCACAAAGTATGTTTTTTATTGTCAGTGGGAACATGATCCATTGGTTGAAAAATATTAAATATTTATTTTCAAAGGATTAATTTATTAACTGGAAGGAGGCATGAATCCTCCAACTCTAAAACCATTTTTTGTCATTTGGTGTTTGACTGTCTTGTGTTTATTTCTATCTTTGCTCCACAAGTGCATTTCAGATCAGGTAAATGAAAGGTAAGTTAAAAGTGTCCTGCTTTGGTAAACAAAAAAACACAACAATGCAAGTGTACACTCTGCAAAACAAACTCAAGAAAAAATAAGATCATTGTGAAAGGAGTTTCTTCCACATACTTCATATTCACCAGATTTAACATATACAGATCTTCATTTGTTTCAATCACTAGAATATTTCATCAGTGGCAGAACATTCAGAAACAAAGAAATTGAAAAAAATCTGTCAAATATTTTTGGGGAGAAAACCATAGATTTAAATATGGAATAAAAAATTACCTTCCCACTGTTTATAGTCATTAAAAATGAAGGTGATGTAAGGAGACAAAAAGTGATTATCTCCTTTTGGTTGAGATAGTCATGATGGTCAAGTGATGTCACTTTATACAGTGACGAAAGTGGTCAGTCATTCACTCAGTAAGCTTATTGGTGTCAAGGCACATGAGTTTTTCGTCCTGCCTGGACTTCCACCCCGAGTAGACAGCTACCAAATGCTATAGCTGACTAATTCATGGTGCTGTTTCCCTTTCGAAATATATCATCCCCAGATATAGAAATCTCTGGCTAGTAGTTTTCATTTTGGGAAAACCCAAGACTTACCATTTCCAGTTTGCAGAATATGGCCTTGCTTGGGATATAGTAAATGAATCCGGCCTGTTTGAATCTGAAGTCCTAAACATGGCTTTTTCAGAAACACAGAAGAATCTCCAGATTATATATAAGACCCCATCTTTTCATTCTCCTTTCACTCTGCTTGACTGTTTAGATATAGGATATATTATTCTCTGTGTAAATATATATATATAGTTTTGTGTATATCTTTGTGATATAAATGTATTTCTGACAACAGAGCATGTTTGTCATTCTTTTTCCTTTCAGTTATTCTATTCTGTCTGTGAAGTACGGTATTATTATATCACAGATATAATAATGCCTTTAATGGGGGAAATATAATTGGGGAAATAAACCTTTCTTCAAATATCTTCTCCCATTATGCTGGAGATCATGACATGATATTATTTACCCAACATATGATATTATCATCCATTAACTGTTGAACATGATGTATTATTATTTACCTCCATTAGTGCTAAATATTTAAATAAATTTAATTTACTTTTGTTATATCCTTTCTAGTAAAATGCAATTACCCTCCAAACATGCTAATATAATGGGAATTAAGATATTTACTAAAGCCAAATGAAGAGGGAATATTGTATTACAACAGCTTTTAAAGTATAAATGACTTGTCTGCCTTGCAACTTATTTACCTGGTATTGAATACCAACCATTTATGTTGATGGTAAATATGCAACTATCTCATCCATCAAGCTATTATATAGAATCATCACAAGATTTTTTTTTTTTTTTTTTAGCACTGATGTTCACCCAGTACAAGATCAAAGAGCCACTCAAAATAGAGGGTTGCAGATTAGGTACTTACTGGAGTGGTACAAGGAAGCAACTATTTTTTACATTATCTTTAGCAATGGATCGTATATATGACTACCACTTGAGATTTGAGTTGAGTCCCAATAGGTGCTTAAGACACAGGGCCTCACTGGGAGAATACCTGTTCATTACAATAGGTGAAAATTCAGAGCCTGCTCTGTAATGATGGAATGTCACTAGTTTGATAGATATATGAAGAAAGATTTATTATTATTAACTTTTGTATTATTACACACTTGATGACCAATTTTGTCTCATAATTATTATGTAGATAGATTTTTTCATGCATTTTTATATCTGAAGAAAACAGCACTGCATATAATAATAATTTTATTATTATAATACTGTTGTCCATCTGATTTAGGCATGTGTGGGCAGGATAACAATTACCAGCACTTAAAGTGGAATAAATGAGCCAAGTTTTGATTCTGGTCTAGTTTGTTGCACTATCACCCTTGGAAAAGGCACAAATCCATTCATTCTCCTGGCAAACCTTCATGTCTGCAAAAAAAAAAAACAATGTGTCAAAAGAATGATTTTCCTTAGACACCACTATTATTTTAACTACCTTTGCTCCTCACCAATGTTTTAAAAAGCAATGATTAGAATTGTAATAAAACCTAAACATGATGAAAGTGAATTTATACATTTTTTGTACTTGTGAATTTACCACAAAAATATTCAATACTATTTATTTATTAGCTTGTTTATTTACAAAAATAATTTGCCAACTATTCTAATAAACAATCTAATAAATAAATAGTGGAAATAAACAATCTAATAAATAAATAGTGTTTATTATTGTTGTTGTAAATTCTCAAAACAAAGAAAATGTATAAATGCATTTTCATATGTTTAGGTTTTATTAAAATTCTAATCATCACTTTTTAAAACAATAAACTTTGCTGAGTTAAAATAATAGCAGCGTCAAGGAAAAAAATGGTTCTTTTGACACATTGTTTTTTTGTTGGTACAAAGGTTAAAGATTGCTCTTCTCCCAGTTATGGCTTGATCGAGTAAGCTAGGCTCTCTAACTTTGGCTGGTAACCAGTCTAAGAAATCCTTGGAAAAGACAACAGGAAATTACTCCTTTTACAAGAAAACAGCAATTTACAGACAATAAGGAAAATGTATCTGCGGAGAGCTATGATTGACTTCACTTTCAATGGACATCATATTCACAAGTTGCATTACCCATAACTTCATTAATCTTGTGTCTGCTTTCAGGTTGGTAATAATATTTTGCTTTCCATGATTACCTCCCCTGTTATGGAGTCATCAATTTTGGCATTGAATTTATAGTCACGTGTATCATTGCTCATTTGGTAGGACATTGATTTTGATTTTCAAATGACTGTGGTTCAAATTTCAATTTCTAAAAAACTCATCTCTTTTGCCATCATCTTTGAAGACTTAAGGTTCATTTCCCAGAAATTTAATTCTCCAATCAAACACAGGTCGGATTTTTTTTTAAAAATTGATTCACTTGTTATTTTGGAGATGGGTAAGGGAAGTGTCAATAGGGAAAATGGTAGTGATAGAAAAATAAATGAATAAAAATAAACAAATGATAACAAGGTGACCAAAATTCCACCATCTCTAAATATACATGTATATTCAGAAGTGCTAAGCTATGAAATCATATTTTGATCAAATAACCAGAAACTGTCCCAACCAGGATATGAACATCATAGTCTAGTGAGTAAATCAAAACAAGATCTTCTCCCAACCGGGATATAAGGGCACTAATCATGAGCCAATGAGATGTTAAGCAGCAATTTCAAAACAGATCTCTAGATAGGTATACAAAAAGATGGAAAATCAAACTAAAGCAGAAATAAGGAATTCCCCATTCTCCAATGCTATTTTTTTTTAAATTTAGTCTCTAACGGCACCATTTTGCATGCACAATGAGTTATATTGATTGACTGCAGTATACACAGTTTACCAAAAAAATGATTTTTTGATTTTTATTATTTTATACATGCACAAAAAATTATTTGCACTGGCAACCCTGTAAAACAAAAATACAGATTGTAAATGTAGGAGTTCACTTACTTTTACACATCTTAATTTTTAATTAATATTTTTATTCCAAATTGATAAAAAATTTTGAAGGTGGTTGTAATTCACTTAATAATGAATATGTAGGAATCCTTCTACTCGGTTTTTCGTTGAATGTTAAAATTTGAAGAGTCGGGATTCAATACATTAACAAAATATCGTTACAGAGTCGCTCGTAATTTGGCCGTCTAGAATAATCAAACGCTTTTCATTGAAGGAATAAAACTCAGTAGAAAAGACAACGTAGTTTCAACAAATAAACATTAATTTAACGATAAGAATACAAGCAGTTGATAATAGATTGGAAAGTAATGTCTTTTGTTTGGGCTGATAAAGTTCTGAAATAAAATATAAACTGTCTTTGTGTACGTGTGTGAGAAACAATAAAATGTTGTGATATGTGTATTTGTATGAAAAAGTCAACATGTGTGTGCGTGATTCATAAAAATGGATACGAGAGATACAAATTGTTTCTTACTGTTGGCAGTGTTGCTGTGGTCTGGAGTTTGTCAACGCTGTCATTTTTAACATGAGGTCATGAAGGTTGTTGGGATGTGCAGAATAAACTAAGGAATTTGCTGTAGTATTGAGTTAAATCAGAAGGAATTTTTATGTTAGGTTGCATGAACTTTTCTGCATCCACAAACAAATAAACAATTTCAATGTAAACAAGACAAAACATACATGCAATTCAAAATCGATAAATGCATTTACAGAATATTTTGAAGATGTTATTGTGTTGGTGTGCTCGTGATATTTGTAGTTTTGTATGTCCATTTTTATGTCTTGTGTATCTGTGTTACAGTCTTTTTAGGAAATTGTAATTATTTAGAATGTCGGTATTATGCTTTTAGAAATGAGTCATTACGAAGTAGTCTACCTTTGACTGCAAATGTTGAGTTCGTTCAATGATGTTATTTACTTTAGTAGTGAGTGTTAATTCACTTTAGATAAGTAAAGTAAAGTTGTTCGGATAGAAGTTTCGGTGTTCACAGAGTTTTCTTCGATTTGGGCTTGCGAGTGAGTCAGTAATGATTTAGTTTGCGCGTTAGTTTGTGCGGCAAGATTGCAGTTGCAAGCGACGTGGATTATATGTATCTCTGTGCTCGTTCGACTGACTGATTTATGATAAATCATTTATCATAGATGGTCAAAGAGAATGTATAGTTTGAGATTCTTGAATGACGAAGAAGTTCGTAGAAGATATTGATCGGGAAAGATTTTTGTCATCTCGATTAGCGAGACGGTAATGAGTAGTCGTCACATTTTTAAGCTTGAGTAAGCGGTTGAAAAATGGTCTGCTGCTGATCTGCGTGTGCCTGGTCACATGTACTTTGGGTTCTTTTTAAGAGGTCATAATCGCGTGGGTGGATCCAGAGCGATTTTGCGCCAAAACTTCGAAGTGCACGTGCGGACGACCTGATTGGTAGAAGTGAACCAATCAGAGGGCTAGATTTACGAATGAAAGTTGGAATAGTGCATTACTCGAAGAAGGTAAGATTGGGCTAATGGACGAGCCCCATAAGGTCATCAGCGAGAGGTGTGTGTAGTTTGGTGACAGCCGCGTGTATTGTTTTGGGAACGGATTTCGTATGTTTTTATACACTTTTTCTGAACAATATCGGCTCCAGAATTAAATTATTTATTTATTCCTAATTGGCCCTAAGAAGTCACGTGGTATGTCTTCTACTATGTCCGTATGATATTTGGTTGGTATCTACCTAAAAATAATGATGACTAATACAACAAACATTCTGATTTGTAATCTATGATTTTATTGGTGTCTTTTAAGATGTAAATATTTTCTTGAGTGTGATTGATCTATAAATATTGTATTTGATACTTTAGTGGACACGACAAGGTAATATTTAGTGTTGTCAGGTGGTAGTTAACGAACATAAAAAAAAGTCTCAATAGAAGCATTACATCTAACATTAAGCTTTGTTTATGCCGCTGTGTGCTTTACAAGTGTGACAAACACAATACATCAAATTTAGATAAATCTTAGTAGAATCTTTAAGTTCTCTACTTGCCAATTTATAACATGCAATGTTTACAAGCCTGCAATTCATATTGAATTTAGAAAAGCTTTAGTAGGAAGAGTACCACTGGTTTTACGCCGTGTAAGACGCATGCTTTATCAAAATCAGATATTAAGAAATATAAGAGAAGCCTTAAAGGAAATATTATATATGTTGTATTTACAGTTGTGTGATATAAAGTATTGAGCAGGACATTCTGTTTCTTCTGCTGGTCATGACAAATATATAGTTTAAAATTTGTTGATTATCTGGAAAATAGATTTTTTTAATATTATCTTAGAGGTTCACTTGCACAGCAGTGTATAACACGCTGTGCATTTTCTTTCAACCCTTACACAAACACATAATTGATGATGATTTTATGGAAAGAAATGCGACCGTGTTCGCTGAATTAATACAATTCCTGGATGACCGGAGTTTGTCTTTAATGAGAGAGGCCAAGGACAATGGATGGCGAGCTCTACAAATTTTGCGTGAATACTACTTGTCAAAAGGTAAGCCTAAAATTATTGCTTTACATACTGAACTAACCGCATTAAAGAGGCGAGAAAATGAATTTATAACAGATTATATATCATCCGATCTGAGAATGTTACAAATGCCTTAAAAATTGCAGGTGAGACTATCTCAGATGGGCTGCTAATAGCCATGGTCTTAAAGGGTTTACCACCGACATTCAAACCATTCACGACAGTTATAACTCAAAAAGATAAACAATTAACTTTCACTGAGTTTAAAATTGCGTTACGTAGTTATGAAGAAACTGAAAAAATGTGTACCCCTCAAAATCAAGGCAATAACGTAATGCAACTGAGAACGTCATTTAAAAAAATCAGAAAACCAGTCCCTCAAACCGATCAGACTAGGAATTATGATATTAAGAACAAGGGGCTTAAAAACAATTATTACAAGAACTATAACAGAAATAACAACACTAGTCTAAAAGAAATCGTTTGTTTTCGTTGTGGTAATGTCGGCCATGTCCGTGTAAAATGTCAATTTTATACACGGAATGATTTTTGTAAAAATGTAAAACTTCTTCGAATGGATGAACATATGCCTTTTCGTTTCGATTGGGTTCTGTGGCCAGTAGTTATAATTCTTACCTAGTCGATACGGGTGCGACAAATCATGTAATTACAGATGAAACAAAATTTATTAATTTTGAGTTTTGACCCGACTCGCATTTTATCGAGTTAGCTGACAGGACCAGAGCTAATAATTTAGTTTTAAAAAGAGGCTATGCCTGTATTTATCTACGAAATACTAACGGAAATATTTGTAAATGTTTATTAAAAAAGGCTTTATATATTCCTAAATTTAAACAAAATACTTTTTCAGTTCAGTCTGCAATTAAAATTGGCGTTAAAGTCAATTTTCACCGAGAGTTAATATATCCAGACGGAACTGAATTTAATATACAGCAAAAATAGACGTTTGTATTATTTGAAAAGTATTAAGTCTTCGAAGTCTTCGCACGACTTAAGGACTTGGCATAAAATATTAGGCCACTGTAATAATTCGGATGTTAAAAGATTACAAGAACACGTCACTGGAATGAAAATTACACTTCCAAAGGACTTACAATATTGTGACACATGTAAAGGGAAAATGACGAAATATAGAAATCGGGGTCGGATCCCAAAAGCAACAGACATCTTGTTCAGAGTTTATTGCGACTTAGCGGGTCCAATTTCCCCAATGGGTATCGACACCTATTCATATGTATTAAACTTTGTTGAATATTCAGGACTTATTATGATATATTTTCTGAAAAATAAATCTGATACCCTGCAAGCTACAAAAATCTATTTATCTGATATCTCCCCGTATGGAAAAGTAAAAGTAATTCGGACAGATAATGGCGGAGAATTTACTTCTGATGCTTACAAAAACCTCCTAATAAATGGAGGCATTAAACATGAGAAAACTTGTTCTTACTCTCCACACCAAAACGGAGTTGCTGAACGCAGTTGGAGGACACTTTTTGAAATGGCTAGATTGTAGACTCGTCTTTTTCCTATCTACCACCCCTAGCAACAGAACAGTCTATATCTTACGCCTACGTAACCAATTAAAACCATACTAGACGAACCAACAAATCTCATTGGTCAACGACACCATAATCTGAAAGTTTCACGTGCAAAACGAAATTGCGCCAAAACTTAAGTGAGCTGATTTTGGACTTTCAGAACTTATAAAAGAAGACGCCGACTGATCCAAGCAGTCAGTGACGAACACCGACAGAAAAATTGCCAACATATTCCACGTCACTCGAAATCACGATTTTACCGCGCAAAGGTACATCAACGCTGACTCACTCACAATTTAAACTCAACCAACTCTGTGGACATCGATTCTCAAACATTGCTTATCCAAAGTGAATTATATTCACTACCTATTAAGTAAACATCAATGTGCGAACGACCTTAAAAAACATTACAGTCAAAGGTAGATCACTCCTTAAGAACTCCTACTAAAAAGACACTTAATATTGACAATGCTAATACATATAACATCAGGAAAAGACAGTTGAATTTTCTGGGCTATATAATGAAGGAGGAGGTTTTGGAAAATCTGATACTCACAGAACAGATTGGGGGCAAGAAGAAAACAGTGCATAACATACTTGATGAGCTTAAGTAAATGGATGGTGGAACAGGGTTTAGGAGAAATAATAAAAAGACAAAATTTATTAAGAGCTACAAAGAACAGGAAATTGTGGAAAGCCATGATTGCCTACTTCCTGAGGGGCCATGACACATAAAGAAAAACAACAAAAAAATGGAGAAGTTACTTGGATGTACAGCACAGTACTAGATTGGCAGTTAGGTCTCATCATTTTACAGTTGAAATTGCTAGATATAACCATAAGTTCTATGCTAACAATTTCTTCTCTCACACTTCCTGCATATGGAATTGCCTTCCAGCTTCTTGCTTTCCAGTTGACTTTGATCTTCAATAATTTAAATGTAATGTCAATTATCATCTTCTGCCTTATTGGACCCTGTTCTTTTATTCTCCTTTCTCCTTAAAACTGTTTTTCTTTTTGTCATATTCTTTTACACTCAGTAACCCCTTGCATCTTAGTGGCTTTATTGCCTTGCTTGTGGTGAAGTGATTAAAAAAATAAATAAATAAAATGTTTAAGCAGAGATAGTCATGTTGAGCCCATATCTCTCATTTTGTGAGTGATAAGGAAAGAGTAATCCATCTAGCTTGCCTGCCAGGAATTAAGTCTTAGCTGGCTTATTTTCCACTCTTGTAGAATTGTCATGTGACACTTTATATACAAGGGCTTATAATTACATTTGTATCCCAACAAATGTATCACATTAATGTAATTCAATGTTTGTTTAAAATATGAAAATCATTCTAATTATCTCTGGAATATCATAAACAGCTTTTACAGTCACACAGTCGCATACTGCCCTCAAACCACCTGACTGGGTGGGGTGCAAGCCTGATTGGGAGATCCAAGAAGTGTGACACTCACTATCTTATCAACATTTACTTTTTTCTACTTACACTCATATTCGTTACAAATTAAACTAAGCACGACTGACTATTAAAGCATAAAAATTTTGACATCATTCTGGGGTCTTTTTTTTTTTCATCCAAAACCATGAATTTGTTTTTTTCAAAAACATTTTGTCTTTTGTGCCCCACCAGCTATCTACCTTGCTCTTTGGTCTGAAAATAATTTGACATTAAGTGGCAAGAGATGAAAGGAACTTTGTCTCAAAAAGATACAACAAGGAACCTTGACAACACAAGCTCCATCTACACACTTGACTTGACATTATGGTGGAATTTTGGAATAATTTGTATGTAGATACATTGTATTTATTTTCAATTTTTCTAGTTGAATTGTTCACCTGTATTGACTATGATCTATTATCGTACTTAATTAGGTTACAATAAAATTTCTATTTTTATAGGAATCCTGCCTTATGGAAATTGAGATGTAGTAGAGTGGTGGGGGCATATTGTGGCCACATGTTGAAATCATGACATGGTCACCAAACTGTTGCAGGCACAACTTCTAATTAGACTAAACGCATTGGCAACAAAAGATATTCCCATGCTTGGGAACAAGGTCTCACTGGAGTTACTTCTACCACATACCAGAAGAGAGAAAGAGAAAATGAAGACAGTAAGTGTCTAGTTTTTTTTTTTAGGTGCTTAACAGCATCTTCTAATGACTTCTTGTCAAAACTGTTGAAGCTATGTGGAGATAATCCACAATGGCTTGAAAATGATACTGACTGTCTTATTGCCTTTTTGCATGAAGGGAAAAAGGAAAGGAATGATGTTTGGTTACTTTTTCTTCATTCCATAAAAATATTTACATTGTCATTATATACTTTTATCAGTTTCTTTTATGAAAGAAAAAAATGATTTCTTTCAGTTTGTAACAGCTGCTTTAGTGTTAAGAAAAAAGTGGAAATGACAAAACAAAAAATAGCGGTAAGATGGGATTGAGATAAGTAAACTGGATTTTATTTTCTATGACTTACAAGGTTTGATCACTCACTTGTTCCAGAATGTCATATATCAGTCATGGAAGACTGAGAGTCTGTTCAGGGTATAACACATTTGGTAGTTGAGATAGATATATGGAGAATACAAGAATATGTAGTCAAGTAAGATAGACTGATGGGAGAAATATTCCATCAATTATTGCATTGTAGTAGTCAAGAGTTAATCTCTGCTGCTGCAGGTTTTGGTGCTGACCAAAAGCATTAGCATTACTGCTGATGGAAAGACCGTGGTGTTTCTTCTGATGGCCTAGTTAAGCTTGCTTGCCATGAGGATCTGTCACTAATGCCAGCCTGATTGGATCTGTCATTGTTGGTGGAATCAGCATTGACTTTATAGTGAGTCAGTGGCTCAGAAACAGCTGCTGTGAACACTATGTGGGCTTTTCCTGATTAGTCAGAAAAGATGTTTTATGACCATAGTATTTTTGGATGGTATTCCTTAAGTGATTTAAGATCTGTTTTTGTCAAGTGAGCCATGGATCTCAAAGTGAGCATTTCCATTTGAGTTAAAAAATTGGAATTCTGACAGGATATGACAAATTTGTCATGATCTTTCTTTTCTTTAGTAAGGTACAAGGACACATGGAGCACTCAATGAGGATCAAATTCACTACATTTTGTGGTCTACCAAACTGACTTGCTATTGCTTCACAGTAGAGTAACTCTTTGTATCGTATAAGGCTATAAATATGGGGTACTCAATGAGGATAAAAAATACTGCAAGAATACAAGAGTTAGGTTCTATTAAACTGGCTTGCTAAACATTATCATGGCTTACAGCCACATCATGTTGAAACATTGGTTCCCATACGATCACCAAATATAAGAGTTTTGCCTATCATTTGGTTCACACTCCTCCTAGGTCTTTTGAAAAGGAGTAGAGGTTTATCCCTTGTTCCCTGTTTAGGAATGGGTTTCTGGTTCCTTCTAAAGTCTTCTCATTCTTTTTTATTCCCAATATCCCCTTTGCATCTTGGTGGCATTATTGAATTGATTGAAGAAGAATGGAGGCTCAGCATTGTGTCTGATCTGTAACTAGATGGATGACCACTTAGAAATATCAGGTGTTGTAAGCATGGATGTGTGGGTGGTGTAGTGGATAATGGCTTAGAATTGGTAATCAGAAAACTGAGTTCCAATTTCAGTTCAGTTTGTTATATTATTTATGCGCAAATACCCTTGGGAAAGGTATGTATCTACCTCTTCTCCCCCCGAATATGGGTTAATTAGTAAGACTTGTGCCACTTTATTTTTATTATCTCCCTCAACCAAAAATCTTACAATCTAAAAATATTTTCTGGTTTTCACCTGCAAAGGGTTGATAAGCTGTAGAAAACATATGAATGAATGAATCAATCAATAGTCATTGTTCTACAGTTAGGTGTATCATTATCAATATCTGGTAGATTTCACTGCAGTTTAAGTGACAATAATTATCCTCATGTCTTGCTGATGATCATTTGAGGATTTCCAATTGAATAGGAAAATAAAATTCTGTCAGCCTATGAAATTCAAATAAATTACCCAATCTAGGTCAGAATATTGGGCCAAGCCATAATAGATAAACAAAAGAAGACAATGTTGTTATTTATCAGCTAGTTGAATGTTCACACATAGTATCTATCTGATAGTTGGTGTTGATGCCCAAGTGAAAGCAAATATTCAATTTTCCATCACTCTTGCCAATCCTGATCTTGCTGTCTTTGAATCTCTAGTTTATCAAACCTTGCTACTCAATCTTGTGGATGGTTCTTAGTGAAACAACTATTATAAGCACCTTCCTAGACTTCATGTTTCTGCCTGTACTCAAAAAGGTCTTGGTATTAATCATTTGCTTTTTTAAAAAAAATTTTATTTCACCAAGTTGTCCCCAGGAACAATCATGTCTTCAATCTGACCAATTTTCTTGTTCCTTTGTCAGATCGATTGTTTTTGTATTGATTGTTGTAGTTTTACATCAGTAATAATATAAACCTTTACTGGGTAACAAGTCACAGCATGTCTCTTTAGTATTCTAAATGATTTAAGATAATGTCGTTTGGAGGATTTCAGTTTTTCCTAAAGTTTCCAGTTCTTTCAACCTTTCTGCAATATTATTCAGAAACATTCCAAGAACACCAGTAATGATGAGTACAAATATTATCAACATATTTCACAACTGTTTTTTCATTTTTATATATTGTAGAGGACCGTGGCTGTGATGTTGTTGAGTAGACATAAAAGAACACATGTGGGTTCAGATTTTCCTGCTCGCCGGCCCAACTACATGAGAAAGTTGGACTTTAATTAAGTCCAAAGAAGAAAGCAAAGAAAAACAAAGACAAGACTGATAATACATGTATACAAATATATATGTTAATAACAAGCTACATGGAAACAGTTACAAAGGACAAAGTGTGTGTGTGAATATTATATGTGTGCGTGTGTGTGTGTATTGTGTTTAGCTTATTCCCAGCATTTGGGAAACGCTATCCCTTTGAGCGCTTACATTTTCGAGGTGGTAAGGCTGAAAGCCTGAGGAAAAAAGAGAGATTTATCTCCAGGTGTCGGCCCAAAGGCCTGAGGGGAAAAAAAAGGGAAGAGGCGAAAGGTCAGCGACTATTTATAGTCAGGGAAGAGAGACCCCTGGTGAAAGTGTTAACGAACTAAAGGAGGAGTTAATTCCGACAATATTCTTTAGCTAAGTTCATATGTTTTCCTAGTTTTACATTTTCTTTCAGTTTTACTTCATTGCTACTCTGCTGAAACTGCGACAGTCAGTCTTTGACAGGTCTTCTTTTCTTTGTTTGTTATTGCGATATTCAGTTTATTGGTGATCTATTTGAATTTCATAGCTGGACAGAATTCTATTTTTCTATGCTCTTGGACTATTTTTATTCTATTTTTTTTTTAGTAGTTTGTGCTACCATAGGTGTCCTTATATCAATGTCAAGGCACATCTTATTTAGAGAATTTATATTATAATTATTTCCAAATACTAAATAATATATCATTAAGTTTAATTCTTGTTGATTATTAAAATTTAAAATATCGCTATCCCGCTATAAAATTGAGACAAGCTCAAAAGTGACAATTCAAAAGGGAAGTAATTCGGATTTAATAGACCATTAATAGAGTTATCTTTCTTGGACAATTTTTTTTTTAATGTCATACACACATACATGCGCGTGCACACAGGTACACACACATAGTGATACCTAAGGTTTAAAAATGTATTTTAAAAATGAAAAATCTTTCTTGGAGATTTTATTTTAGTTTTAATTCCAAGCTAATAGATTAAATTTAATATTTCCAATAAGCAAAGTACTTTGCTGTATTCCAAAACGAATTTAATTTGATTAGAATTTTTTTAAATCGCTAAAATCCGCCCTATTGACAAATCTGAAAAGACAACATAATTTTCTTTATTAAAAAATCTTTCAAAAATAATAAAATATACTATCTGAAATTTTATTTGAGTAAGATTAACTGATTTAAAGTTTAATTAATTTAAATTTAAATAAATATTACTTTCAGTTTAGAATATCGCAGAAAAGCATTTTTTTTAGACACGGGGCGGTTTCTATGAGGTGTGGGCAACCTCGATAACCTGACAATCCCGAAATTTAGGTAAGGAAGAAATAATTATTTAACTACCTAGTAATCTTGAAAAATTTTAAATATTTTAAATTTAAACATTCTAATATTTATTGAATTTTAGGTACTTTTGCTTTACAGTCTTATTTATGAAGGCGCTTGTTGAGGAATTGTTAGAAAATTACCAATAAATTCTAAATTTACTATAGTTACCGCCCTTATTTTCTGATAATCCGTATTTTAAAAAAAAATCAACACGGTTGTACACATTGTAGAATTAGATTTCTACATTCTCTGTTTTAAACCTGTTAAAAGAGGATCACAGCTAAGTATTCTCAGTTTGTGCTGAACCTATAGCGATCATCATCATAATCATCGCACGCACACACACATACACCCTTGCAAATTCAAATCTTTAACAGCACTCATTCATTCATTGAACAGAAAGCAACACTGCTATCTGAAGCGACAATTTTAAAATCACTAAATAGTAAATTTTGTGCATTTTTGGGAGAATTGGCTCCCAGAAGTCTTCCCAAAACTCAGGCACTGATTGGTCATTATCAACCAATCAGATTCTCTGCATGTAGAGAATGAATGATTTTTCTCGCGCAGATTCCTAATTCGATTACTACCTATATAAACAGAACAAAAGAGGACCAACACCAGTGAGATTTCGACTGCTACTGGAATCCACATCAGTCAAAGACCTGCGCCCATCTTCTCACTCACTCTCAAATTACATATTCTATCACATCGACATAATTTTCCTCTTGTACAGCAGAACTGTCTAAAACATTTATAACAGACTAATAACTCCTTCATTTCCTTTTCAGAGAATATTGATAAACATTTATAGTCAAAGAGAGACTACTCTTGTCTGACTCATTGCATGATTCTTTTTCGTATACAGTGTAACCCGGATATAAGAGAGTTGTCGGGACTTGAGAATAAATCTCTTATAACCGGATTTCTCTTATATCCGGGTTTGGTCTATTTTGTTTAGGTAAGTATGGCTCTAATTTGGGACTAGATAAAATATCTCTTACATCCGGGTTTATCTTATATCCGGGTCTCTTACATCCGGGTTACACTGTATATTCTTTAATGTACGCTTTTCTGAATACAATATATATATATATATATATATATATATATATATATATATATATATATATATATATATATGATACCTTTGCCTTGACCCTTGTTCTTATATCAGTTTGGGTTCCTAAACAAAATTAAATAAATGTGGTGAGAGGCCTAGACACGCTACATCTCATTGATAACTCCGACGTTCGTTTGGAATTCCGTCACAAAACCATTAAAATTGGCCCCAGAGTTCAGTACGAAACAATGCTTTCTGATTGGTTAATAAATAATAATGACCGCACGTTTGACCTTGAGTTGACCCGTTCAACGCGCCAAAAAAATGTAAACGTTCTCAAGCCACCATGTGAACAAGAAAACTCATAAATATGAAACTTCGACACGACTTAGTTAGTCTTTAAAATAATCAACTCGTCACACGAATTCATGAAACCCAACTTCTTCGCTAAAAGTTAATTTTTATTAACATCAACCTGGCTTGTGGAATTCAATTACTTTTCAACGTCAACTTGATGTAATACATACCTTTTCAACCCTCCGGAATAATACACTCTACCACAAAATTACCTATTAACCAATCAACACCCTAGTTCCAGTGAACTAGACTTTTCATTGGCTCAAACCTCTAAAACTGTAGCAAATTCACGCGAAAATGCTTTTTCGCGCCTAGCCGTTTTGAGCCGATGCCAGTATCCAGAACTAAATAAATAGAAGCGTCCAAATCGATTCAAGTTGTTGCGGATGTGTGTGATGTGTGTTGGAAAGGAATAGAACGTTTGAATTATCAGAAGGCTTAAAATTGTGTGTGTTCAATAATCTTCCATCCACAACAAGTAATACAAGACAGAGAATAATGATTCATAAACATCTTGTTTCAAAACGTAACAATTGAATTTATTGATATTTGATATACATGCATGAATACTGAGTGAAAAGGTTAGACAGAGTTGTGTCTCTTAGATTAGGCAATATTTGTACCTAAGTTCATAAAGTGAAAGTAAAACTGTAGTCTAGGAAGAATAAAGTTTCTTTAACATGTTTGGAATTGTGTATTGTACGAGTTGGTAAAAGTTCAGAAGAGATTTCAGAGTTCGTACTTGCGTGAATGTTGGTAATGGTCTTTAACGTCTGACTTCATGAGTCAAGACGGGAGTTCTTGAAGATTACATCTTGGCAAATGAGTCGCGAGAGAGATGAATGAAAAGAAACACGAGGGAGTTTACAGGTGTTTTTATAATTTTGTTGTACCACGTCGGAGGCTCAAATGGAGAATGCGGGAAAACAGATTTGTCGCGTGCAGGTGGTTTGATTGGTCGGAACTGACCAATCAGCGAGCTAGATTGAAGGTGATTAACCAATGAATGCTTGTTATATATTTGTAAGATGGTGATGGTGAAAATTACAACAGGAATAGTGCATTTCCTAGCAGGGGTTAACTGGTTTGTTGTGGAAGATTCCACAAAGTTAGTCAGAATTTCATACTGGAGAAATGCCAAACTAATCCACGCCAGTCAAAATCGTAACCAGTTACATTTTTGCCGCGCAAACTTTCTCTGACTCAGCAGATGCAGCATTTCGCTTTACCAGGAACAATTTCTTACAATACTAAAAAGTGATAATAATTCACTATTAACAAGTATTCGTAAACATTCAATCAAACAGCAAAACAACTAAAGGTACACAACTCATACCAGTTTTGGACAATAATTCAAACAAACACACACGCATGCGCACTATTAACTGAACTGCCACAAAAGACATTTTTCTACGTGAACAAACACTTAGTTTAATTTCACACACAAATCTTAATAACAGCTCCATACACATTGAAACATGACATAAATATTCTACATAATTCTCTTCAACCATTCACACTTATTCAACAACCTCTGATTCATTTGTGTATATTTTATTCTATATAAATCCATGTTATTGTTATATCTTTAACTACGTTGTTTTCGCTTTGATTTATCTTGAATGATCTGTCTTCGATATTCATGTTTCTAAATTTGTTGTGGACGATATGTTTAAGAACACCAACATCATTGACTCGATCGATAAAATAACCTTCTGATACACATTCGCCAGTCTGCAACAAACTTATCTAGTGACCAATTCAACTAAGACGATAATTCAGAAACCAACTCACTCAATATCTTAACAGCATAAAGGAAATCGTAACTATATCAGTCAAAGCGAAGTAACTCTACAGTAAGTCAACCAATCTATTTCATTCATTTTCACCATCAACATAAACTGTGTAATCCTTTACCAGATCTATAGCATAACACCTTTTATACCAACACAACAACCAAGAACTCTAAAGTGTTTTAAACAACTTTATTATATCGTGTGTACTTGTGATTATTATTTGGTAAAACAAATATCTGCCTATTTGATTATTTCTCTTGTTGATGTCTTTGTTGCATTTGATTTAAGTAAAAATGGTAGAGGGTCAGTTTAATTTGTATTTTCTCACTGATACAGATTGGCTAACCCACTGCAAAATACACACACACACACACAAAAATCAAAATTCTTTTTAAAATGCTGGAGGTCGCTGAATTGTAATAAGCTTATGATTAGTAAATATAGTTTTTTTTTTTAATATCACCTAACCGCTACAAATTAATACAAAATTTTAAAAGATTTAAAACTGTATAAATTATTATAATTAAAATTAAAAAAATTAAAAAAAATCTTGTAAAAATTCATTATTGATCGCAAATTTTGTTTCTTAAGTGTCCATAATATATTAGGTTGGTGCAAAAATAATGACGTAATAATGTCGTTTTTTGAGGTTAAAAAATACGTCAAAAAACGACATTATTACGTCATTATTTTTGCACCAACCTAATATCTTATTCATAAAAGCAATTAAAACCTTTTCCAAATAAATAATGTCTTAGCTTTATTGATTTTTTTTATTTACTTTATGATTCAAAGATTTTCTATAACTGGGTGTCCTCTTTTACAAAAATATTTGATGATTTAAATTCTTCACGGACTTAAACATTAAGCAGTACAAAAATTAATTTCTCGAAATTTCATAAAATTACATCAGTGTGTGTGTGAGGGATAGGTGGGTGTTAACAGATGTAATATATTTTATCAAGATTTTCTAAAATAATTTAATTTATTTTGGAATAAGTCTTGAAAGTTTCATTAAAATCGTACAATTATCTGATTTTTGCAAGAATTTGCAAAAAGACTCTCAAATTTCCCAAACTAATTTATGCTCACAGTTGACACAAGAAAAACAAAATTTTTAACCAAAATTTCGAACGTCCTAAAAAGATTTATTAAACATAATTTAACAACCAAAGTATCCTTTGGTTTTTCCTCTTAATAACAACAAAGATTTTGACGATAAAATTATGTTTTTATAAAGTTTTGAGTATTTTTTCATCATGTATACTCATTTTTTAGCGAATCTTTGGAGACATCCAAATTTTTTGAATGCCCAGCCAAATAGACATTTAATAAAAAATAACGTTTAAACTGTAGAATCTAACTTCTTCATTTCAGTGGATTAAACCTAAGTTTCCATAATGCTGTCATTAAACAACGTCCTGACTGGACAATAAATTTGAAAATTGTATTTTCTTTATCTTCACGGGAAAAGTTTTAAAATCTTGCACAGCTAAACACATAGAGGCAACCAAAACGAATTTATAGCAACTGATGCATTCTCTTTGTCTGAAAAATATCCATTAGGTGTCGTCAACTACGTCCGAATGTATAGACCCAATTTTTGACCTCGAGCTGACTTGTTCAAAGTAGAACGCGCCAAAAAAATGTAAACCTGTTCTCGAGCCTACCACGTAATTCACATTACTTATACATACTTGGCGACAATCTTCTCCCTGTCTCTTTTTTCTGTTCTCACTTACAAGCAAAGTAAGTCCTGTGGGGAATTTGCGGTTTTTCCGTTTGGGGAAAACGCCATCACACGCACACACACACGTACGTACGAATATTCACTTCTACAACCACAAGGACAGAAACTCTTAGGGTGCACACCCACACACGTTTTTTAGCATTATTTTCGAACTGTTTAATTCTCTTACAAGTAGCACTAAATCTTACTGAAATTCTCCAAATTCACAAACTTTTTAATACACTTCACCGTTTATCAGCAAGAACATTTTCCCCACTCAAAATTCCAGGGACAAGTAAATTTCAGCATTTCAAACACAACTGAATTACTGTTTTGTACGATTGTTGTTATGCATATATAAATTTCATTTACTTATGCAAATTCTCTTGTTGAATGTTTTCGAGGCCCTACACAACAGAACTACCAAAAATGTCCAATTAAATATAATTCTACTATTTTTTTTAGAAATTGCTTGTGTTTACGTTTCGGATACGAAACTGAGCAGATATAAACTCTTGAGAAAAATAATCTGAATGAAGGGAATGTTCTTTCCTTAAATAGGGGTAAAAAGAGCCTTAATTACTGTGAGTGTGAAGTCATTCGTGGCTGACCGGTGAAGCATGCCAGTTCAAACGGTAATTTCTCCTAAAGAGGTTTGAGGACACATTTTCTTTACTTATATTTCTCGAATGCGCAGACCGATAGCCGTAATACACACCAGGGTAATAAATAAAAATGTTTATTTCAAATAAGAAGTATCCAATATAATAATGTTTGAAGTTTTATATTTATTACTTTCTCTTCCTCATTATGTGTCCAAGGAATTTCATCTCTCTTTTCCTAATTCTGAGCAATTATAGTGTTATTTCTGTTGCCATTTTCTTTGAGACTCCCTTCTTGTTTACTCGCTGTGGAAAATTTGTTCCGGCTTTCACACATAAAAAGGTTAAGGTTAAAGCTGACAGAATCGATAAAAGCAACAATAGCTTGAAAGTTTAGAATGGGCAATTTTCACTTTTAGGCGGAAGAATAAAGACTCAAAATCCTGCTCGGGGTATAACAATAGAAAAAGAAAAAAGATAAAGGGATATATACAAAATAAGAGAGAAAGAAAAGAAGAAAATTCCTTTAATTTAAAGGAACAAAAGTGTTCATGTAAATATTTTTCTGAGCGTCTAAAATTTCTTTAAGGAAGTAAATTGTTCTTAAGGGGTTAACACTCACATAATATTTCTCCAGAGCTTTTGTTGAGGGGGAAGCAATCGAAAGATCCGTAGTTTGTAGTTAAGTGAGTTCGTAGGCCGACGACAGGAATTTCAAGGTCCTAGGAAGCAGATCTCAAGTAGTTTTAGAAGAGGGCCGACATTCTGTCTTTAGAGCCCAGCATGTAGATTTGTTCCTTGAAACAGATTCCGAAGATGACTGGTGCTACAGTCGCCGACCTGATGTTATCACAGACGATGTCCAATACTCACTGCCAAAGAGACACATATTCTCCGTATTTATCGAGGTTAGAAGGTTCAGAAATATCGGAAAACTTTCCCACTAAAATTACTATACATTTTCCCGGCCCTCTCATTCATCAGAAAATATATTCTTATCTCTGTTAAGAATCAAAGGTTTGGGAGCTGGATTTAGGAAACAAGGGTCCGAGAAGTTGTCAGCGTTACCTCCCGACTTTATGGCACCATGGTCTGGGCAGGGCTGGTCAAATTCCTTTTTATATTTTCCAGCTCTCTTGTTCGTCAGAAAATTAATTCTTATCTCTTATAAGGATCAAGGGTTTGGGAGCCGGATTTGAAAGCAGGAGTGAAAATTGGGGTAATGGTCAGAAAAAGGCTGGAACGTGAACTTGTAAAACATCGTTGTAATGGTTCTCAAATTAAATTCTCATATCGCCCCGTCCATGGAATTTAGAGTATCATTTTGTAAAGCCATATTTCTGCTGCCTCCAGTTTTCTCCTCGTCCGCGGGGAAATTGTCCAGCATTCACTGTCATATAAGAGGATCGATATCACGCATTCTTTTCTTTGTTTCTAACAATTTTTGGAACGCCTCTTTTATAAAAAATTATTTGTTATTATTTAAAAAATATTATAATAGTCTAAATGTAAAATCATCTAAGTTGTTTTTTAATGTACGTTCTTTTAAGAGAAGTGTATTTTTATGAAGGCCAGACGGTTTATGTAAAAGTTGTTAAAATTGTGTATCTTTTTCGGCTCAACGGTTAAAACCCTCCTAAATTTGTGAATGATACATTTCCAGTTCATAGAAAATAATCTTTTGTATATATTGACCAATGGGATACGTGGTCTCAAGCTCTAATAACATCCCAAATAGTGCTAAAGAGGTGAGCCGAAATTTTAAAATAAATAGATGTCAGGTCAATAGGTACGAAAAGACGAGAAGGAGACATTCTCTTCCTCTTCCTCTCTTGTCGAATTCCCTGCTTCCGGACGGAGAGGAACCCAGACGAGGCTATGCCAAAGCACAGAGTCTCGTTTGGGGAGGTAGAGAAACCCGACCCCGTGTATACGGGGTCTACGGGCATTTTTGCTCGGAACGCCCCACGTTAAAAATCTGGTTTTGTGTCATATCTTGACTTGTGGGGGAGTTTGGTAAATAGAGAAGACCTTTGGACAGCAAGAGAACAAGGCAGGTCGGCAACATCATTAGAAGCTATTTGTCATCAAGAAGAGGACATCAAAAAGTCACCAGTTACCAGCCAGCCGCAAAGAGACCAAACGTTCAAGTGAAAATTCTCCTGTGGATGGAGTGTCTAAAACGAGAAGATTTCAAAGAAAATTTCACAAGAACGAACTATGTGAAGTTAAAAAGCATTTTTTTTTTTCAAAAAATCACTGTGTCCCAGAAACGCACGTGGGGCAAGTGAAAGTATGACTTTTCATTTTTTTTTTTTTTCTCAAAGGCTGTTGAAACTTTGTTTTTACTGCCTTCTTGTATTGTTTTCCACTTTTGTCATTTACAGAATCCTTGTTTTTCCTTATCTGTAAATTACACTTTTCATTGGTAATCCTTGATATTGATATCCTGCCTTAATACGCGCACAAATGGAAATGTTTTGCGCAAACTTGTATTGTACCTTTTTTCGTAATTGCGTAAACTGTATGTGTTTTTCCTTTTAAAGTTTTATGCAGTAGTTGTATTATTTTATAATTTTGCGCCTATTATGTTTTGCTATTCCTACTAAGTTTTTGTGTCTGGCACAACAATTTAGATTTGGTAGGGAATAATTTTTTTTATACTTTCACAAGCCCAATGTATGTTCAGATTTTCGTTGTCGTATTTTCTATCCGTTGTTAAAAGACTTCCCAGATATTTAAGCTTTTGTTTGTTAAAACACTTCCCAGATACTTAAACGTTTGCACTTGCTTGATGTTTATATTTCCAATTTGTAACTGGCATCTTAGGTTTTTTCTCTTGCTGATCACAATAATTTCTGTCTTTATTTCACTTGATAGTTAGTCCTTTTTTCTCACTTTCTTCTGCTACAATGTTTAGGAGGTTCTATAGTTTTCTTCTTTTTTTTTGTTCTGAGTCAACAATCAACATAGTATCATCTGTGTATCTTATACTGGTAAGATTACGCCCACCTATATTCTAGTAGGGTCTTCAGTTCTCTTAAGCTAGCGTCACTGTAGAGCTTCAATAAATCTGTGAAGAAAACACAACATTGTCTCATGCCCTTTCTGTTTTTGTGCAACTACTCAATTCTATCATTTTCTATCAGTATGCAGGTGGTTCGCTTCCAGTTTAAGTTCTGAATTATTCTAACACCTTTTCCAAATAGATCTAGTTTTCCTAGCAGTTCAAATAGTACTTTCCCTAACAGGAATGGCAGTCTACAGATAATAAAGAAAAGGAATCTGTGGAGATCTGTGGAGAGCAATGCCAAGAAATTATACAGATTGCGAAACATTAAACACATAAATTAAAAAAAAAACAATTGCAAATACAAATGGAATGGCTCAACGAAAAGTGTGCAGAGATAGGATGTGCACCATAGATAAGGCAAATATGCATAAAAAAATGAAGAATACTAAAGATATGTTCATCACCACGGCGCATACAATCAAAAGAAATAACACTCATAACAAAAAAAAAAAAAAAGAAAAGAAAAATAATTCAACGGATAGACTGGAAACCAATTTCACGACGAAGGAGGGAAACCTTCAATAGACAAAAATATAGAAAATCTGAAATATTCAAGTCTGAAGTAAGATGAGCCCTGACCAAGACGAACATGAAGAAAGCGGAAGTATCAGATTGGGTTGTAATAGAAATATTATCAGCTTTAAACGAGTTGGGCATCAATTACGAAAATAATAAATATACGACAGTGGCGAAATACCGGAAGATCTTCATTGGTTCATCTTCTTAGCCTTGCCGAAGAATCCAGGTGCAAATGAATGCTAGCTCCATTGGAGAATCAACTTAATGAATGGTGTAACCAAGTTTATCATATGAATTATGATGAATAGAGCGCGTAGCAGAATTAGACTGCAAATAAGATAAGGACCCTGTGGTTTCGTTAAAGACACTGGAATAATAATGATATTTATGATTAGAATGATATCGGACAGAGCAATACAAATACAGAAGGGCGTATACGTATGTTTCATTGACTACACAAAAGTATTTGATAAGGTTCAACACAAAGATCTATTTGAACTGCTAGGAGAACTTAATTCTTTTGGGAAAGATGTTAGAATAATACAGAACTTATACATGGAGTAAATCGCCTGCATATCGATAAAAGTGAATTGAGTCATTACACAAAAACAGAAAAGGACAAGTGTGTCTTCTTACTGGATTTATTCAACCTTTACAGCATTACTATCCCAAGAGAACTAGAAATCCTACCAGGATTTATTATCGGCAAATAGAATCTTAACAATATAAGATATGCAAATGAAACCATGTTGATGGCAGACACAGAAAAAAAACCTACAGGAAATGCTTCGACTGTTTAAAACAATATAGTAAAGGAAAGCTGGAAGAACGAACGAATCATTAATTGTAAGACAGAATCTAAGGAGATCATAAGTAGATGATATTTTTCAGGTGATTTAAGAAATATTTTATTTTATTTATTAAACTTTGCCTACTACCACAACTTTAATGATGCCGAGAGCGGATCTGTTGAACACCAGAAATTATTAGAAAATGTTGTATTTATCATCTCTTTTGATTATGATATACGTTCATTACAAACTTTGGCGTTTTAATAACATAAACGATATACTGATTAATACTCTAAGCCAAATCACGTTAAAAAACCGGTTCCCGTACGATCACCGAAGCAAAGCAACATTGAGTCTGGTTAGTATCTAGGTGGGTCACCGCTTAGGAATACCACGTATTGTAAGCTTCGACGTGCGGTAAGTGTAATGGATAATGATTTGGAATTGTTATCGGAGAGCCGAGTTCCAATTCCAGTTGGGTTCGCTATATTCACTTACGCGCAACTGCCATTAGGAAAGGTATCAATACACCTCTTCCCCCTCAGCTAAGGTTTAATTAACAAGACTTGTATCACTAAATCATTATTATTATCTTTAAAAAAAAATCTTACACTCTAAAAATATTTTCTGGCTTTAAATAACCTACAATGAGTTGATTAGCCGTAGAAAACGAATCAATCAATCAATGATTAATACTCGACTCTTTATCTTCTTTCTTTGAAATCCACCAACGATGATCGAAATTATTCGAAACATAATTTCAAGTTCCCTCAACAAATTTTCGCCGGACATTAAACATTAATTAACATGTTTGAAAACACGAGAAACCAAAAGCATTAAAATACATTCCCGTATATATATATATTAGGTTGGTGCAAAAATAATGTCGTTTTCCCATATAGTAACATATGTAAGAAAACGACATTGTTTTTGCACCAACCTAATATATATATATATATATATATATATATATATATATATATATATATATATATATATATATATATATATATATATATATATATATATATATATATATATTTTACAATGGTCAGGTAGTTTGTGCCGCTAGAACAATTACGACTGAGTAGCGAGTTCGATCCTCACTGGATGTTTCGTACTTGTTGCAGCACATGCTTCTAGTTGGACAAAATGGAGTGGCAAACAAAATTTACACAATGTAAACGACAGGTTGTGATTACTTGTAAAGGTGTAAGGAAATGGAATAAATTTCATCAAGGATATATTTTCATTTGTTTTTATGTAACTATTATTAACTGATTAACAAATGAGAAAATACACTTAGCATGAATGTAAATGTAGCTAAAACGGATGAAGAAATTAAAAAACTCTAGCTATTCGGAATTGTGTGTGTGATACACGCGCGTATGTGTCACCGTAAAGATATCCTATGCCTTGGACAAGGTCCCGTGTTGGTGTGGTTACTACAGTACAGTTCGTTGGGAATAAAAAAGAAGAAACAAAAAGTGTCGGTTTTTATAGCTGTTTAACAACGCCACCTAACGGCATGTTGACAAATCTGGCAAAACCAAGTCAGTGTAACCCACATACTTGCGGTCTGGTGCCATAAATGAAATCTATGCATAATAAATCACTATCATTGGATGTCAGTAACAATCGAAATTTTGGGAAAATTGAGTTTAGGTGAGCATGCGCTTAATAAAAACGAGTGATCCTACGTGGAGTGATTTGATTGGGTGATGAAGTGTAGCATAACATTTCGCATTGGACATGTTTTTTATAGCGCTGCGATCGAAGCGACGGTTTGTTCTTTGTTATCTTTAGAAGCAGATCAAGTTACTGATGGAACGTGTATGATGTGCAGAACCCGAAACTCGCAATGAAACCAAACTACATCACAGATAAGTTAACTCATCCCGACGCATCTTTACGATGTATTTTCCGACACACACACACACACACATACATACATATATTCACGTATCAGGCGACTTTTGAAAGACCTAATTTTGAAGCTGATTTTAATGGGGTCGCGTCAAACCTGAGATATAAAATTAGCGTTTGTACTGCTGGCCCTGGTTACGTCGTTGACCAAATCCATTTACTCATTTTACTGTAGTCAAAAAGTACAGCTGTACTTAAAAAAATGATTTTGATAAAATTGATATTTTATTTAACTTGTCGCGGTCGCCATTAGCCGCTCCTTAGAAAGACGACCTTGACCTTCACAACCCCTGGTCTCACCAGATTTAAGTCAAACAACATGCGAGAAACCGGACGACTAGTCCAAAATATTAGGTTGGTGCAAAAGTAATGACGTAATAATGTCGTTTTTTGATGTTAAAAAATACGTCAAAAAACGACATTATTACGTCATTATTTTTGCACCAACCTAATAGTTGAGGCCAAACCGTACCTCGTGAGCATCGGATTATGCAGCGCTTTTTCAAACATTGAATAACATTGATATTAATTAATTTATTTTTCTACTCCCTCTAGCCAGGGAGTACTTGAATAAATCGCTCCACATATTGTTAGCCCCTTTTTTCGTCCAAATCCGAGCTGCTCGGCCTGGGGGCCTGGATCAAAGTGTAGTAAGCTACCTTCTTTGTGAGCTTCCGGTGCTTTGTCGAGAGAATAATACTCTTCGGGGCGATCCAGTCTCCGCGGTCGATCCGCCCTGAAAGAAATATCACCTCTCTGACCAGCTTCGCCAAGTGTTACACTTCGGCGCGATCCTGTCTCCGCGGTCGATCCGCCCTGTGAAGTATCACTCTAACTCGGCCCTGTTTAGGGACTCCGTCCTCGTCAAGTGTTACACTTCGGCGTGATCGCATCTCCGCGGTCGATCCGCCCTGTGAAGTCGTATCACTATATTCTGACTCGGCTCTGTTTAGGGACTCGTCCTAACCGATACAACGAATCTTCGTGCGACATCGATCAACCTGCTGCTGTCCCTGACAATTTGAATTCTCCCATCCGGCAGTCGACCAGCTACCGCCGCCGACCAACTCTACACTCGTTTCGTCGATACGACTGAAATCAACTACCCTTAAACAACAACCAGTCATACCGGACCCGACACCGATACAAACATATTTCTCCAGAGTAGTAAATTCTTGTACATTTAAATAAAATCGACGTTATTGTTTCTTAAACCTTTGCCTTTGTCCCCTCATTGTCTTAGCTGTTCAGTTCACACCTTTCTTCATAAAGCTTGCGAGGGCGACATCCTTATCGGTCCCGCAACACTTCTTTCTCGACTCTTCTACTATCAAAAGCTCAAACAAGGTCAGTAAGTTAACAAACTCAGGTTTCTTAACTGAGAACAACTCTATTCGGGCATGGGTGTTCAATGACTTTGTCTGTTTGAATCTTCATGCCCCATAAAACTTTTATTTATTTATATCATCGATGATCTTCTCTACTTAGCACTATACGTACAATAATTTATTTAATTACTGATAGTATACTTATATGCTAATGCTGCTTGTGTACTATGTTGAAGAGATTAATAATGTGGCTGCGTGTTGAAGAGCATTTAACATTTATACATTACTCAACTGAATCAAGGAAATACAATGAGAAAACGATTTCTGTTTCAACGATAAAATATTTAAAATCAACAAATACAAAACAATTTTGTAATGTGTGAATATTAAGGAAAAGAAAGTAGTTTCCCTTTATCTGTTAGCTTGAATAAGATAATGTAATTAAGAATGTTTCTTGAATAGAATGTTCAAAGTTCTATGTTGAAAATGTTGCATTCAGAAAAGCATACAGTTAATCCAGTTGTGTGTTATTTGTATAACTAAACAGAGTGTTGGTTTTCTGACTCGGCCCTATTTAGGGACTCGTCCTAACCGATACAACGAATCTTCGTGCGACATCGATCAACCTGCTGCTGTTCCTGACAATTCTCCCATCCGGCAGTTGACCAGCTACCACCACCGACCAACTCTACATTCGTTTCGGCGATACGACCGAAATAAATTACCCCTAAACAAAAACCAGTCATACCGGACCCGACACCGATACAAACATATTTAATCGAGAGTACACTCTTGTACATTTTGGTTAAAAAAAATCGACGTTATTATTATTTCTTAAACCTTTGCCTTTGTCCCCTCATTGTCTTAGTTGTTTTTTCACACCTTTCTTCATAAAGCTTGCGGGGGTGACATCCTTATCAGCCCCGCAACAAACTGTATCCAATAATGCATGTGATATTCACATTCGTATAAAATACAAACATTCTAATATGCATCGTATCCATTGTTTACGTTTAAGATGTTTAACTGTTTTTCGCTCGGTTGTTTGTGGCTGTGCGTGTTTACGCAACGAGTATAGCGTTAACGATACTTTTATCATTCTCTTTTACTTTTTTTTAACTTATTTAACTAGAAGATGGTGTCGGAGTTAGCTCCTCCTTAATTCCTTAATCCTTCAACAGAGGTCTCTCTCCCCTTGCTATAAATACTGGGTGACCTTTTGCCTCGATCTCTCTTTTCCCCTCAGACCTTGTGCCGTATCCCACCTCGCGTGGAGATGAGGTAATTCTTTCTCTTCCTTCTTCATTTCAGCTAATACAAATATGTGAGCTCTCACCAATACAGCGTTTCCCAAATTCTGCTAAGAACAATACCAATACACGTACGTACGAACACTCACGACAATATACACACATATTCACCACACAAACGCAAAGTATCTGTCCATGTGCTTGTAACTTGTTGTTAATACATATATTTGTTTATATATAATTATCGGTCTTGTTTGTTATCTTTGTCTTCTTTGAACTTAATTAAAGTCCAACATTCTCATGTAGTTGGACCGGCTAGCAGGAAATTTTAACCCACGTGTGTTCTTTACATCTTCACCCCACGGTCCTCTACAATGGGATAAAGGGGTAGAGGAAACGAGATTAGTCTATTGCAATTTGGTCTCGCATGAAAACAAATTACACCGAGGAAGTCACATGATAAACGAGATACATGATAAAATCATTTTTTATAAGTTAAAATTTTGGGGTCGCACGATACGCGATGTTGCGCGTTACACGAGTATATGTGGTATAGAGAAAACAGAAGTTAATCACTCGCTATTCAATAATGTAATTATTTGCATAATCCATTACATGGATTCTTGCACAACACTTAGTAAATGAATTGTTGTTTTTTTTTATGAAACCCTTTGGTCGAAATCCAACAGAGATCTTGCTTAAGTTTGCAGCGTCAAAGCAACGTACGGTTTTCAATTCAGATTTGCTTTTCTTCTATATAAATAAACGCGAATATCACTGTATCAGTGTGTCACACATTTTCAAATTTACTCATAGAGACCGCAGCCCAACATATCATACCATTTTGGAATCAGGTCGACTCTGCGAGCAAATTAAAAACATCCCGAACCGGATCCGGGCCCACAATCCTGAAATTTTGGATTCCCAACTTTTAATTTACTGCAATTGTTTTCAAAGATTTTTTTACGTGATATTTTGCGACGAATTTTTTGTATGATAACAATTTTTATAACTTGGAAATAAATTTGGGAATAATTGCAATTAATGGCGAAATCCAGCGAAAGTCACCCATGAAATAAAATAATTGTCTGTACGGAAAGTAAGGACGTACGTACATAAAATTGTCTTTAAATTAAGTGGCGGCAGAAGAAGTATCGTTGATCTTTAAAAAGGTAAGCTTAAATATTAATGCAATACTTAAATGCAGCGATCAATTTTGAGTTCTTCTGTAGTTTATTGTGGCTTATCGCATACGGCCTCGCAAAAAGAAATCTTTGCCAACAGAGGACAAGATTGCAATAAAAAAAAGGCCAAGGCTGCAGCGAAGAAAAGAAAGTCCCGAGAAAATGAAAACCCAGATCCAGAAACGGCAGCCAGGAGAGCTTCCAATGCTGAAAATATACAAATAACTAGGAACTCTCATTCATGCACAAGCCGAAGGCCCAATCAAGAACCCTCCACAGGAGCTAGATTAATTGCTGCCCGGTAGGGAGGTTTCTTAGCTAGTTTAGAATGATTGCCAAACGCAGCTAGAGATACCCATCTGATATATTTAAGCATTAGCTGGGGTTACGCATAAGATATGGATTCATATTTTTTCAGAGGTTATTTGCGCGTCAGTGAAAGCAACGATCTTGACTGGAATTCGAACCTAACTTTCCTATTTCTCATTCCAAACCGCTATCAATTACTCCACCTGCACATGCTATTTCGTTTTGGTTTTTTCACTTTTGAACTACACATAACTGCACCCCCACTCTCAAAAATAGAAATAGATGAAACGAGAAATGACAACTGGATGTAAAACTACAGAGGCACCAAAGATCAGCTTGATATTGGGTTGGAACAAAGGTTCGAAGCGTTTTTCAATTTTGTATTTGAGCACTTGATTTCGCTTCACATGTGACTGAAATTTATGACATATATACATATTCTAAAAGGTGACACTTCAGTGCAGATTTATATTTTATTTGTGTATAGATTGTGCATTTTAAATGTTAAATCCCTCCGAAACTTTCACGTTGAGATTCATTCGTTAATGATGATCGAAACAAAATAATCCAGATTACCTGGCACGCACATGGTTGAATATGTATAAATATCTATATATTGTCATTTAAATTCAATTAATTGTAAGTCCGATCCGTGCGATAAGGTCAAATTGACAGCTGATCTAAAAAAATGAATTACAAATTTTGTTTGCTACTGCATATAATCCAACTAGAAGCACGTACTGCAACAAGCACCCAGTGAGGATTGACTCGCTACTCAGTTGTAATTGATCTAGCGGCACAAACTTACTGGCCATTACATCGTGTACATATAAGGGAAGGTATGTTAATGCTTTTGGTTTCTCGTGCTTTCAAATAAGTTATTTAATGTCAGGTGGAAATTTATTGGGGGAACTTGAATTTCTGTTTTTTGAAAACTACCAACGATATTCCTTTCGACCATCGTTGGTGGATTTCAAAGAAAGTAGATAAAGAGTCGAGTATTAATTATTGATTGATTGATTCGTTTTCTACAGGTCATTAACTCATTGTAGGTTATTTAAAGCCAGAAAATATTTTTAGCGTGTAAGATTTTTTTAAAGAAAATAATAATGATTTAGTGATTCAAGTCTTGCTAATTAAACCTTAGCTGAAGGGGAAGAGGTGTATTCATACCTTTCCTAATGGTAGTTGCGCGTAAGTGAATATAACGAACCCAACTGGAATTGGAACTCGGTTCTACGATTTAAAATTCCAAATCATTATTCATTACACCACCCGCACGTCGGAGCTTACAATACGTGGTATTCCTAAGCGGTGACCCACCTAGATACTAACCAGACTCAATGTTGCTTTGCTTCGGTGATCGTACGGGAACCGGTTTTTTAACGTGATTTGGCTTAGAGTATTAATCAGTATATCGTTTATGTTATTAAAACGCCAAAGTTTGTAATGAACGTATATCATAATCAAAAGAGATGATAAATACAACATTTTCTAATAATTTCTGGTGTTCAACAGATCCGCTCTCGGCATCATTAAAGTTGTGGTAGTAGGCAAAGTTTAATAAATAAAATAAAATATTTCTTAAATCACCTGAAAAATATCATCTACTTATGATCTCCTTAGATTCTGTCTTACAATTAATGATTCGTTCGTTCTTCCAGCTTTCCTTTACTATATTGTTTTAAACAGTCGAAGCATTTCCTGTAGGTTTTTTTTCTGTGTCTGCCATCAACATGGTTTCATTTGCATATCTTATATTGTTAAGATTCTATTTGCCGATAATAAATCCTGGTAGGATTTCTAGTTCTCTTGGGATAGTAATGCTGTAAAGGTTGAATAAATCCAGTAAGAAGACACACTTGTCCTTTTCTGTTTTTGTGTAATGACTTAATTCACTTTTATCGATATGCAGGCGATTTACTCCATGTATAAGTTCTGTATTATTCTAACATCTTTCCCAAAAGAATTAAGTTCTCCTAGCAGTTCAAATAGATCATTGTGTTGAACCTTATCAAATACTTTTGTGTAGTCAATGAAACATACGTATACGCCCTTCTGTATTTGTATTGCTCTGTCCGATATCATTCTAATCATAAATATCACATTATTATTCCAGTGTCTTTAACGAAACCACAGGGCCCTTAGCCTATTTGCAGTCTAATTCTGTTACGCGCTCTATATATCATAATTCATATGATAACCATGGTTAGACCATTAATTAATCTGATTGTCCAATGGAGCTAGCATTCATTTGCACCTGGATTCTTCGGCAAGGCTACGAAGATAGACCTATTAAGATCTTTCGGTATTTCGCCACTGTCGTATATTTATTATTTCCGTAATTGATGCCCAACTCGTTTAAAGCTGATAATATTTCTATTACAACCCAATTTGATGCATCTGCGTTCTTTCACGTTCGTTTTGATCAGGACTCATCTTACTTCAGACTTGAATATTTCAGGTTTTCTATATTTTTGTCTATTGGAGGTTTCTCTCTTTCGTCGTGAAATAGGTCTCCAAAGTATCCGTTTCATCGTTAAAGCATTTTTCTTTTTCTATTATGGGTATTCTTTTGATTTCATGCGTCCTGTTGATGAGCACATCTTTAGTACTGTTGTTTCTTTTATGCATAGAAAGCCCAAGACACCACCTACAAATTGGAAATATCAACATCAAGCAGCTGCAGAAGTTTAAATATATGGGAAATGTTTTAACAGAGGATAAAAAATGTGACACTGAAATCCGAACATACATTAGACTAGTGTAAGTCGCATACCAAAATATAAGCAAAGTGCTGAGGAACAGAGGCATTTTCGTTAGAAACAAAGAAAAGCGTGCTGAATGGTTATGTGATATCGATCCTCTTATATGGCAGTGAATGCTAATATCTATTTCGAAAATTAGGAGGAGGTAGCCCAACAAGTGCTTCAAACATTATTATTTATTAAACAGTGTATATTACATCTATCGGGATGTACATTCGAAAACTTTAGGTACCTCCAAAGATTCGCTAAAAAATGATCATACATGAAAAAATAATCAAAACTTAATAAAAACAAAGTTTTATCGTCAAAATCTTTGTTATTATCAAGAGGAAAGACCAAGGTATTTTTGGTTATTAAATTATATTTTTTCAATCTTTTTAGAACGTTCGAAATTTTGGTTAGTTATTCCCTTGACACCGCTATTTCTGTATACACTTTTAACTCCTTCAGCAATATTTATTGTTTTAAAAAACGATGATTAGAATTTTTATAAAATCCAAACATATGAAAATGGATTTATAAGATATTAAACACTATTTATTTATTAGATTGCTTATTTACAAGAATAATTTTATATTTAGAAAATTATGGAAATATGTGTACCAAATATTTATTATATAACATTTTATAAAGAAATACATATGAAAAAAGATTTATTTTTCATAAATTTATAAAAAATATCTATCATCAAGAACATTTAAATAAACACAGCAACCTATAACTGTAATTATAAATTTTTAAAAAATGCATTTTTCGAACTTTTCTTTCATTTGCTATCGCCACATCAATTCAACCGTCCTCGTCCATATTTTGATTACTTTGTAATATTTTATATATTTTTTAAAAAAATAAAAATATTTCTTCTTAATTTTATTTCTTTATCAAATGGTAAATAATAAATCTTTATAAAAGGTAAATAATGAATATTGTATTTGATTCACATATTTATATAATCTTGTAAATAAGCATTTCTGAGAGATTCAAAAGTGTATGCAGTAATAGCGGTGTCAAGGGAATAACAGGCCTCTTGACACACCGTATTTTTGCAAGTGCGAAGGTTAAACATTGCTTAGATTTCTTTACTGGTGGAATGGGGTACACTTCTACGTGCCGCGTCCCTTCCAAAACATTCTACTTCTCGTGGCTCTTAGCAATTTTTATACTTTTGCTAAGGCTCCCATTCTGCCTTCTATTCACACAAGCTCGTCAGATATATCTCGCTGCCTTCCTCTATCTCTCTTACCCTCAATATGCCACGTGAGGGTAAAGTCTTTTCAATCTCTCCTCCCTCATTATGTATTCAAGGAATTTCAGTTATCTCTTACTGATTCTGAACATAGGCGTTCCTTTTGTTGCCATTTTCTTTAAGATTTCCTCGTAGCTTACTTGCTCCGTCTGGAATTCTTAGTATCCTTCTGTAGAAACACATTTCTGTTGCCTCCAATCTCATCTGTGGAAAGGATGGATAACACATAGCAATCTAGCACATTTTTCTTTGTTTCCAACGAAGTATTTTCTGTTTTCCTGCACTTAGCTTCCGGGAGGCATCTTTCGCTATTGTAACAATACGATTTCTCACACACCCTTAGGAGATAAGTAGATAAATTCCTTTTCCTCTTAAGTCAACTTCATTACCTGGGTTTACAAGGAATTTCGTCTGCAGTCTATCTTTGAGTCAATTGCCAGAGTTTCCAGGATTTCTGTCACCATTCCACCATTGAATTGACAAATATAAAATTTTGTTAATGATTTTAGATAATCATAAAAGTGATCCTTTGAAAAAAATGACCACCCAGCCAGCTTTTGGGTTGTCTACTTTTCCGGAACACAAGTGGGCGGATAAGGGGGTGGGACCCCAGACACTATCCATATAAGTAGAGAGAGGCAGGAAGTCAGCAATGAATAGGTGACCAGCGGCCAGCGAGTAAGTGCGAAGGGACCAGCGAGCAGTGAGGAATCAGCAGTCGACTAGACGATTAATGAATGTAAGGGTCCTCATTCCGTGACCGGAAGTTAGGAAGATAGCAGCACGTCCGAAGGAAAACATTGGTGGTTTAGTAAGAATTCGTATTGTTGCTCTTTCTTGAAAATCATTTGTCGTTATACTTTGTTCAATTCGATCATGGCCAAAGAACATAGCAAGTCTCGAGTGTATATGCAGACAGAGTCGACCTTGGATGTTATCAGAGTTGTTCAGTGAACGACGTGCAGACTACGTCGTTACACTATTCGAATGCGCATTTTGATTTCGGTTTCGCATTTTCCATCCTCTGTTAAAACACTTCCAATATATTTAATTTTTTTTTACTTGTTGGATGTTGACATCCCCAATTTGTATCTCGCATCTTGGGCTTTTCCTCTTGCTGATGACCATACATACTTTCTGTCATCTTACAGTTGATGTTTAGTCCTTTTTTCTTGCTTTCTTTTACTATCCTGTCTAGGAGGTTTTGTAGTTTTCTTTCTGTGTCAGTCGTCAACACAGTGTCATCTGCGTATCTTATTTTGTTAAGATTACAAAGTCTCCATCTCGTCATCCAATTTTCGCATTTGCGACCTGGAGGTTCCTGGCAAAGATAGGAAGGCTCTTTGAATCTTCTTGGATATTGTTCTGTTGGTTGTAAAGGGCTCATAGTAACAGTTCACGTTTCAAAGCTTCTAAATTGTTGGTCCGCTGCTGAAAGTTAAGCTTTTATTTTATTTTATTTTATTTTTTTTATCTTTAATAATATGTTTACTGAATCTGTTGCATGTTGCTCGGCTTTTTCTCTCGGCCGGCGATCCAAATCGTTTCGGTTTGGCAATGAAAGACTTCAACACAGAGAATTTTAACTTAACTATTTTATTAATATATACATGTACTAACTATCCAATGGTGGTCACTGCCTCCTCACTGGGGAGCTGTTTCAGACACCAAAGAGAACACAAGTGACAGTTAAGACTCGACTCAATGAAACCTTTCTCCTATCTCCTTTCCCACGCTGTCTCAGCTAATCAAAATCGATTTCCCATATTATGGTTTGCATCTGACCTCAAGGTCAACCTCAGGAAGTCGGAGCAGAAATACACTTCCTCTAAAAAATAATAGTCTGCTAATTAAGTATTATTATTAACTATTATTAAACAAATTTTTTACAACAGATGTAAGCACATTAAGTATAATAGTTTTTTTTTATCTGTTCAATTATGGATACAACTTTTAATGTTTTGTATTTTTCAGGATCCTGTAAAAATAAGGCAAATACTAATCGTCATCGTCAGTGAATATTTAAGCAGCAGTGAGAAAATGGCTATAAGCAAAGTAAAACATTTGAAAGAGAAAAGTTGAAAAGTACATTAATCAAGTATCAGATTGATTCATATGTAATTTCCATTTCTGGGAACCAATAGTAAGGATGAACATATCATTCTAACTAATACTCATACATGGCTGATAAGAATAAATTTCGAGTACCCTAACATATGACAATGTTCAACGCGAAAGTCAGGGGATTGACAAAGATCAATACTCAAAACAACTCTATGAAAATAAAAAGTATTATTGTGCGTGTGGTGTGCTCGTCGGGCTATTATTTGTTTGGAGCTTCTAAAACACTAAATACACATTTATACGTTCAACAGCGGGAGCGTGTTCATAAAGTTTTGGTCCTGCACTCGTTAATGTCGCTCTCTTCCATGACAACGCAAGGCCCCATACAGCAGTGAGTTACGCGACTTGATTTTACCAAAAACCGTCACTAGGGGACGCTCCTTAAGGCGTGCATTTATATCCCTAGCTTTCTTTTACAGCTTTTTAACGCCGGCATATGTAGTGTACATACAGTTGGAACGCGGCCACTAGGCTCGCGTGTGTTTTTCTTTCTCTCTCTTGATTTTGAACTTTTTCACAGACGCTTGTTACGCGCGCGCACACACACATTCTCAATGTATTTCTATGTAACTAGTTTTTAAATTTGTCCTTTTTATCTTAAGTGTATAGTCATGTAATTCCTTTTTGTCAATACATGCAATTAGTTGTCGTTTGTTTTATATTTTTTTGTGTTACTCATTTTTTACTTGGGTCCGCCAATATTGTCAGTGGGATAAATTTTCCAGGAGCCCGTAAATATTTACTCTCTAAAGTGTTGATCCTTCCGACATAATAGTGACTAAATATTTAAGCAAGTTCACTAGCATCACACAACACAGTAAGAATAATACAGGAAAAGGTTTTGGAACTAGTTTGGTCAGTTCTAACCCATCCGCCATATTCACCTGATCTTGCGCCAACCGATTATTACATTTTGCGATTGATGTGGAAATTTTATCTAATGAAAACCAGATTCAAGAGTTCGCCGAAAACATTTATAACCCCTTTTCACACCGCCTACACTCGATGATGTAACGACGTTTACCGTCCCGGTTCTCAGGGTTTTAGGATGATGTTTTAACCCCAGAGCTAACCCTGCACTGATTAACACAAGTACTGGTCAAAGCAGGCTGTTGGTCGCTGACCGCGTCGATCCACACCATCTCCGCCCACCTTGTGTTCTTGATCTCAGAGCAGTGAAAGATCGAATGTCGTAGTAATCGAAGCGCTGGGTTGAGCCGTGGCGGAAGCTATATTAAGGGAAGAAATATATTCACAGACGGAAGTAAAAACGAAAGAATCGTTGGATCAATCTTCAACTGTTTTATGTAGTTCAACAAAAATTAACTCTTCCCACATCAATCTCTATAGTGACATTGGGCCTCGTCAAAAATTATGGAAGAGCTGGGTTCAAAATTCTTCAGAGTCAGGAGATCTGGTGGCAGCTGATTTGGATTCCAGAGGCACTGATGCGTGGGGCCGACGTGTTCTGGGGATTCGGTGATTCCCCAATTTTCGCATTAATACCAACAAAGGTTCTTTGTCATCTATTTCCGCTTTCTTAATCAACTTTCCAAATTTGGAGAATTATCCATCTTCTTTGGGAGTAGTCACAGGAATTGCTCTTCTCCTCAACCCCAACATGCTTCACTTTACATCTCGTACCATCACTCCATACAGGTGATGCTAAATTCTCCTTCTTCCTCCAACCCTCTTAGTACTCAACCTCAGTCTACTTCCCAATGCTGGTATAACAGTCTTTGTAACAAATGTAATTTTTGAAGCGCGTAGGCGAAAGGGCGGAGTTTTATTCTAGTCATTAATTTTAATTCTCTGATTCCTTTCTATTTCCCTGGACTTATCTCTGTTCAGCGAAAATATAAACAAGACCACTCTCTTGTCCTACGACGACAGGACTTATTTTCATAACTTCGTCTTAATCGTACATTCAACCTGTAAGAAAAGTTCGTTCACATTTAACCTTCCGAGTGAGAGATAAAATTATTCCCCAGTTCGTTTTCGTGTGCGAAAATATAACCCAGACCTATCCCTGTCCTCGTTAACAATATTTGTTTTTTTTTCTTAAATTATCAAGGAAGAGATAAAATTATTTCTCAATTCGTTTCACCGCATGCAAGATTGTCGATGGATAAAAAAATAAACTCTTGGTGCATCGTTCCAATATGGAGGGGCGAGACAACCCAGGTGGCTTCGGTGATATTAGCCTCTTAATTTTAGTATATTACTTATTAATAAATTTATACTTGTCCTGTTTTTCGCCAGTTCTAATCTCGTCACATTTAGTATCGATAAAATCTCCCGTGCCAGCTGGGCTAAAACTCTGATTCTTTTCCGCTTCTTTCAGCTTCTTCCTTATAATCTTAACATATTCTACAGGCACTGTTCCGAAAAGAACATTTAACGCCTTCCCAACGATAGTGACTACGGCTCTTTTTCCTATTGTCTGTAGTAGTTCAATTCCCTTTAAATAACTTTTCATATCCTTCCACTGGAGTTCCATTATTGAAGGCTCCTGCTCCAGGGAATGTAATAATCTGAGGTTCTATGTGTAATTCTGTGCTCCCCGCAGTTCATTTCCCAATTTATTTAATAGAAAATCGCATGGTTTCAAATCTATCACGAAAGTAACTAACCACTTCTCGTTATTATCACGCCACTCGTTTTTTTTTTTTCTTTTTTTTTTAATTTTTTTATTCTCACCCAATATCAGTTCTCCACATCGACCCGGGGCTACATATAATCTGTGGACACTATTTGTCCATCCCATCTTTATCATGAGCCACACCATTCCCATTATCGTCATCTCCTTCCCATACGCCTGGATAATTGAAATGTCAGGTTTTCTCAGGCACCCCCGCAACCTCAGCTTCTTATTCTGATCCGCTCTAATTAAGGACATAGACGCCCCCGTATCTATCAGTGCCCTCATCGCCTTTCCTTTCACTACTGCTTCACAGGTGAGCTCCTCTTTCTGGGTCAACAAGGAAAGTATTCTCCTAATTTTCCGGACTCCCCCTCACTTTTTCCGGGCCCTTCTTTACGACAGGGGATTCCTTCTCTTTATTCTACCTGCCAACCTCCTGACTTTAAACCCAAATTCCTCCACTTTTCGTCTTCTTCCAAACTTTCTTACCGTCTTTGGCCAAACTTATGGCCACTGATAACCTGGTTGGGGCCTCCCTAATTACATCATATTTGATGCGCTCTTTCTCTAGCACATCAATAAACAAGTCCGCTAAACAGTGCCTGAATGGCGGCATTTTCTCTTACTTCCTCAGGGAAGGTCAAGGTTTGGGATTCCCCTAATAGGTTTTTTAAAGCTATTCAATAGTTGCGGTCCGTTCACATCGTTCCCAGCCATAGGCCGGTCAAGTTCGACATCAGACGTGTGCTTTAATATCTGTTTTCTTAAATTCTCAAGGAAGAGATAAAATTATTTCTCAATTCGTTTCACTGCCTGCTAGATTCTCGACAGATAAAAAAATCCCGGAGCCTATCACGTGATTACGTTGATTATAAATACCAGACACAAGTTCATTCTTCCTTCTTTTTGATTTCTCTCGCTTACGAAAATGTAGCTGCTTAAGAAATAGCGTTTCGCCCCATTGCGGGCGAACGCTATGAAAACATATTCACACACGCACACATACACGTACGTACGAAACTTAATTACGAACATTCCAGAACATTACAAGCATCAACATATTACGAATATTCAACTACAAGTAACAGCTTAATTACAAACATTACGGAACATTCACTCCTTCAACTATTCTGAAGTCAAAAGTTTATCAATATATTTTCAATTTTACAGAATTCTTTCAACTCTCTCACAGTGTACATTTTGAGCGACAAGTTCATTCAACTTCCTATGAGCTCAGATAAAAATATTTCATTAGTAAAGACTTTAATTCCAGTCAAAGGGAAGTAACCCCTATGCTTGTACATCATTACATACTTAAATATAAATATGAATATTGTTCTTGTTATAAAAACAATTTTTCGTGTTGTTTCTCTTGTTTGCTTTTCGTTTGCTTACACATTTGTAAAGTAAAAATACACGCGGTGATTCAGGACGGCGATACGGCTACAGATACCAAGCTACTTCCCATAGCCTTAAGTATCCAATGCTTTTCTGATTGGTCATGCTGTGCCAAATAAACGGGCCTTCTGCAACACATAAAAAAGCATTGGCACATTTAATACTTTCAAACAATGTACAAAATTCACCGGCTTTGTCCCTAACGCTTCAATTACAATATACACAATATCTACCCTTTGGCAATTCTGTATTCTCCTGATTTCGTACTTTAACGTAGAGTTCTCATTTCTTTTTGTCCTTCTGTCGAGGCCGCCATTAGCCGCTCCTTAGAAAAATGACATTGACCTTCACAACCCCTAATCTCGCAGATTTAAGTCCAGTCGTATGCGAGAAACTGGACCACTGACCCAATATGGTTGAGTCCAAAACTGTACCTCGTGAGCATCGGATTAGGAAGTGCTTTCCAAACATTGAAGAACATGGGGAGTAATTTTATATTTACGGTTTTCTACTCCCTCTAGCCAGGGAGTACATGAACAAATCGTTCTACATATTGTTAGCCCCTTTTCTTTCGTCCAAACCCAGGCTGCTCGGCAAGGTGGCCTGGATCAAAGCTTTAGCGTGATTCCCAACATACGTGTGGCGCCTCGGGGCACATGTCAAAGGCGTGCCCCGGCAAGAAGGTAGCAGCACAACCACAGTCGCAAGCGACAGCAGCGAGAACACCATCAGTAGCAGCAGTAGCAGCAGTAGAAGCGGTGACAAAGACCCCCAACTCTGAATGGACAGAGGTTAGGAGGGGTAAGGTATCGAAAAACGCACCCTCTTCGAAACACCAGGGATCAACACCACAGGAGCGACATGAGGAGGTGATACGGCAGCAGCAGCAGCAACAAAAGCAACAGCTGCAACAACAACAACAACAACAACAACAGCAACTACCACAACAACAGCAACTACCACCACAACAACAACAGAAAACTCTGCCAAGATCACCAAAGAAATACAAGGAGGAAGAGAAAAGGCAGCAACCAGAGAAGCAGCTACGATCCGACTCTGAGATGGAAGTGGAGGAAATGCCTCCGTCACGTTCTGCCTCCTTGAAGAGGACTAGGGAGGAGGAAGACGAAGCAGAAGAACCATTTGAGAAACGTTCTGGCCGAAGTAGGGTGGAGAGGCACATGGATAAAACCAGGTCCCTGCTTCGCCAAGAGAAACCAAAGAATCAACAGCAAAAGCAAGGAGCCTCTCTGCTTCCCCTTCCCCCTCTCTCTCCAATTCTTCCCTTAGCTCTATATCCACTCCCCCTCAGACATCCACTTCTTCCCCTCCTCACCCAGCTTGCTAGAATGCATATGGGGGACTGGAATGCCATTGGACCCCAAATTAGATCGGTGGCGAGGTGCTAGCGGGAGAAGAAAAAGAAACGTTTTTCAGGACCGGAAGAAATTTCCAAGGTGGACCGAAACGAAGTAAAAAAAAGGTCCTGTCCAAACAAAAAAGGGCCCTTTTAGGGCTCGTATTAAAAATGGATAGAATTGACAGAAAGTCAGTGGAGAGGCGTGAGGGAAATTCCGGAGATCCTCCACTGACTTTCCGTCCCAGAACAGAATTGTCTCAGCTTTCTTAAATCGGCGTTTTCCAATTCCCTTAATTTTGGGTAGGCCTCCTTGGCCTCAAAGAGGTGACTCCAAACCTTGAGGTATCCCCCGGTAACGCTCACTTGCGGTTAGGTGCCTGGAAGGGGGTCGATCTTCCGGTTGGACGGACGGTCCTGTCCGCATTCTTGGAGTGTGGTTTGGACCCGACCTCCAGCTGGAGAAAAATTGATATGAAGTACGAGCAAAGGTTGACGTCGCCGGTCAGACTTGGCGTCGACGGAAATTGTCCGTGAAGGGCAGGGCGGAGGCGTGTGCCACTTATGTTTTGCCGATAGTCCTTTATCGAATGTCCGTACTTTCCCTCTGTAAAGACCATAGGAAGCCGCTCGAGCGCTCGCTATCCTCAATTTTCTGGAGGGAACGCAAGCATCAGGTCGACAGAGGAGTCTGTGCATAAAGTCCGTGTCATGGGGGGGGGGGCTGGGAATGCCACAAACTCGCTTCGAGGTTGACTTTCCTACGTCGCGCATTGACAGCAGATTCGATTATGGCGGGGATTGTTAAGGACGCGTTCCCTTTCCTTACTATCAGTCTCCCCAGCTCGCGGGTTGAACGCCATCGTAAACCCTGAGTTCAATCGGATTTCTTTCGCGAGTGTCGGTCTGCCTTGTTGGCTGTTCCTTGGTCCAGTGACCTTTCTCAGCCAAGAGAGGTCTTCTATCATTATTTAGTGGAGGGGGTCGTGAAGGATCCTCTACGTGAGCGGCTCGATATGTCGGGGGAGGAGTTTCGCTCTTTTTGGTCTTGGGCGCCAGCGGCGGATTATCTCAGTAACCCTGAGTTTTCGCTTACCTGGCGATTGGCTCGGAATCGGCTGCCTCTCAATGACATGGTCTTCATATGGGGCTTGGTGGATTTGCCAGACTGTGAACGGTGTGGCCTTGGTTTAGAAGAAACGGCTTCGCACGCCTTCTACCATTATCCCCGGGTCCACCCCTTATGGGACCATGTCGGCGAGTTGACGGCTCGTCTCGCTCCCGAACAGCTCGTGCTCATTGATCGCGCATATGCGTGTGACAATATGTCGTCTCCGTTTTCTGGGGTGAAATGGATAGTGTTTCTCACGCTGCTGGCCACGGCCCGAATGGTAATCTGAACGACGCGAATGGAAGAAGTCTTGCAAGGCAACTGTCTTTCTCATCAGGATCTAATCCGATTCTTTGAGCATCAGCTCAAGATGAAGATTAGAACTGATAAAAAACGCTTGCATTCGACAGTCTTCAGCGAAAGGTGGGTGACTGAGGCGAGCTTGGTTCGTTTGAATGGGGCTAGCCTTGATTTTCTCTTTTAGGTCAACCTACGTCACATCGGGGTGGTTTCCTGGGGAGCCCTCCCCTTGGTTTGGTTAGATAAACTTTTGTGTACCTAGTTAATGTGGGTAAGTGTCGTTGTTGTTCCTGGCCTGTTCCCGGCTGTCTCTTTGGTTATGATCCAAGTCGAGATTCTCAATCTCACCATTTTGATTTTTGGCCCTCTTTTTTATCTCGACTGGGTCAACTTTTTCATTCCCATGTCCGTATATATTTTCTCCTTTTCCCAGTGAGAGAGCTCCTTGATTTTCTCCAGTGGGAAGAATACAGTGGCCTCTCTCCTTCTTGAGGGTTGAGCGAGCCCTACTAACATCAGTTATGTTCAGTTCACTTTGTGTTCATATTTAGTTTGTTATTGGGTTCATCTCCCTTCCCTCTCATTTTTCATTTTTAGAATTGTATATATAGTTTATTATCATTAAATTTTTAGGGCATGGGGGCGCGTTTCGTAAGTTCCCCTTGAGAGGATGTGGTATTATGGTGTATGGAGGATTGATTCATGACGGACGAGTCTTTATGGTGAATGGGCAAATTGTAATGAGCTAATGGGTCGTGAATTGGATTAGCTAGGTATAAGATAGTTAGTGAAGACCAGCCCCAACCCCTCCCCTTTTTTCAGCCTTGTACCATAATTGTATTTTTATGCAATAAATATCGGCCTGGGTCAAAGTGTAGTACGCTATCTTTGTGAGCTTCCGGTGCTTCGTCGAGAGAACTCTTCGGCGTGATCCCGTTTCCGCGGTCGATCCGCTCTGGAAGATGTATCGCCTCTCTGACTCCAGCTTTGTCAAGTCTTTCACTTCGGCGCGATCCGGTCTCCGCGGTTGATCCGCCGTGGAAGTCGTATCACTATACTGGCTCGGCCCTGTTTAGGGACTCGTCCTAACAGACCCAACAAATCTTCGTGTGTCATCGATCGACCAGCTACTGCCGCCGACAATTCTCCATTCCGGCAGTCGACCAGCTACCGCCGCCGATCACCTCTACACCTCGTTTCGCAGATACAACCGAGTCAACTTCCCCTGAAGGAAACCGGTCATACCGGACCCGACACCGATACAAACATATTTCTCCAGACAGTACACTCTTGTACATTTTGGATAAATAAAATCGACGTTATTGTTTCTTAAACCTTTGCCTTTGTCTCCTCATTGTCTTAGCTGTTCAGTTCACCACACCTTTCTTCATAAAGCTTGCGAGGGCGACATCCTTATCGGTCCTGCAACACTTCTTTCTCGACTCTTCTACTATCAAAAGCTCAAACAAGGTCAGTAAGTTAACAAACTCAGGTTTCTTTGCTGAGCATTTAATATTTATACATTACTGAATCAAGGAAATACAATGAGAAAACGATTTGTTTCAACGATAAAATATTAAAATCAACAAATACAAAACAATTTTGTAATGTGTGAATCACTGAATATTAAGAAAAAGAAAGTAGTTTCCCTTTATCTGTTAGCTTCATTTGATTGCTGTTATATACCCATTTCTTTCTGGGTTTTAGAGACAAGACGTGTCTCGTACATGTCTGGGGGCCGTTCTCCAGTGAATCTCGTGTCGCATTGAAAACAACTCAGAATAGTATACAGCATACAATCCCCTCAGCTTACTTGACTACATACAAGCATGTCTTAGTAATAATTCTAGCAAACCAACAGATAATGAAGTATAAGTCTTTCATTTGAATATTACATACACGTACGTATGAAAAAATAAAAAATAAACCTTTCTACATCATCATTTATCCCTTTTCGTATTCTCCTCATTTAGTTTGCTCAGGCAATACAGTATGCTGTTAATTGTAAGTAATTGTTTATGTATTATTCATTCATACTCGATGGTTGTGAGAAACGTCACTGCGTTCCGTTGACTATCGTTATCGTATTACAATTCAATTATATTACTTTAGTCCTTTATAGTGTAACCCGTGATATCATGGTTAAAATTAAACTGGATTATTAAGAACCGACTGTTGCAATATCTTACCTAGCATTTATTTTAGCAAATTTTGATAAAAAATGTTGTGCCATGAAAATCAAGAAAATGACTGTCAGCAATTTCTGCAAGCGTTACTGACGGAAAATGATCTCATATGCTAATAATATTAAGCTAGATGTTAAGGGGTCCATCCCTTTTTATACAAGTGGACTCGCCCAGTGTGTACTTGTACTGCTGCCGGTGAATACCCGGGAGTGAGAGAGTGAGAGTGTAAGGTAACCGCTTTGTAGGAGTCACAGTTGCGAGCATGTAGACTCAAAAGGAAGTCATACTTCGATACTGAATTTCCCAGACTGTATATATATATTATTATTGCTACTAACCGCATTTCTGGATCTACTAACCGTATTACCAATTGTATTATTACGTCAATACATTTATTTGCTATATTTCATTCCTGCATTTGTCATTCATTTGAAACCGGATTTCATCCCGGAATCCACGACACTAGAAATAGAAGGAAACCACACACAAAAAAAGCCAGTGCCAATGAATTTATGAAAGTACTGGAAAGGCTAGTAGAGGATAAACTCATAATCCCAGTATAGTATTACCCGCGATATAGTACACACGCTGTTCATGATCGACATTCGACATCCGCAAAATCTATTAATTCTTTATAAATATATACATGTCCTATGTATATATTTATAAAGAATAATGGATTTATTTTTAATCCGATATTTTTATTACTTCGAATTTTAGTGGATACCCGTGCTTTAATAAACGTCCCGTATTTTTTTTTAAATAGTTTGTATATTGTGTCTACCGGCATGCGCCTTCGAGAAAAATAAAGAAAACCTCTTCTTCAGTAGGATTCCAGCCTGTCCTCTCCTTTTGTAGGTAAAAAAAAACAAACAGATAAACGTAATTAGGTCTTATTTGTGAGCTGGAGTGTTCGTATCATTGACTTCGCCGCTGCCATATCAGAAAAGAAGACAGTTTGGAGATACGCGTGCTGTCACTCTGACTGTTGGGCTCCAATTCACGACACAACTTAAATTTTGCGTCTCTTACGAAACTGTCACGTGATGCGGACAAATTACAACTAAGTCAAGGTCAGACAATCAGGTTTTGTAAAGCTATACATGCGAACGTGGCGTGATAGCGCGTGTGTGGGAGAATGAAAATAAGCTAATAAATAAAATAATAAAAAAGAAAGAAAGAAATTTTTCCATAATGCAAAAGGAAAACAAAAAGGGTTTCCGGTCATGTCTGAATTTTATGACTCCACTCCCGGAAAGAAGATGATCGTTCTCCTCTCACTTTCCAACCATTGAGTTCGGACGTGTTTGGTAACCGTCCCAACAAAAGGCAGATTCGGTCACTTTGACCCAACGTCAGGCTGACTTAAGATCGACCATTCTCTATACTTTCGCATATTGTATCTACGTGCATCGATAAACATTGGTCAGTCATTAATCAAATCTTCGTTTTGTTTAATGCGGTCTACCGACATTCAATTTCTGTTAGAGGTTAATAGAAGTCAAATACGAACCCTCCACGGGTGTCAGAGATACATTTCTAAAACTGCGGTGTTCTTTAACATCCCTCGATCTACAGTGTCACATGTGTACAGAGAATACCTGATAGAAAGCAATGTTGGATACTGCGAACAGCGCAGTGGTCGACTACGGGTTCTTAATGATCGTGATCAAAGATGTCTGGTGTGGTAACAGATAAGCGACAATGACTCAAATCAAATCCACATTTCAGGGGGTACCAGGCGCATATCCAGCAAGTCAGTTGAATGTTATTTAACTACTATGAAATACCAGAGGAGAAGACCTACCAGAGTGTCCTTGTTAGCACTATAACACCAGACACAGTGCCTCACCTGGGCTCGTGACGTTGCTAATTAGACCCTAGAAACTTGCTCAAAATATTCTTTTGCCTAATAAAAATTAAGCTAGGTAGAGGAAAATGTTCATGACATTAGTTGCTAAAATTAAAAAAAAACTTTGGTAGAGGAAAACAGCGAAGGTCACTGGATATTATTAATGTTCTGACCTGTCCGGGGTCCATAGGTCAACGTAGTAGTGGAAGCATTTGATGAGTTGCCAAGTGAATGTCATTTGTGGTAAACTTGCAGCGATTAGAAGAAGAATTACGTTAGCAGTAAGCGAGTTGCCTTTTATAATTGAGGAAAACTTGGGGAGTTTGTTTCACATGTCCAAAATTGACTCTACTGATGTTACCCAGCTCGTTTGTTAGCCACTTGGTCTACGTGTGTGACGTCCTCTTCTCCTCACTGTTGGAATATTAATGATCTGTTGATCCACATGTCTTATGCACTCAAAATTTTGCCGCTTCCCTTATATTTGTGTCGGTAGGTTCACAAAGCCTTTCAAATTTGTTGCAGGTTTATTCCGATTGTTCGAAAATAATCCGAAGAAGGAGCTCTCTTCTCAATCCTTTTTCCCCAGAACATTTCTTTTTATTACACTGAACCAGATACAGCGTCGCCATAATCAGGCTTAATAACAAGGCTTATCGTCTGAACACCTCATTGATTGATAATGTCTTTGCTCTAGGTAGTGGAAATGGGCTGAGAGTTGCATTTTTTTTTTCACATAAATTCTTATGACTGCTTTCATTTAATTTTTTAAACACGCGGAGTAAATCATTTACACGTACATTTTAATCCTCCCAAAATACAAGGATATTGTTTAAATACTTAAATAAGTACAGTCTTCATTAGAAAATATTTTGTCCACAAAGCACTGGACTATTGACACCGTATTTGTTTATCCGAAACTTATATGGCATTCAGACAGTTCAAAAGGTGTAGATATTGCTGTTTAAGGCACATCATTAGGATTTATTTTTATCTAGTGCTCTTGCTGGCAGACTTAGAGATAAATGAGTTATTATGTGGTATAGGATATATATCACATTTTGTATTACTATTCACAGCGCGGAAATAGCAGCAATATCGATAATTACCGTCACATTTTAAAACAAGATGGAAGGAGTTATTCATTGAATTTTAGAAATCACTCTAAAATTCGTACTGCTTTAGATTTTTTTGTTTTATTGTTTTGACAAAAACTGGAGTACGTGATAAACTCCTCAGTATTTTCCAGTTATGTTTTCATTTCTTATTAATTAATTCATAAATGGAGTTAGATTAACGTCGTAAATTTGTACAAGATAGTAGATCTTGTACAAATTTACGACGTTAATCTAACTCCATTTAAATTAATCTTCGTTTCCATATTGTTGTTTTCTGTAATTTTATGTTTTACAGTCTATGCTTAAGTCAAGACGCTTGCTTGCTGACGTTTCCCGGAACTATAAAAGGAAGTACATAAGCTCTCTGTTCCTCTTTTTCGTTCTAGAATGCGGTAGGTAGAAGATTTGTCTAGGCTTTTCTTCTAAGGGGACTTAGTCAACCAGCCACATAGTACATCTTCCACACACACACACACACACACAATTACACACTATCTCTCCCAATCTCTCTCTGTCTTTCTCTCTAACACTATAAATAATTTTTACTCTTTTTAGCTTGTAGCGGACCCCTCGAGCGCCCCCGTATCACAAAAGGGTGATGAGGTCACAAGAGGCCCGCTAACATTTTCGAAGACGTTAAATCTGACAAGGTGGAAACAACATAGACGACAGAACGAGGATATATAAGATATAAGCTAATTTATTCTAGAAAAGTAATAAAGAAATAAAGGTGGTCGGAACGGTAGAGATGCAGATGTTCCGGTGCAGGCATTGATGGTCGAGGTTGGTTGTTACAGGTGATCGCTGCTGGTCGTGCAGATGATCGCTGTTGGTCGTTGCAGTTGAAGTTGGTCGTTGCAGATAATCGCTGCTGGTCATTGTAGTTTGAGGTTGATGTTGGTCGTTGCAGATAATCGCTGCTGGTCATTGTAGTTTGAGGTTGATGTTGGTCGTTGCCGGGATGCCAACTTGACGTGTTGGGAAAGAAAGAGGAGCTGGCGTTGCGATGTTGTTCGGGCATGTCAAAAGGTCCAGTGTAGGCGTTGCGTGTCTGCCGGTCGAGTCCGATATTAGTAACCTCCCGTAATAATTACAAACTTAGTGTACGGGAAAGTTCATGGACGACGTGCAGGCAGCCAGTAGGGACGGAATGCCGAGAATTGGCAAGGAGCCAGAAGTAAGAGGGAGAAAGCAAAATTTCCAACTATCGTCAAGTTGGCAGACAAAAAGAAATGGGAGTGTAACTTAATACACAGCCCGGTGATCGACGTCCTAGCCACGGAGGCCAGAGGCTACGTACCGATCGTTTCAGTCGCCGACCCCATTTTTAGCGAGAAGTCACTGTCTTGTGGTAAGGGAGACTAGCAAGAGAATTGATAGCTAACACAGAAAAGTCTATCTAAAAAATGAGGAGATCTTAGCTAAAAGAAAACCAAGGCCTAAAAATGCCTAGAAGTAAATTACGACTAAGTTCGTAATATAACTAAACTGAAAGGTAACTTGCTAGTCTCTACCTCGGGTTAACAGCGTGTAGGGAGCACAACCGAAAGGTAAAGGTCGAAATGATCTGTTCTCTTCCGGTTTAAGGAGCCAAGGAGGAGCTAACTCCGACAAGCTATAAGTGTACACACTAGTGTATTTTCGCTTTTTGTGAATCATATTATTCATTATAGAAAAATACGTAATATCTCCAGTTTTAAATTTTTTTCTTTTCACTTTTTTACACTTTGAAATTTATTTTTGAAAACGTTGAATTAAATATCTTCGATGGTTTTCAACCTCAACTTCGTTCCATCACAAATGTGTAGAGCCGCATATTCTCTACAAATGGATACTCTACAAGCTGAAGTTACTAAAAAAAACAAAAACAATAAAGGTTTAGTGACATCAGCAATCAGAAAAGTCCACTGGAAATATATTTCGTCACCTAGAAATACTAATTAATCACATGCTTGAAAGGCCTGGGCCCTTCTGATACAGCCTGGACTGACTTGGTATTGAAAACCGGACGCCCTATCACAAGGCATGCGTGATTCGCAGCTGGTATTCACGTGATGCTGTTCGACCAATGAAGGTCGATAGTGCCAACTTTGAATTCTAGGGAACTGAAAGAAAAACCTTTCTTTTTCTGCTCAGACTCTGTAGGAGTCAAACCTCCCAAATTTAGCAGCGCGATCTCCGACATAAAAAAAAATAATTTCAGGAACCTAACAGATACGTAAAGTCAGCAAGCAATTTTAACAAGGAATTCGCACGAGCTTTTCTATGCACACAAAACTGCCACATACTATTTTCAGATACGTTATTTACATTTCTCATAAATATTAATCGTTTTTTACCGTTGAACTCTGTTTAGTTCTTTCTTCGTTTATTCCAGCGAAAAACCAAGCTCACCTTGTTCATCTCACCTCTTCTTTCTCTGTATCATAGTCTCTATCTCTCTTTCTCTCTCCCACTCTCTTTCTCTAATTTGTCAGTAATCGACAATCTAATTTCGGCTAATCCTGAGCTTCTATCAACAAAGCTAATCTCTACCATAACAGGTTATTTTTTATTTATTTCTTCATCTTAAAGTAACGGCCAGCAGTGTCATTCTTCATCGTAAACTTAGTGGATACTATCAACCAGCCTCTTTTTAAAAAAGGAATTTCAATCTCCATTTTGTCCTTGACATTTTATTTTCTGGTAGATAAGATTAACACAGGAGTTGTGTCCAAAACAATTCTGTTCACTAGAGAAAGTAGTAATATAGAAATACTAGCACCAGTGTCAACAATAAATATTATTTCGGTAGCTCTTAGTTGCGCAGTGACATCTATAAGTAGCGGGTATGACGGATCTAATACAGTCTGTTCAATTAATTTTTCGCATCACTGGGAACAGAGATTGGTTATTGAGAACTGGTTAACATTTCAAGGTTACTTTGCTTCTTTGGCGATGTGCACTACACTGTATACTTTTTTGCATTGTCGGCACAAAAACACTAGCTCTGAATAGTTTAGGTCTTTGTTATTTACATTATGGTCTGCGTGTGTGTTTTTTTGGGTTTTTTTCTATTGTGAATTCTGTGTATTTTTATTCTATTTTTGCGAGTGTCACAGTATCTGCAGCAAAATCTGTGGAATTTCTATACAATAAAGGCATTAGCACATCTGCTAGCTTGTGTAAGACTCGGGTCTTTTTGTTAGGCAATGACAGATCAAGCCTAAACAAAATACAGCTCGCAGACCACATGAGGCCCGCAAAATTGCCAAGTGTGGCCCGCGTGAGACTTTCGAATTAGTCAATTTCTTGTGTTCAACAGGGTAAATTCGGCGACTGATTGCACACGAAAATTTTGATTTTGCGGAAGCCTAACCTTATTCAACTAATATTTCACTGTTTTTGCATCTAAATCCTTTTAACTCTCTGAATAACAAAGAAAAACAAAGACTTTTCTTGTCGTGTCTCTTTGTTCCTATCTCACTCATTCTGTAGTGAGAAAAAAATAAAGAAATAAAATAAAGAAATAATAACAATGAGATAAAAATTTCACCATTTCTAAAAAAAAATAGAGGTATATTCCGAATCACTAGGCCATAAAGTCATATTTCAACCAACCAATCAGAAAACGACGCGACCAGGATTTGAACATCGTAGTATAGCGAGTGAATCAGAAACAAGATTTGCTTCCAACCAGGATATAAGGCCGCTAATCTTCAGCCAAGGAAAAGGGAAGCGTATCTCTAGATATGTATATAACGATATGGAAAATCAACGTCAGTCAGAATCGATGAATTAATTTTATCCACTCTTTGATGCTGCGGTCATCATAACATACCCAGTGCCGAAATAGGTCACATATGAAACCCACTGGCGACCTTAGATATCCACACAATCCTTCGTTGAAACTAAACATATCACATATTTAAGCAAGTGGCTGATACGTTTGAATGTATATATACATACATATAAATATATATATATATTTCCCTTTTCCCCACCCTTCTCCCCCTTCTCTCTCTCTCTCTCTCTCTCTCTCTCTCTCTCTTGTATGCACCAAAACATTTACTTTTGAACTCTTGGACCTACAACTTTCACTCACTTTATCCTTCTCTCTCTCTCTCTCTCTCTCTCTCTCTCTCGCTATGTCCATCATCTTAGAGTTCTCGGGGCTGTGTACATTAAATTTCATCAGCCGAGCCTATGTAAGCAGAAGGAACACTTCATTCGTTCCTTGTGATTATTCAGTGAAATATGAGTAAAATTTTTCTATTTTCTATTCTTTTTGGAATCTTTTATTTTGCTTTTAATTGTTAATTTGTTTACAGTTAAAATCTATTTTAATCATGTTCCAATTCCCCTCTTCATTCGCTATTTTTGCAAGTGTGGAATATTGTCCTCAGCTTTGTTGTTATTATCACCTGATCGCCTTCTTTCTGAATTTCTGGGATGAGGAGTTATCATTATATACACTATTTATATTTGGAATATTGTCCTCATCTTTGGTGTTCTCACAACGTTGGGCCCTCCGACCTTCCTCAGGTGTATAACGATCAGGGAATTCTGAACTGCACCCTTTATTAAATCTATTGGGGTAGACTCTTCTTGTTCCTCTGTTTGAGTCTAGGAATATCGTCTAGTTATTTTTATTTAGTACTGTTTCCACCGAGTGCAAGTACACACTGACCGACCCAGAGACTGAACTCACAAGCACTGTATCACCAAATTCACAGACCAACGCTTGAATCTACAAGGTCGTTCTCCTGAGAAATACTAAAAAGTACTAGATTATATTTCTCAACATGAGCAGTGGAACGAGAATAGTCTACAGTTCAGAATTCCCTGTAGGTTACCCAGATCGATATACACATAAGGAAGGCCGGCGAGTACAACGACCGAAACGTTGTAATGACAACAACAAAGAAGAGAACAATAGTCCGAATATAATTAGTGTAAATTAAAAAATTAGTTGCGCCTCTAATTCTACTTGTGCCGTTTTTACAGAAATTTATTTATGGTTCAGACATAGAAAGGAAACTACAAGTTAAAGAAAGCTATAAGAAAGGACTAAACCTCAGTTGTAAAAGGGACAGCCCAACATGAAATTTTGAGCTACCAGAATCAATCAAGTACAACAATTTAAATATCTGAGAAGTGTTTTATCAGAGGACGGAAAGTGTGACACCGAAATCCGAAGACGCATTAGGATAGCAAAATATGGTTTTCAAAAGCTAAGCAAAGTATTAAAAAACAGAATATCTTTGTGAGAAACAAAGAAAAGAGTACTGAACTGTTACGAAATATCAGTCCTTCTATATGACAGTGATTGCTGGGCAATCACCGCACAGAGGAAGAAGCGACATAAATATGGTTCTACAGAAGGATACTGAGAATGACATGGACCGAACATGTGAGCAACGTCAAAGTTTTAGAGAAATCTGAAACAAAAAGAAGACTTATACTTTACATCAGAAAAAAAAGAGTATTGAGATTTGTAGGGCACATAATGAAGAAAAGAGACTTGGAAAATCTGATACTAACAGGGCAAACTGAAGGCAAGAGTGACAGACGAAGACAGTGAATAACCCACTTAACGAACTTGTGGGAATGATTGGTAGAACATGGTTTAGGAGAGATAGCAAAAAGACAAAATTTAGTAAGAGTTACAGAGGATAAGTAATTGTGGAGAACCATTTGCCAACGTCCTGAAGGGACACGGCACATAGAAGAAGAAGAAGAACCTGCCATTCCTTTCTTTTTTCATAAATTATAGTACCTTAATGATAACATGTTTCACTTAATTATCAACTGATGTATATCGGTCACTCGTTTTAAATCATCATAAAAATTTAATTGAGAAAATTCAGCAGTTCTATATTTAAATGCAATTGTTTATTATACGAACGCTAAAGTAGTTGATTGATTGATTTGTTTTTTACGGCTTATCAACCCTTTGTAGGTTATTTAAAGCCGCAATATATTTTTGATTTTAAGAATAATTCTTTTTCTGCGAGTGAATATTCCATGAATAATTGTTTTGATAACACCGATAATTTTCCAGCTCCTACTATTTAACCCATAGCTGGGGGAGGGGTGTAAGAAAGGAGAATGTATTGGCGTATAAGTGAATGTAACGAACATGACCGAAATTCGAGCTCGGCTCTCCGATTTCTCATTTTGGGCCACTATCCATTACACCACCCACACATTCACGAAGGCTAAAGGGAAGCATCCAAGTAGATGTACTTTTTAAAAAGTCTTGAAACAAAATGTCTTTTGCCAGAAAGGTTGCTTTTAAAGTCATTTGTATGAGATAATCATTTTATAACAACCTTAGTCATAATACCACAATTAGCATAGTAAATCTTCTTTTATGAGCCAAGTCCTTTCACGGCGTTAGTGATCATGGCCCTCTCTTTTGTTGCTCTAGGTAACTTTTAACTCTTTATCATTCCTCTTTGTCCTTGTTCTACTATCCATTCACACAAATTCGCTAAGTCGGTTATTTGATTCACTTGCCTTCAATATGTGCTATATTGTTAAATTCTCTAGGCCTTCTTTGCTCATTACGCGCCCATAAATTTCAACTGTCACTTTCTGATTGTAAGTGTAAGTTTCTTTGTTGCTCCTATTTTTCTTAGAATTTCCTCGTTAATCATATTTTCTGTTCATGGAATTCTTAACATTCGGAGGTATTAGGTTGGTGCAAAAATAATGACGTAATGATGTCGTTTTTTGACGTATTTTTTAACGTCAAAAAACGACATTATTACGTCATTATTTTTGCACCAACCTAATAGCACCATATATATATATGTGTGTCGCTTCAAGTCTCTTCTTCATCAGCAACGAAAGTATCTAGCATTCACTAGCATATGGAAGATTAGATATTACATTATATATAAAGAGATAGGCACCATATATACTCTTGTCTGGTCCACATGATTACTGGCGGCTCTGTAATAGTGTCAATAGAGCTGCTAGGCAAGAAGAAATATTTCCTGCTACATTCTTCTATTATAGGTATTAATATATCCGTGGTATGCAAACACCTTAATACACGGACGAAAATGTATTAGATGAAAGAAGGGAATGGCAAAAATTGTATTGTTCTAAAATTGATTTTTATAACGATACTAGCAGCATGGCCCGGCGTTGCCCGTGCTTGATTAAAAAATCATACGACTCATACAGCAATCGCTATCACTTGACTTAAAATATTTTTGCCCTTCCTTGCCTTTAAAGGAGTGCCCTTTGCCGTGCTGATGTTGCTACATGCCTTACTTCTTGCCTACCTCACACTGCGAATTTTTTCGAAGCTCTATACTAAACATTTAATCTGTTACGAAAAAAGAACTAAGCAAAATGAACACAAAACGATCAGCTTTAAAAAAAGGACTCGTAACTGGAAAAACCGAATGAAAAAAGAATGTTAACAACAAATACTTTTTCACACCCAACCCAGTTCTGCGGAATCAGAATCAACATTGAGTTTAAGCAAGCAAATGAGCCAATTGGAGTAAAGTGCCATGCAGATTTAAATTTTTCCCACTTGTGACGAATACAGCTATCGATTTATTTTACATGCTAGCATGCTAGTTAACATTCGTGTCAGTCAGCTGTTGGCTCTCACGCTGGCCAATAGAATCTTCCTGTCTATTCGTGGCAGCCAGCTATTGGCTCTCACTCTGGCCAGTACAAAATGGCCGCAAACTACATGAAAACTACCGTAGAAGCATGAAAAATCGATTATTTCCACTATCGATGGGAGTTGGGAAATTCAAAGTCAGTCTTGGCCTTCCCACTAACTTGGAGCATGTGCATGTAAATTTTGGTGCAAATCTGTCGAAAATTGCGGGCGTGCATTCGTTACACACACACACACACATCCTGCCTTTTATAGATAGAGATACACGTACTTATCACTAATTTGTCCCACACAGAGAAACTATGTATACAACAAGCAGTTCGGAAAGGATGAAAAAAGAAAGGGTCTTATTTGTAACATTTTTTAACGGGAAAAAGGACAGGTCGTTGTTCTCCTTTATGTGGCAAGTGAGACTAGGTATTTACTCTGTCTCTCCACTAAGACGCGTTGTAACACAAGGTCAATTTTTAAGGTGGGGACCCGATCGTGTACACCCAGGCTAAGAACAAAAATTGTCCGCAGCCCTCTCTCTGGTGCAATGAGAGGGCGCGGCCTCGGCCAGCTGTTCTCCAGGACGAGGCACCTGTCAGTATAATTTTCCTCAGTTGCGACTTTAACGGAAGCGCCCCTGAACGCACTCTGCCCAAAGACAGAGACGCAACTGAGAGATGATAGATAATGTGTTACAAACTACTCGTGAAAGTAATTTACAAATGAGACCATGTGGTTTACCTTGTTCATCCTACCACTGTGTGCTTGTCACATCTATCTTCTTTGTAGCCTACATAGCAACTGTAAAGAAGGATTATGGGTCGCTGTAAGCGTCATAAATTTTAGGTAGAAAAATAACAAGAACGGTATCCCTTTACTGACATAAAATTTAATGGTTTGTTCGGATAACCTTCAGGCAACAAATACCTAAAGTTTTGGGTACACTGTCCATACATGGTTGTACAAAAGTTCGCACCCCTTCGTCGGTAAGAAAAGAGTGTTGTCAGTTCAGGAGGCGAGGTAACGGTCGGCAGCTCATCGTCTCTGTTGTTGACCCCGTATCGGCCGCGGCTAAAAAGAGAGAATTTCCTCTTTTTCTTCCTCACAGCAGGTCCGGCTTTTTGTATCCTTCCGCTGGTGGATTTGATTGGTTCACAGTTCAACCAATTTACTTCTGTGAGGGAATTCATCCGCTAGTAAAAAACACATCTAATCGCTGCTACACAACTAGCGTTCGTCAGTCTGTGACTTGACGTCACTCACCGGTCGTAACGTGACCCTCGTGACTTCGTCTCAAGTACAGGAAGATCATCGTACTTTTCACCCCAAACAGTATGTCAAATATGATTAAGTCTTCTATACCTCGGCTCTTCACTTAATTTGAGGTATTATCATTTTCTGCTGATAAAGCATAACGTTTTGCACGTAAATTCTCTTCACATTCTATTCTTGATTTATCTGGAGTATATTTGCCTGACTTTCCACTTAGAACTGAGTTCCTACTGTTTCTACTATGCATATAACTCCGTCCATGGTTTCTGCGATAATCTCTAAACTGGATCCCCATAAAACATGTGGACTTGATGTTATCCCTGCAATAGTCCTTAAGAAATGTGCCTCTGAAGCGGCTCCTGTTATTTCTAAACTCTACAATAAATGCCTTGCCGTTTCTTACTTCTTAAATTCTGTAAGTTTAAGCGAACCGCCAGATCTTTCTATCGGCCTATTTGCATTCCACCTCTTTTTAGCAAATTACTAGAAGTTCTAATCAACTCCGAATTGGTTAATTATCTCACCTCGCAAGGTTTTATTTAAGATAAACAATATGGCTTTTGCTACTCTACGTCAACTGCTGATGTGTTAACGATTATTGCTGAAAGAGTTTGTCAAGTTTTAGGTAAGAATGGGGAAGCTCTGGTTGTTGCTTTGGATAACTTCAAGGCCAAATAAATCCTTTATCCAAATACAACATCCATATGGGGAGACTCCTTCCCAAGATATGTACTGTTTCTCTTACTATTTCATTTTCTATCTTTGGAACTTTTCGGGTATTTACCCTTTTTAAGCAAATGAAGAATATTGTATATACGTTGTATTGATACCATTGTTTGCGCGTGTTCCGTTTTCATAATTAACTTTACATCCACCTGGATAATATTGTTTGTTATTGTGTGTTTTTTCCCCTCAAGGTTAATTTATGTTGTATTATTTGTAATAGAAATGAAAGGTTTTGATATTTTATAATGTGCATGAATGCAAACTTATTTCCTTATTTTATATCTTGTTATTGGCAAAAATTGTCATATTTTCGACACACAATGCATCAACATTGCGTAGGCCCAGATAAGCCGTAAAATGGTTTTTGCAATAAACCTTTTTTATGGTTTTCGACTCGTGTCTTCTGTGCCATATGTGCTGCTCTTATTATTATTCCTTATCACGGTTTTCTCTTGCAGGATATATTTTAATAATTATTTTTCCAATAATTACTATCTTGTCTAAGAGTTCTTTCAGTTTCCATACTAAGTCTGCTTTTTTGACACATTGTTATCTTATTATATTTGCCGATAACAAAATCATTGTAGATCTAGATATTATATTAATATCTTAGACTCGCTGTGGAGGTTAAATAAAATCTAATGTCTACTCCTCTATCTATCATTATGTGTTCACTGAATTCATTCTCTATCAGCATGCGGGCTCTTTGTTCCTAACAGAGATTGCAGATTAATATATTTCATATGTAAATGAAGTTTTTTCTAATTAATATTTCAAGTAGGTCTTTATGTTGTACTTTATCAAATGTTTTCATTGTGTGATTTATGAAACCTGTATAAGGCCTTCTGCCTTTATATTATTCACTCTGATAGTATTTCAATCATAAAGGCAACATTATTTGTTCAAATGTCTTAAAGAAAGCCACGCTGTTATTGATTTGTGTTCGGTCTAATTATGATACTAGTTCGTCACCAATGGGTGTCTGTTTTACTGCCTACTAGTCATCCACCAAACCATCCAAAACAAACATGAAGACAATTGAAAACAAACAAAACTAGCAAACCTAACTTTAAAAAAAAAAAGAAAAAAAAAAAGAAGAAAAAAAAATGTAAACCCCAGTATATACAAATCTCGTACACTAATGTAAGAGGTCTACACTCCAACTTTCTATCTTCTTCAGTTTAAACCTGACTCTCTGTTCTTGTCTGAAACGAGTATCAATGCCTCAATCCCGTTGCAGGAGCTCACAATCCCGGGCTACTCACTCATTATAACAAAATACGACCACCTAAATCGCCATGGTCATGAGCTCGGTGCCTACATCAAGGAACGGCTTTCCTCTGGCAGGAGCGCAAAAAAAAAAAAAAACGAGGACCATCATATCCCGTATAGGTATTTCCGCGTGGCACTTATCCGTAGTACCACATTCGTCTTTTCTCTGTATCGTGCTCAGGATGAAGGGTTGGTAATCTTCGATCGAATATTAGATAGGATTGACAATAATCTCACAGAATTTCCTTCGGCCAACTTTCACGTATGCGGCGACTTCAATGTTCACCACAAAGAATGGTTAGTCCACTCTAACAAAACCAATGAGGAAGACAGATATTACAGAGACTTCTCCATTGCATATGAACTAACCCAGATCATTGAAGAACTCACTCGAGTCTCGGGTGCGACGGGATTGCAGGGGAACCTCCTCGACCTTTTTCTAAGATCCTGTCTTGACAAATGCTCAGCAAAAGTTTTAGACCCCATTGGCACGTCAAATTAGTCAGTGTCCAGATTAACTCAAAACCAATGATATCCTCTAATTTACCGTTCCAGAGAAGGGTCTTTCGCTATACGGAGACAGACTGTGATAGCTTTTGGTCCTATATGATGGCAGCTCCTCTCCCAACCTTCTTCAAACATGCTGCCCCCAAAACTGCTGCACTAATTTCCGAATGGATCCTTTCTGGAATGGAGTGTTTTATACAGCAAAAAACAATCAGTCAGCTCTGCTTGACTCCTGAATTCGCTGCAGTCATAGCTCACCGGAACCACTGCTTCGAAATCTATCGCAATCACTGTAAGAGAGTCCTAGAAAACGCAAATTCCAGCGACGTGCGATCTGTCTATGCCAATGTTGAAAATAAATTGAATCTCTCGAATCCTGAAAAATAACCAACCAAATTATGAACAGAGGCAAAGCGGCTGTGCCTACTAATATATATGGCCCCGTGATCATATCAATACTCGACAGACAAGGCGAAGCTCTTCACCTCGATCTTTGCCTCAACGTTAGATGACAAAGGCCATCACTTCCCCATCTTCCCACGTCTCACTGAGCACAATCTCAGTAATATATTCATTTCAGCAAGAAGTTAAACTTATCAAAAACTTCACCCCCCCCCCCAAAAAAAAAAGACACTGACCCAGACAAAATCCCAGTAGGCGTCCTTAAGAATACCAACCACAGAATTATCCTCGATTCTTCGCTGCTTGAAGAAGAAATCTTTCCCAAGCATGTGGAATCTGGCAAACGTATGTCCGGTCTTCAAGAACGCAGACAATAGATCTTCCACCTCCCAATATAGAACCATTAGTCTCCTCAGTATCATCAGTAATCTTTTTGAGGCCTTAATCAACAAGAATATCACCGAACACCTAAATAGGGACAACCTCTTGTGCCACAAGCAGTATGGGTTTCAATCAGCCCGATCCACTGCTGACATCCTACCATTACACATAGAATTAGTGAGGCCCTTGACCGCACACATGCCGCAAGGACCATATCATTAGATATCTCGAAGGCCTTCGACATGATGTGGCATAAAGGTTTGCTACACAAGATCTCCAGCTATGCATTCACTGGAAAGGTCTTCTTAACAGGAAGGATTTTATAACAGAGAAGATCTTTAATAATATCCTGAAAGTATTATTAACGGCCAGTCCTCCAAAGTCCTGGTAGTCAACGCAGGCGTCTCCCAGGCGTCATTTCTCGGACCAACCATCTTTCTAATGTACATGAATGACCTACCTAAGAATATACTCCGATCATTTGTAAACGTCTATACAGATGATACGACGATATACCTACACACCTCTAAAAGTCTTGACAATCAGAGATTGACAGCTGACCTCCCTTCCGATCTAACATTAACTTCCCACTGTGAAAAAAACTAGCTGGTTGCATTCAAGGTCTCTAAAACCAAAATGGTTACATTCCATCACCGCCGATCAGACCCCGAACTATCGCCAGTCACGATGCTTTGATATTGGGCCTCAAACTCACACCCGACCTCAAGATGCTGACTCTACCGCTCCATTAAATAACCGACTCCTTATGCCAAGAGCCATATCAGGCCAAAAATAGATTACACTGATAGTGTTATCATATTTGGGCAGTAGAAGCCCAGACCTCACTTTCCAGCCTTGATAGAGTTCAAAAGCGTCTTCGAGTCCTTGTTGGAGAAGAATGATTTTCCACCCTCTATCTCACAGGCGAGATGTGGCGAGTCTCTCACTGGTCTATAGACAGATGTGGTGAGTCTCTCACTGGTCTATAGACCAGTGAGAGACTCACCACATCTCGCCTGTGAGATAGAGGGTGGAAAATCATTCTTCTCCAACAAGGACTCGAAGACGCTTTTGAACTCTATCAAGGCTGGAAAGTGAGGTCTGGGCTTCTACTGCCCAAATATGATAACACTATCAGTGTAATCTATTTTTGGCCTGATATGGCTCTTGGCATAAGGAGTCGGCTACTACCATGGAAAGTGCTCGGACGAACTGCATCTCCTGGTTCCACCCGGTCTAACCTTCGCCGTTAGGACCCACCATGCCACTTACATAGTGACAAATCACCCTCATTCCCTCCGTATTCCATCGACGAAAAAAAGTAAGTTTTACTCAAACAGCTTCCTTCCGCAAACAGACTCCTAAGTTTCCTCGATCACCACAATTGTTGGAATTTAATTTGAGAACAACAATTTCACAAGTTCACATTCTTGCTATTTTTTCTATCCTCACTCCAACCTCTTTTTAATTTCAAAACCGGCTCCCAAGGCCTTGATTCTTATCAGAAATAAGAATATATTTTCTGACTAACGAATGAGCTGGAAAATAAAAAGGAATTCCACCACCATTATTCTTCCCATGTTACCTCACAGCTTCTTTACTTCAACCTGTTTTCAGTACCTTCGAAACCGGCTCCCGGGGCCCTGATTCTTATCAGAGATAAGAATGTGTTTTCTGACCAATAGAGGGACCAGGAAATTTGTACATCGATTTTGGAGGGAAAAGTCCTCAATCCATCGGAGCGTACCAAATCTCCATAAATTTGGAGAATCTTGCCTATTTTGCCAGTGAGAAATCTGCCCACCGTCTGTGAGGTCGACATTAGGGAGCTCCAGAACCTCTTTCACCAAAGAAGAACTACTAAAGGACTGTCAACGAACGTCGGTCCACTATTCAAGATCAATCCAAAGCTGCATCCCTTCGCCACTCCTTCTGACGAGCCCACTGGACTTATGTCGTCGACCTAAGAACTCACTCAAATTGCAGGATTCCTTCATCTGCGAACAATTTTCCCACTCTACAAGAACTGTGAGTGTTTAGTTTAAGTTATTAACAATAATATTCTAATCGCTTAAAGAACTCTTTAGGTGCCCAGAGAAATATTTTGATCAAGCCTTTTTTAAGTTAAGAACATTTTCACTTTTCCCTTTCTTTCTCTCCTAATTGTCCTTTCATTCCTTTACCTTTTTTTCTGTATATGTTGTAAATAAAAAGACACTTTCTTCTTTTTGTTGTTACTCACCGAGCAGGAGTTGTTTCTTTATTCGTACGCGCCTGAGAGAGAGTTTGTCCGCTCTAATCTTGCTGTTTTACTCACGTTTTTTTCGCAATTTTTTAAACCTCAACCCAATTTTTAACCTCAACCCTTTGATGTGGGAAAGCCGGGACAAATTTCCTAGCACAATCTTTAACCTGTTCAAGTCTATAATGAACCGTTATCTTCTCCTCCTATCCATAAACTACTCCTTAACGTAACCTTCTACCCCGTGTGGCCTTGTACAGGGCGAACCTTATTGTAAAAAAATAAAAATGTAAACTTTGTTTTTTTAGGATATATACGCGTGTGTGCCCGAACGCGACACGCAAAAATGGGATATGCTTTTCCACTGAAAAAAAATCACTCACGGAAGCAAAAAAATTTAGAATGATAAAAAAAAAAAAAGGTTGGTAATGTACTGAATATCCAAGTTTCTTCTTTCGTTTTTATTACTCAGTACAGGCTTACAGTGAATTTAGTTTGGCATAAGGCTATGATTTTTTTAGTTCACGCAGTGAAAATCGAATAAAAATAAAATAAAAGAGGAATAATACTGGTCTGGAAGACAGCGACGATTTTTCAAACTCTCGCATTTCTGCAGGTGCTTATCGATCTGCGCCAGGTTCCTTTAAAAAAGGCTTTAATTGTCTCTCAGTTTAACTTAGTCTGGCACACGGCCATAAAGTGAATCATTGAAGTTTGAAATTGCATACAAGCTAACAAAACATCATCCTGCAGTTGGTGTTTTGTTCAAGGAATGAACTGAAAGAAAGCTAAAAAAAAAAAAAAAAAACTAAAGTATACAGTTAACAGAACTAAAAAATTATATTTGTATTATTGAACAGTTTGTTTTATTTTATTTTTATGTAGCAAAAAAAACACAATTATTAATTTGTAAAAATTCATTCATTCATTCTGTTGATGTTTTTTTTAGTTCATCTTTCTGTCTTGGTGTCTATTTTTACAGGCTTGTGTTATTTTGGGGTGTTTTTAACAATTGAGCCAAGTGCGTGTGTGTGCAAAAATTGTCAACATTCTTTTTTGAAAATCAGAGATTACAAACAATGTTGACAGCTGAAAACCGGTTTTTCGTTGGACAAAAAAAAAAAAAATTGTACATACAAACACACAGACGCATGCACACACATAAATTAAATAAATACGTGCGTGTTTAATTCGTCGTTTTATTATGTCTTGTACAATTCTGGTTTAAAATTTTTAATTTAGTAAATTTTAATGCCTTTTTATTTATTTATTCAATTGTTTGTTCTTAGAACAATGAAATAATTACTACTAGTACGGTTTATAAATACATTGGTGTTTCGTTTAACCTTCCGTATTTGAAAAAATCTTCCCGCTTTACTCTTTAGTTTTCTGAATTGTCAAGCACATAGAAAGTTTGTTTTTTTATTTGATAAATTGCGTTTTAATATTTAAAAAATAACAATGTATATATTATTTTCATTTTCTGCCCTAAAGTAAGTAATTTCTAACTGAATGTCGAAATTGTGTCAAGGTAGGTAAGAAGAAGAAGGCGGTGAGCTTCGGACCAGGCTGGACTCGATTCTGTGGAAAGGGAGAGAAACTACAACAAATATGGCGACAGATCAGTCAGTGGCAAATGACTGCTCTAGCAATTCTACCAACCAACAGGCATCAAGATGCCGCAAAAACGAATGGGTAAAATTAAATGTTGGAGGAACAATATTCATGACGACTAGGACGACATTATGTCGGGACCAGAAGTCTTTTCTCTATCGGTTAATACAGGATGAACCGGACCTCAATTCCGACAAGGTAAGTCTGCTCTAAGTTATAAGTAGTAAAAGGAGAAAGAATAGAATGGGAAATGACCAAGAAATGGGGGATCAGTTTATTACTTTACTTTTAATGTAAATTGTTCACCCACTTTGAAGGGGTCCGATATACAGTTTGGTCGAAAAACGGGGTTAGAACTTTTTATTGTAATTCTAGATTGTATTTTGACATTTAGTTTTTTTTTTCTTTAATAAACTGTGATCATAATTATATCTCGGTGTATTGTAAAATGTTTACGCAATATATTGTGAATTTTAGGATTGCTTTTTGATCGAAGAATCTGAAGCCCTAAAAAAAAAATTGGTTTTCTGATAATAATTGTTAATCTTATTCTTATTGGAGTCTTGTGTTTGTTTTATTAAATTAAATAAATTAATGTATTTCTTGAATTCAAACTTGCAGAAGAATAGACTATTTTTTTTCTAAGTCGGGTGTGCAGATGTTTGTCTTTTCAGATTTGATTCCTTACCGTTCCGGTTGAGGGGAAATGAAACATACTTAAACAATAACAATCAAATAATAAAAGAAAAGCGTGATGCAATATATTGATTAATTATTTAAAAATATATTAATAAATATGCTTATTTTTCTTTTTAAATCTTCATTTTAAGGATCACTCTTAAATTTGATTCCATTTATAGTTTATTTTTTTTTTTTTTAATAATGATCACTTCATTTTTTTTTCTTGACTTTATTTATTTTATTTATTTATTCTATTTTTTTTTTTTTTTTTTTTTTTTTGCTGTTGCTTGTAATAAAGTTTCGTCTCTTTTCTTTTAAGTTATATCAACATGTTTCTTTATTACTGTTAATATATTTTAGTTTTTTTATTTATTTAAAAAAAAAATCCATTTTCTCTCTTAAACCCAAAAAACCCTACAGACGGCAATACAATTATTAACCACACTGGAAAACTAAGACACTTTTTTTTTTTATTAAGAAACACGCTACACTTTTTCTTAAATTAAAAAAACTGAAAGAACGATTTCCTTACTACCTAATTTATAAAATAGAACTAAGTCGCAAAACTCTAAAAACATTTCTTTATTTACTTCCTAAAATATATTTTATAAACACCTCTTTAAATTCTAAAAGCCGGCTTGCACCTACCGCTATCCTCTACTTTTTTAATTGTACATAAAGTCGGGGAATTATTTTTAAAATAAAATCATTGTAAAATGACCCCCAATTTTTTGACCGTGCTGCACAACGCTACATTTAAGTAAAAGTAAGTGGGATCCAATTTATTTCATTTTATATACTTTGTTTAAAAATATTCGTTGTCGCAGGTTTTTTTTTTGATTAAATTTTCGTAAAGGATAAGAATTATCAATAATAATACATACAATATTTTGAAGATTTTTCTCGCAGATTTTTATTTAATTCTTTGTAATTCACTCAGAATAATTACCAGCTTTTGTTTTGGTGGGTGTTTTGTTTACTTTCTCACTATTTTTCTTCAGTTTTGATCACTTTTACAATCATTAAGCATTGGTTGACTAAGTCTAAAACAATCAATTTTCTCACGTTGTTTAGTGTTTCTGCTGTTTGCTAAATGCATTTTTAAAGTAACTTGCTTGATCTCTACTTGAAATGTTCTCTAAATAAAACAACTAAAAAAGTAAAACTAATGAAAAACAATTTTATTTTTCTCGTTTACGTTTTTTTGTTGAAATTTAAATTTACTTTTATTTAAAAATTCAGTGTCTTTTTCTGTCATCACTTAAAAAAAAAAAAAAAATTCCACCTCTGTGTTTTACTTTTTTGAGTCCAGAAGCTCAAATTAATTTTTTAAAAATGTCATGCTCTTTCTTATTTATTTACTAATGATTAATGAAGGAGTTATTTATTTTATTTTAACGTCGATGATTACATCGGCTATCAATTACTCAATTACTTCATTTTCAATTGTTTAACTGATAAATAAAAATAGGGAACATTTTTTTTTTTTTTTTTTTTTTTTTTAAGTTTAAAAAATTTATTTCACAGGTTTAAAAAAACCAGTGAAATAAATTTTTAGACTTAAAAACTAACATTTAGAGTGGAGTGGACAATTCTCTTTTTACTCTCAAATTATTATCTCTATTTCTAAATAAATAAAAATTAAACTTCTAACCTCTAATTACTATTACATTAATATTAATGATTATTAATTGCTATGATTTTTCTAATGCATGTTTGTTTTTCTGTCTCCTACCTTGTGTGTGGTGCAGATTGACTTGTGTAGTTGTTTACCGTTTACCAATCTGCTCAACAATTACATTTCTCTAGAATTCCCCCTTTTTTTCCTCCTAAAATTGATATCATGGGGAAAAATTTAAAGTTTTAAAGGCATAACATAAAGAAATATTGTACTCAAGGCAAATATCTAAAAACTAAACATTTCATTTATAGTCGAACTCGAATACATCATCATGATGACTTGATTTTTTTTTTTTTTATTATTATTACAAAATAATTTTATCAAGTTGGCAAAAGAAATCTATTTAATTTCTTTCTACTTATTTAAGTTGATTTGTTGCCTTGAATTATTAAAAAGAATAAATAAATATTTTCGAAAGTTAGGATTTTTTTTAAGCATAAAGTTCAAGTACAAAACAAAAAATATTCATTTGATCTTCGGCATTTAAACTGAGAAAATGCAAGGGAGGCAAAAAAATTAAATAAAAAACACGAATTAGTTTATTAATGGAACTGTTTACAAAATGGGGGATCAATGCGCAATGATTGACTTATAATAAACTGACCCCTCATATGGCTTACAGGGAAGAAAAATACTACATCAATTACTTTGACAATGCTACAGGTGTTCTATTTAAATTTGTAATCAACGTTGTGCTAATTTGATTTTTAAATAATTTGTATCGACTAAAATTGAATTGCTTCTATAATTTGTCATCAGGTCGCAAAGATCCCAATTAGACTGCTAAAAATAAATAAAACAACTTTGAAGTCTTTTGTCAAAATGGCTGACATACCACGTGACATTGCTGTAGCTATAATAATCCTTAAGGTTAGTTTCGTCCCCTAAGAAAAAGAATTTTTCAGGCTTTTTCCTCTCTTCTCCTTATAAATACAAGGCGGTTTACTATAGATTGCGTATGTGTCGTTATATCAGTTTTGTATTTCTGGTGGGCACCGTTCTTCTGCTATTCCTAGACCCGGCTCACACGTGTTACGTATGCTTTTTCAGAAATGCTTGCCATCTGTAGCATGTTTTGCTTGTTGTATCACCCTTATTTGTAGTTGCGAGAGTGCTGGTATTAGACTGCTAAAAAAATATATCCTATGTTTTATTTCCTGTTACTATTCCTTCATTTAATTATTTTATTCTGAAAGTCTTCGTACATTTTAATTTGTCGTTAGAAATTTAATAGAGACACTAAAAGTAGTAGTAGATTTTGGTATTTATTCGCATACTCACTAGAGCCGATCTAATATACAATACAATTCACACAACACTCGTACGTGTGGGTAAAGGCAAACATTTTCCAGGTCCTGCTAGTATTTTGCCGTAGGTGTCGGGACGTATCCCTCAGATTTTAGTTCTAGTGTGTACGTATGAGAGAGTTGCTGTCTTTAAGATTGATGTCCTCCTGTAACTAGACTTCTATCTACGACGAGATTACTAGCCTAAATGCTAAAAGAGGACAATTTAATTTTTTCCTCGACTTTCCTCATTTTATTAACTGCTGAGTTTAAACCCTATTATTAAATATACGTTATGTCAGGTCAGTTTACTTTAGTGCCGATGGTACGGTAAACACATCTACTCACTACTGCATGGTCAGATCATCGGAGACCAGTTCCCATCCCCAAGTTTTTCTGGTGATGAGAATGGCTATACACCTGGCAGGTTAAAAACAAGATCTATCAAAGGGCAGATGAACTTTCTGTTACAGTCAACGAGCCATCTAGCACACTAGGGGGTGAACTGGGCTCCATAGCTATGTATGCAGCTGATGTGGTGAGGAGACATCATTGGGTGAAGGGCTTCCTAAAGTTAATTGCCAGGGCGGAGACTTCCTCAGATGGAATCAACATCCATGTGTCTGTGACAAACTTTCAAGTTGGAATACATTGTGGTTTGATTTGTAATGGAATGAACATGCCGAGTCAACTTTTCTAAGACACTCTACTACTTGAAGGAATACCTTTCAACCCAGATATATGGATGGAATTGGTCAAGATTTACTGCAAAGTGACCCTACAGGGCCTACAACCTTCCTGGTCAGGGCAATGAATATGAAGACACATTTTTTGATTATAGGTGCAACTCTGCACAAAAAATATTCAAAGGGATGGTGATTTTTAAAAAAAAATTTTTTTTTTTATAGATTTCCTTCCTAGTATTAGATGACAAAAAATATTGTCTTGTCTACTTGTACAAGTAATTAACATACTGAGATACAATAAATTTAGTAGTTAATTATAATTTGAATGCTTACATCAATGTGTAAAAAAAAAAAAAAAAAAAAAAATGAATAATAAGAAACTTCAGTGAACTTTTGTAATAATACACTCCTCCTCTCTATTAGAAATATTCTCTTAGTCTTAAGTCTTTTAATTTTTTAAATCACTTACTATGAGAAATTTAATTTGCCAGCATGGTTTTATTCTATCGATTTATCAGAATATTTTTAAAAAAATGCTTAACTTAAAATAAAATCAAGTTCTCATTAAAAGCATTTTTTGTCATAGCATAACCTTTTAATCATTAAGTGTTTTTGAAATTTTTAAATTATACATAGAATGATCACACACTGGTGCTGCTTAGATGTTTTAGCTTTGGTACTATATTATAAACCATCAATTACTAGAAAAAAAATATTTTTCTTTCTACACATTTTTGGTAAGATTTGGAGCAATAAGTTTTGGCTTATACAACTTTCAAAATTTACATGCTCTCATGAGGCATGGAACATGAAAATTTATCTTTAAGCTAGATAGGGTCAGACTTTGTTTCTACTCGCATGAATTTTTGAGAGAACCAATTTTAATAAGCGAGATAAAGGAAATCCTCTGTTAAACAAAATTCATCTTAATATGGAAAATTAAATTGATGATCATAGATACAATTCTGTAACTTGTGCAATTAAAACTGTTGTCTTATATTGTCAGTGGTAGTCTTTGTTATTGTAAAGCAGATATGTTTTTACTTTACAGTTCAACAACTTTGCCAAATCTTATTCCTTCCTAAGCTTTGTAGAGAGCCTGTAAAATAAAGAAATAAAGATTACAATGATTTAAATTTTATAAAATCACTAACTACTTTTGAAATTTGCTACCTATCTCAGAAAGACATCTATTCTAAGTAAACTTGTTTTTTACTTTTTCTTTTTCTTTTTTTTTTTTTTTTTTTTTTTTTTTTTTTTCAGTTATTATTAATGTACATATCCTATTTTAGAAATAATAATCATAAAATATCAGATAGCTGATCAGTCATTATTTTTTTGTAAAAGAAAAAAAGATTAATGCCTCCCGCACCATCTTTTTATATATATGAAAGTATTAGGAAAATATTTCATCATTTTACTTGTATATTGATTGTCTAATAAGTAAAGAAATCACCAATTAATGGTTTATCTTTTTTTGAGAGCTGATCACAGAACTGGAATCTATACTTTTATCGACCTACTATACAAATTGGTGGGAACTGCAAACCAATTTTAGCATAAAAGTTGGTCACATTGTTTTTGTGAACTTTTGAAGTGATTGTTATGATAGCAGGTGAAATATTTCTCTAACAAAAACAACCAATATTCTATAACATGTTCATTATAATCCTGTAATGTTTTTTAAGGTGCAATTAAATAAAATGATTTTGTAAGAGATTCAAATTTTCTGTTATTATGAATTACAACCTAATCTTATCACATTTTCTTTATTTAAAGATTAAGAAATGCTCAAATGTTTCATCAAAATATTTTTATTTTATACTTATGGGTGCAAAATATGACAAGATTATTTATTGTAGGTAGTTACAAAAAATACCTGAGACTTTGGTTTTTACTGAAGATATCACGGTATACCTTTAAACCTATTTCTTACTTTTAATTCAATGGAGAGATACTATTTATGGTATTTATTTTGCCACACACACACACACACACAGATCCAAAATATGATACTGTCTATTTGGATGCTGGTCAGTATGAAGAAAATTCTTTATCCTTTTAGTCTTTGCTGCAAACATCAGGCTATACTTCTGAACTTACCTTTTTTAGTGCAATGGAGAGGTTTTGGTAACCCCAGTTTCCAGGCTACAATTGTTCTGATTTCTTACTTAATGGTTCATAGAATACAGTGTTGGACTCACCATAAAACAACTGTTAGTTATTCTCGTACTACTGTAGTAAGTCCAGTCTTTATTAAGTATCTAACAGTTGTGTTTTTGTATTGTATTCAGGTAAGCTTATGAATTGTTTTTTCAAGTCAGGATTTTTTAATAGTGCATTAAAAATCTAATTTTAGTGGACATGATTGTATAATACTTCAGTTCCTCTTTTTTTTTTCTTTTTTTTTCTTCTAGTAAATGAAAACGTCAGCAATTCAAAAACTGAAACTGCTATTTAGCTTTATTTTATTAAACTTCTTTTTTTTTTTTTTTTTTTTTTTTCTTCTTCAAGTCTACCTTTTATCTTATAATGGGAAGAATTTTTCCTCCTAAAAAAAAAAAATGTTATTTGATAACTGTAACTGATACACTGTCAGCTTCATTTCTTTAATTCCAATATTTGATATGTGCTTTTGGGGGTTTTTATCAATAGTTTTTTTTTTGTTTGTTTCTTTTTGGGGTTTTTTTTCTTAAATATTCATAAAATTATATTTTAAAAGATAGCTAACTTATTGATCGGATAGTGTGCTATCAGATAGTGAATAAAATTTCTTTGAAACTGTTTGGGATTAATCATCAATAATGTTGATCCTTTTGGTGATCTCATTTGACTTGCAAGAAATGTTTTAATAGTAATGTAAGCACTTTAGTAGATAGTCCATTTATCTTTAGACCATTGTGTGTTAAAAAAAATATGTACAAAAAGAAAGTGTAAAGATTTTATTTATGTAAATTTTTCTTTCTATGGTTAAATTCATTTAAAGCAATGGTCTGCAACCATTTTGCATTTGCATTCTCTTAACTATGCCATTCACTGCATCCAAGTTTGTTTCATTCTAAAGGTACATTGTGGAATTGTAATTTCTAGAAGAATCAGTGTTCTAAAAGTTTGTATCTACTAATCTGTTATTCCCCATCTCCCTGATGGGAATTTCCTCTTGGTTAGGAAACACTGATCTAAAGAGTTTATAGATTTGCGTTATAGTGCTGAGATTGCATTTTGTATATCCTTTTCAATTGTTGACATGTAATTGTGTGGGTTTGGCTCAATATTTAGAGCAATAGATTAGTTGCTAGAAAAGTCGTAATCTCTGGAAAAGAAAAAAATCTGATTTCAAACAGAACTCTTTGCTAAAAACAGCTTTTAAATGAAATGGTAAAATATTAAAAACAATTATTTAATATCCCACTGTCCTTAGACTAATTTCAGTGAATATTTAACTTTGTACTATTAATGTAACATCTTGTCATCTCAGATTATTGGGATGAAGAATTTGGTATAGATTCAACCTCATTTTTAATTAATGGTGTTTTTTTTTCTTTTTGTTTAGTGCAAATGAATAATTATGCATTTTATTGTTACACACATAATACTTGTTTTTTTTTTTTTTGTTTTTTTTCCACAAATAGCACATGACCACTATTTCCCCAATGTATATGCAGATATCAGAAGCCTTGTTGAATATGGTAAATCTGTTAGGGGCAGTGTTGAGTATGGCTGCTATAAATTCATGTATAAAGTTTATAGATGGAGAGAGAAAAATAATTGACTGTTCTTTGCAACTCTATGCCTAAGTGTGGCCAGATTGTCATGTGGCAGTTCTCAGATACTAAAAATTCAAAGCATCTAAAATGAAACTGCTTGGGTGTGTCATGTCGTATTGGCTCCAGATTGCTAACTCTGGTTTCAGTTCAACAATTCTCATAATGGTTAGTTGGCACTTGCTACTAAAGCAATACAAATAGATGGGCAATATTTATAATGTAATACAGCTCCTTATGTTTTCAACATGATATTTACATTGAGTAAAGTAAGGGCTTTTAATGAAAGATTTTTCTCTCAGATTTGATATTAGATTTCTTAGACAGCAATTGGCTGTTAAATCATTGTGAGAGCGTTTTGTTATAAAAAAAAAAATGATTTTTTTCCAATGGTTCATTTTATTTTTCTCTCAAGTCTGATGTATTCAAGCTCTTTTTTTTTTTTTTTTTTTTTTTTTTTTTTTTTTTTTCACTTATTTATTTATTTACTTTATTATTTATTTATTTGTTTTGTCATCAGTTTTCAATTATATTCATGTTAATATATAAGAATATTGCAAAAAGCAAATTTTAACTAAAACTTGCAACAGGGAACAACATAAAATGAATGACCAGCGAGTGTGTATCCTACCTGAAGAATAAAGTACTCTGCTGCCATTTTATTTTTCTAAGGAAAGGACTTTAGCTTAAATAGATGTTTTGTTACATTGTGTTTACCTGCTCCTTATCTCAAATTTGAATATTTGGAAGAAAAATAATACTTGTTGCAGGATTAAGATTAGTCTAATCTACTAGATTTAGGATTTGAACATTGATGTTCTAATTTTAAATATAATGCTGTTTAAAAAAATATTTTATAGTAGATAATTACTTATTTTCCAACAGACTTGTATTAAATACTTTATTAATGATGTCAGAATAGATATAACTGAATCCCCATCCTGAACTTGCTGTTTTGGCATATTACTACATATGCCCTATCATCTGGTGTTTTGAACAGGAGTAGAAGTTTATCCCTTGTTTCCTGTTTTGGATTGGGTTTCTGGTTCCTTCTAAAGTCTACTTCCATACTATACTTTTAACATCTCTGACTGAACTCAAACTGATTAAAATTTTGACTTCAAGTTTACAGTTAGCCATTATCTTTCCTGCATAGCTCCAAGAACTTCACTTCTTGCCCTTATGTTCATACAGCACTACACAGTAACGTTCTACTTTGAGTGGCTGTCGGGCCTTGTATTGGGGGAACACATAAGTTTAAAAAAAACAAACCAAAAAAACAATCACTCCATCAGTTAATCTTACACACCCATGTTGTATTTAAGTTTTGTTCTGAGAAAGTCTTAGGTAAACCTGACAGAAATGTCTTCCAGAACAAATGGAGCAAGTTACAAGAAAAGTAAAGGTAGAAGCCACTTTCAGAGCTTATAATTGACTGTTGCTTGTAGAACCAATAAAAATTTATTTGTCTCAAGGTTAGTTATCAGATTAACTCTTCTCAATTCTGTGTTGCTATCGGCTACCTGATTCCAACTGGTTTGTGAGTTAGGTGTCAGCAAATTATTCTCAGACAGTATCTTTCAGGGAGTGGTGAAGGAGGAGGTGATGCCAACTACTTAACTCTTCATACCTGTTGATGACTGCCCCATCTTTTCTGCCTGTGTCTTTGTTGATGATTGTCCATTACCCCTCGTGAGTTCCTGTATTTATGGGGAATAGTTTTTCTTTCAGGTATTTGGTCACAAATTAATTTGTATATGTGCATACTAACAAGGTCAAACAGCCAGGGTCAGTTGAATTCTTAACCCCAATAGAAAATCAAGGCAGAATAGTAGATAGTATTTAAAAAAAAAAAAAAAAAAATTCCATTCCTAAATTTTGGCCAAGATATGACCTAGCATGACTCAACTGGTTTATCTCAATTGTTATTTTTCTAACAGTGTGTGGGGATGATAGGTGCATGCTTGCTGCTTGTTTCACTCTTAGTTAAAAACCCTGTTGAATCAGGAGTTCAGACCAGGCAATTCCAGTTACTAATTCAATTTATTGTAATTAAATACTTTAACAACCCACTACAAAAAACAAATCCCAAGATACTTCTGGCATGCTAGTAAAAGCCAAATTACCTTGCTTGGTTATTTAGAGTTTTTACATCAGTTTTCATTCCAAACACCACTAGATTAACTTGCTTGCAAAATCCACACTAGTAACCCCTAAATAATTGGACTACAAATGAAGATTTTTTATTTTTGGTGCAAGACTGCAATTAACATTTCAATTTTGTTACTAATTACAATTGCTATGAGGAATTATTGTGAAGAATATCATCTATATAGTATAATCATTTGAATATATATTTTGTACTCTTATTATATTCAGTATTTCAGTGTGTTTAAATGCATATCTGTACAAGTATACATGACAGATGTTGGTATGCAAGGAAACCAAATTTGCATTAATTTAATGTTGGGGATTTTAGAATTAGTTATTTTGCAAATGCAAAACTGATCTGTAATCTCAAATATTACACACAATACAATATCTAAAAAATTTAAATGGTTCTAGTTTATACTACACATATTTTTACTTATTTTTATTTAGTTAAATATATTGGAAGTACAAGTTAACATAATGTTTATTGGCAGCTTCCACCCACAGTGCTTGTATTGGAAGCTGGAAATTTCTTGAAGCGACTGTGCTAAACAGGTCATCTTCAAAATGCTAAACACATATGTCTCCTCAACATAGTGACTGCAGCACTCATTTGGCTACATCCCAAATGAGATCATGTATGTATAAGGAGCTTATCAAAGGGTCTACTGAAAGAAGGGACATCTGCAAACATGACCACTGGTTTCAGTATGGACTGTGGATTGTTGTTCTTGGTGGCAATGTGTATGTACAAGTATTACCACTGCAGAAAAAAAAAATGAAGGAAATTGTGATCAGACAGAAAGGAGATAATTTAAGCTGAAGCAGCAATAAGCACTACTTAAATAGACTGGTTCATTCACAAAAAAAATAGGAAAGATTATTTTTTTTTTTTTTTTTTGTAGATTAGCATTCATTAGACCTTCCTCAAACCACAGCATCAGTCAGAATCTTCAAAAATATATACTTTTCTCTTTAGAAGGGGAGATTGCTGTCCATAATTGACACTGTAAAATCGATCCTTTTTTTTTTTTTTTTAACTAAGTTATTGGACTTGGTAATTATTACAAACGCCAACTTTGAGTCTGCTTATTAAATAAATACAAATATTAAGTCTGTATTTATTTATTTTTATTTATTTTATTTTTTTTTTGGTAGGGGTGTCCATACATGTACAAACATTGTCAGATAATTATTTATCTTAAATGAATAATAAACAGATGTTAATTTTTGTTCTTTAATTAAAAATGTATATGTCAGTATGTTCCTTATTTAAAAGAAATCTTTTGAAAATTTAAAAAAAAAGCTATTTTCATAATTGGAATGGCTCAGTGTAATAATAGATTCTGATTTTTTACTATCAATATATTATGAACTGGACCCCCCCACCACCACCACCACCTGTCTAATGAATGATAATCTAAAAATAATTATTTAATTAAAAAAACAAAAAAAAAACAAACTTGCATGGACCAGTCTACATAAAGTAGTGCCCAGCCTTCAAGTGCAATCTGTTTGTGGTTAACACTAATGCTATTGAGAAAGACATGAATCCACTTCTCCCTATAACTTGTCCTAATACCAAAAGCTTTACAGAGCTTTTGTCATTAACATAAGAGAGGATAGTACAATCAGGTTAAAGATTCTTCATTACTGCTAGTACCATGTAACCCAATCTTGTGTTGCTTGCAGAGGAGTGATGCACTGCCAAGTAAAACCCCTTGCCTTAAAGATACCACAAAGAGGTCAGCATGGCACCACAACATAAATATAGAATTGTGTGCATTATTATAGGTAGAAAATCTCTGGAAATAACCATTTCTTTAATGACAGAAATAGAATAGATAGTTTAATGGCACCTTAGTCCTTTCAAAGTATTGTATGGGGGTGAACATTGTTGTTAAAAAATATATAAACACTGGAAAGTAAAAAAAAAAAAAAAAAAAATGTTATTACTGACAACCTTGTTTGTAAGTTTCAATTTTATTAATTCTATATTGACATTTGAACTGTCGGCCTTATGATGTTACATTGTAACCACTCTCTTTCATATATTGATAATATGCCACTCCCATTTTAATTTAATAAAATAACTATTCAGATATTTTTTCTAATTTTGACATATCATTCCAAGAACTATGCACAAAAATTGTATAAGCATACATATTGTATTTTATAAGTGGATTAGCTTAACTTAATGACACAAGAACAAATATTAGAAAGACTGTGTAGTGCCAATATTTCAATTAACGAGGAATTTAACACCTCACTCTGGCTCAGATGCTACTCAGAAACCAATAGGAAACCTGTTTCTCAATCAGAATTCTTTGATACTTTTTATATCAGAACTGTAATTGTATTTTACAAAATGTCTTACTTTTTCATACTGTAATATTTGATTCTTGAGCTCTTCATTCACTTTTTTTCTTCAATAATTAAAAAATAGACTTATTTTGAAAACCTCATCTCTCTAGTAAATTGAAATATTTCAATTTTTATTTTAAAACAACTTTTTATTTTTTGCCAAATTTCTTATGAAATTATCCCAAAATTATTTACATGTTGTAAAATTGGTACAGAAAATTAAAACCTAATGTATTCAATAGTCACTGTATTAAAATGGGACTATGTAATTAAATTGTTTTGCTTGTATAGGTCCACTTTTATAGCAAAGTTTCAGTTCAGATAACATAATCCCAGTTATTTTTTTCAAACTATTCTTGCTGATTTACATAAACCAATTGCTGTAAAGAAAAGTATGCAATTTTTATGTTTATCTTGCACCTCTCTACAGAAAAGTGGTGTAATTCTAACTAGGCTACTTTACTTGAAATATGTCTCACCCAGAAGCCTTTCTATACCCACCATATACACATGGGTGAGTAGGTGGGTGTGTCACTGTTGAAATTACCAAATATGTGATGGAGACCTTGCTTTAATGAGAAACAGAAATTTTGAATTCTGTTTCTGTAGAAAGAATTATTATTATTAACTCTAAAGACTTTTTTCATGAAATAAAAAAAGATTCAATTATTTTCTAGCAATTTTTGATAATCTAAAAATAATTTAGCCATAGATTACTGAATTAATTACTCGGTTAAATGCTTTTCGAAACTTTAATTTCATAATTGATTATATTTTTAATGATTTTTTTTTTGGTCTTACATGGTTCACTCTAGACTTGAACTGGTTTAGATTGTAGTGATCAGGGAAAACATCCTCTCGGGAGTCTTCCACAGGGCAGTGGCTTGCAGGAAGAAGCTGTTTCAGTGGAACTTATTTCTCGCCAATGGAATACAGAGGGAATGTGGGTGAATTGCTACTATGTAAGTGGCATGGTGGGTCCTAGCCATAAAGGTTAGACCTGGTGGAACCAAGAAATGTAGTTCATCCAAACTCTTTCTATGGTAGTAGCGATACAGTAGTAAGAGACTTCCACATCCTGCCTGTGAGAGAGAAGTTGGAGGGTGGAAAATAATTCTTCTCCAGCAAGGGCTTGGAGATGCTTTTGAACTCTATTAAGGCTGGAAAGTGAGGTCTGGGCAGCTCCTGCCTAAATATAGCAACAATACTCCATTTTCGGCCAGATCTAGTTCTTATAAAAATAGAAGATAGCATGAAGTCTTACTAGAGCAGTAAAGGGAGCTGATCATTTTACCTGCATCTTTAGTGATGGATTGTATATAAGAGATTTACTTGAGGTTGGGTTTGAGTTTGAGGCCCAATATCCTCTCAAGGCATGAGGCCTCCTCAAGGGGGACATCTGTTCATTGTAATTGGCAGTAGTTCAGGAGTGATGGAATGTAACCAGCAGTTCCACCACCACCACCACCACTGAGAAGTTAATATTAGATCAGAAGAGAGGTCAGCTGCCAATCTTCGAGTGTCAAGAGTTTTAGAAGTGCACCCATATATTGTTGTAACAGCATAGATATTTACAAATAATCAGAGTATATTCTTAGGTAGATCATTTCTGTACATCAGAAAGAGGGCTGGTTCAAGAAGTGCTCCCTGTGGAACATCTGGGTTGACAGCCAGGGCTACTGAGGGCTGGCTATTAATAACTACCTTCAGGGATCTACCTCTTAGGACGGATTTTATGATAGAAAAACCCCTTCCAGAGCTTGTGTAGTAAACCTTTGTGCTGCACTTGTTGAAGGTCTTTGGGATATCTAATGCTATGGTCTTTGTGTTATGTGTGTCGTCAAGGCCCTTACTAATTCTGTGTGTAATGGTAGTTAAGACGTCGACAGTGGATCAGGCAATTTAAACGTATTTGAATGAAAAAATATGAAATTGTTATCATTTTTATTTACATGCAGACTATTGTCCTCCTCTTTGTTCTCAATGTTTTGGCTATTTTGCCCTCTGGCCTTCTCCTTTTTGTTGTGGCTATTTTAGAATTTTTTCATTTCACTCATTAGTTTGAGAAATCTTTAAATATTTGAAACAGATCATTCAAACCAAATGTCAGAACTGTTCCATAGAATTTTAGAAACGAGATGACTCTTGAAGGGAGAAAATTTTTTAATTTCACTAAAACTGACTCGCTTGGTGCAGAAAATAAGATTGAGCTCCTATTTACTGAGTATTGTTGTGTCCCATTTTTAACTTTTCAGCTTCTGAAGTTTAACATCTGACATGCCTTTACTTTCTTGTATTCTTCCTGGTAGATTTTTTCTTTTTTATTAGGCCAGAATTTTTTTTTTTTTTTTTTTTTTTTTTTTTTATTTATTTTGGACTGTTTTTTAAAGTTTCTGTTTTATCCAATGAATATGATAGATTCTTTCCCTGACCTGAATACATCTGGCACTCTTTGTAATCTTGTGTGCTTTCCTGATATTTGAATATTTAAGCTGGTTGAAATTAGCTTTTGGACTCTAAATTTGTAGAAAAATATTAAGTGGTTATAAATTCATGTTAGCATTTCATAATACTTTTCTCTGCACTTCCATTCTAGATTGATAGTTCTTATTTGAATTTTGTTAGGGCATTTTAATTGTATGTGATTTTCTTCAGACTCCAACGACCCCCCTCCCAGTTTTAGCCACATACTATTTGACTTTTCTTTGGTGTTTGTTTTCCAGAAGGTTGATGAATACTATTTTAGAGGCACATGCATATTTCCCCTCTACTCATGTTATGTTTAATTTTTGTTTGTATCCCTCAGTCTCACAACCAAAATCCTGCACTGATTTCATGTCTACTAATGTATCTGTGAGGTCCCAAGTTCTTTGCTTGTTGGGCCATCTGAGCAGAGAATGTGGGCAAATTCCTTCAATTTTTATTTACTAGAATTTTTTGGCAACCCATGAGTATTGTTGAAGTTATAGCTAATATTTTTTGTTGAAATTTACAAACTCTACATTTTGTTCAATCAATGAAATATAAAAACTTAAGATATGCAAAAACAATATTGCATTTTTATTAAATAAGTAATTTTTATTTTAATCATTAAATTGTTTTCAAAATAGTGGGAGTATTTTGTATGTTAAATAATAGAACTTTTAATTTTTCAAAAAAAAAAAAAAAATGAATGAAAATTAAGCTACACACCCTAGTAAAACCAACTGTACTTTGTACTCCCTTACCTGTTTGCACTTCTTTCCCAAATTTGGTTTCGGTCAGTCAATGTATGGTTATTTTAGAGGGTGTGATGGACTGATGAATGGATAGACTAATGGAAGTCACAAATTTTATATGTAGATCACAACCCCTTCCTATTATTTTGGCCATATTCCACATAGATTGTTGTACCTTCCCTATATAAATGGTCAGCCATACCAGATTTTAATGTCTCTACATGTCATAAATTTAAGTTATTCTTCAAAACTTTTTAAAGGATGTCTGGTTTCATTTTTCACTTTTTTTTTTTTTTGTTGTATCTAATGCATAGGAGGTTTTATTTATTTATCAATGGCACTTTGCCAATTTTATAGTTTCTTGCATTTTTAAATTATTTGTAGAATTTTTCTATTTATTGCTTTAGATTTTAAAATTGAACTTTTAAAGGCTTGTATGTTATTCATACTAATTATAAAAATGGAAAATATTCTTTTTGTAATCTCAAATTGATAAGTATAACACTCCTCATGTAAAACACTTTGAAAATGTTTAGTTGCAGAAACTAGATTTAAGATGAAGATAAACATTATATAAAAAAAAAAAATAAAAATGTCCATTTCTATCATCAAAACCTAAAATAAATAAATTGCATTGTTGTATATATGCATATAAATAAATATATAGGAGCTAGAGGAGATATATATATAATTCTCTAGCTTCTAATGATTTTGGATCTCCAAGAGTCTGAGAAGGGAAAAAATGCTGCTTTAATGGAAATTGTCAAGCTATCTGGTTGAACATTTAGTTTTTTTTTTTTTTACATTTTAGATTCCCTTTCATAAAGGTTTTAAATTGAAGTTACTGGGAAAACAGCAATTTGAAATAAGTCCTGTTAAGAACTATAACACATACAATATTGTCTTACTAATTTTGCTATGCAAAGAATGATTTTCAAACTTGCTGTTTAAGTGCTTTCTGTTAAAATTCATTTTTTTTTTTTTTTTTTAAGGGCGTGTGCATTATGTGTTTAAGATTGTAATATGAGCTCTTATTTACACCAATGTCTTGCTAAAAGAATTATATGTATAAACTTTTTTTTTTTTTTTTTTTTCTTTGTTAGACGGCTCATGGAAAAAGAAAAAAATTCTTTAATATTTTTGAATTTTTTTCAAGTCAAATTGGTTTTGGTTGATGATTAGTATTGGTCATGTTAGGTTGTGTACCTTAATTGAATAATTTGCACCCTTCATTTTTAGAGAATATAACTTGTTAATTTCATTTCTTCATATTTTTACCACTGACATTGAAAGCACATTGGGATACTGAAAAATGCCTTCCAAAAGCTAACAAAGTTTTAAAGAAAATGGAAACAAAAGGGACACTTATACTTAATATCAGAAAAAGATAGTTTCAACTTCTAGGGTACATGAGAAAAGAGGCCTTGTAAAATTTGATACTTACAGAACAGATTGAAGATGAGTGACTGTGGAAAACAACACAATCTACCTAGCAAGCTTGAATAAATGGATGACAGAACAGGGCTTACAAGAAATAACAAAAAACATAATTTATTAAGAGCTACAAAAGAGAGGAAGTCGTGGAAAGCCATGATTACCACAGTCCTGAAGCGACACAGCACATAGATGATACTCTTGCTTTTATTATTGTGATCGCAAAAAGGAATTATTTATCAAATGTTGGTCTTTGTCCAAATGTGTTATCAAAATTACTTGAATCTTAGTTTATATTGTAATGAAATTTTGCACTTCTGAGGATTTTCTCTTATAGAAGGCATTTGCATGAATATTTTATGCAAAAATTTCCACCTCTAATCTGTTAGAATTTCAGTAGATGCATATATTGGTTGTTTTATTGTTTATTTTCTATTTATTCTTTTGTCAAATTTAAAGTTGTCTTTTTCAAAGACAAATATTTTTTTTTTTTTTTTTTTTTTTTTTTTTTTTTTTTAAGCCCCTGTTCCTATTTTTATGTTCATTTTGTTTACTCTACAGTTGTTTATTGTGGCTTTGTTTGCACATGAAGCTGTGTATTTCCTTGATTTTCCAGATGTGCATATATTTGGCAGTGATTCTACCTCTTGGGTGAATTTCTTGTTTTTATTAGCCAATTTCTCCAAATTCTGACTTTTTTTTTTTTTTAGTTGGAGACCATTCTGCAAACTTTTTTATGGTTATCTTGGGGACAGTATGAAAAGAGACACAGCTCTCCTAGTTACATCTTTTTCTTGTTATACTGCAAATTCAGTTCATAAGCTTTGAGGTTAGGCATCTATGCTTCACAGCTCTTGTGATTTCCATAATCAGAAATACAGTTTGTTAAAAGTACAAAGTACTGATTCTTTATTATTATCCATATTAGCCATAAATTATACTCTAATCCACCCAGGCATAACATTGAGTTCAGTATGTGTTTAGAATTTAGCAAGGATAAAATTCAAAAACTTCAATATCTAAGTAATTAGACAATTTGTTACACAGTTGAAAGAGGATAGGCTTGAAAGTTAGGTATCATTCAGTAAAGTATTGACAATACCATGGAAAAAATATATCAGAAGTGAAGTTTTAAAATAGGAACTATAAAGAAACTGCTGATAATAATTAGCTGTCTGGAATTTGGGAGAAACATAATGTGGAAAGATGGTTTGGAGAATTTAACACTTAATAGGCACAGTGAAGGAAACGGTGAAAAACACTGAGTAACCTACTTGAAGAGTTTGATTTAAATGGATGGCTGAACAAGTACCATGAAAACAAATGTCTCATAAAGCGACTGTATTAACAAAAGATACCATATAAATACGATATAAAGAATACTGTATTTCACATTTTATAAAACTGTCTGATGCATTAGATACCCTATTCCCAATTTTGAAGGGAGAAATAGGAGGAAAAAGGTTTCCCTTGTACTTCATAACCCTCTCCACTATCCCCACTTGTACCCACTTAAAATGCCATATTTCAGTATGAAAACCTAACTAATCATGATCATGGGCCAAGAAGTACCAAATTTATGGTAACTATTTAAAACAATGATTAGAAGTTAACTCCTGTAACCAACTTTGAATATATAGGATGCAGTGTGTTGTTTTTTTTTTTTTTTTTTTTTTTTTTTATAAGGAAAAAGTGTCTTATAAGCAGTAAAATATGATAAGTCCCTAAATTACAGCATCTTGACTAAATTTTAATACATTTGAATTGTTATCTATCCTTAAAAAAAAAAAAAAAGAACAAAAGACAAAACTTATTCAATGTTTATTAAATTCATTTCAAAGTGCTTGTTGTTTTTTTTTTTTTTTTTTTTGTTTTGTTTTTTGTGCAAATTTTTCTTTCTGTTCACTTAGAAAACATATAATGTGAAAATTTATTGTCCCAATCCATTTTTTCCAAAAATGTAAGTGAAAAAAGTGCATATTATGAGGATATATCTGATTGATAAGTTATTTTGATACAGGGAAGGTGAAGAACCAAGTTAGTGAGATTGCAACACTCCAAGTAGTATATATAAAAACCCATTTAGATTAATTGTCAGAAAGCACAAATATAACTGTACACTTCATGATGGCATAGAGGGCCCCAGTGGGAACCACTGCATGGTCCAGATTCCATTTGCAAAATAGTAATACAGTATCCTCAATATCATGCATTTGCTGATAAGATGCCCTTCTCAGAAGTTAGTCAGGGATCTGAACCTTAGAGTATCAGGTTGATAACGCTAGTCCAGAGAAGTGTTTATCTCCAGCAACCTTGATGAAGAGATAAACAATCTAGGATTGGGAAGAAATTACAAGCATACCATCCAAAGTGAAATCGTGACATTTACCCAGGAATCTCAACAGCAGAACTTTTGTTAGAAACATCATACCTAAGTGGGAGCCCCGTCACCAGGAAGCTTGCTTGGTTGTGAGGACCCACTAAGAGAAGAGGTTACAAAGGCTGCTTGGAGATGTGCTGACATCTCCTACCCTCATTTCACATAGTGCTACAGTTTTTCAGTAATTCTAAGGTAGAGAATAGCGATGACACCTTGACTGTTAGAAATAAGTTTCTAACAGCATGGTTTTTTTTTTTTGGTTTTTTTTGTTTAAAGTTTCTGTTTAGTCAAATCATGCTGAAAATCCTGGTTCTTGTCATTAAAGTGAAGCAGTGTTGAAACCAGTCAGTACTTAGATGAAGGACAGCTTGGGTACACTAGGTACTGTAAGTGACCTTGTACAATCTGAAACGTTTTGACTTTAAATAACCCACAAAGGGTTGATAAGCCATAAAAATCAAATCCTTCAATTGTAAAGTTTTAGCTTAGAATATCTTCTTAAATGAAAGGGGAAGGAATTCTTAAACTGTAGGACTGAAAATTATTTACAAAGCTGGAATGTATTTAACTGCAGCTTTTAGAGATTACAAGTCATTGCAATAAGTTATGTAAAATTCTAACTTTACTAAGATTTTTTTTTTTTTTTTTTTTTTTTTTTTTTTTTTAATATTTTAAAAATTTTTTTAACCCCCTATATAAATGAAAGGAAATGGAGAATCTAAATTGTATCCCCTTCTAAGAACTTTAACCATTAACAGGAGGAATTATAATAATAATAATAATAATAATAATAAACAACAACATAGAAATTTTACCTTTTATAGCCTACCTATGGACTCTGGTTAGATTGAGCTAGCAAGAATCAATAGCATGACCATTGATAACTGGAGATATGTAAAACCATTCATTTTCAACTTTCTCAAAGTGTTGACCAATTCCTCTTATGTTCATTCTTAAATATCTAAGAATGAATGTAAGGGTTATTGGCCAACTTTTTTCCTCCTTTTCTTCCTACCCACATAGTGTGTTGGAGTGGTGGGTTCTTCTCAGGTTTATAAAATTAAACCTATATAATTTTTTTTTTTTTTTTTTTTTTTTTTTATTATTATTATAAAAAAACAAAATGCCTATCACTGGATTTACCTATTTATTCAACTAAGTTCTGTTTAATGTACAAAGTTTTTCTTTCTACAAAAGACTTCTGCATTTATCTTTATGCTGATATTTGGTATATTAGAGCCATGGATTTGTATTTTATTTTAGAAAGTAAGTTTACAGTTTTAAGAGTGTGAAGAAACTGACCTTTTTATAAACCTCGGTCCAGTGGCTAAAACTAGAGATGGTAACTTACTATAATGTCAGAGAACATGCAGTTAGATATAGAATGAATGAATGACTTTTCTTGTACATAATAAAGAATTAAGAATAAACTGGAAAAAAAAAATGGTTGTAAACTTTGGCTACCAACTTTCAATTTTGTTTCCATTAACAAAAACATTTAAATGTCATTCTGTTTTTAGCTCATCAAAATAGTCTATCTTCAGTTCTGATATTGCATGTTCAGAAAAGCAGTTGTGTGTGTGTGCACGTGTGTGTATACACACACAAGTATATGATTGGTGTATATGGAATAAATTCCAATAACCAACAATTACTATTCTTAAAAGAGTGCTCAATACAGAGTAGAGTGAATATAATTATTTATTTAAAAATTATAGCATAAATATCAATGCTTTCAATACTGGGTGTGATGGGTAAATTGTTGACATTTTATATTTTTGATTTTGTTGGCTGCACAGCATAGTAGTTAGCTGGGCACCATCATTGAAAAGTAAAAAAAAAAAAAGAGCAACATTATGCAAGTGACTCTTCCAGACATTTTGAAATAGCATGCTGTACTGCTTAGCATTCATGCCAGAAGCTCCAAGACAAACATTTCAGAGTGTTTGGGTGTCAACATGAGGACAGTGCAGGGGATTTGGAAAGAGTTGGAGGAATCTAATGGTGATTACAAAGGTGTTTGGAGTGATCATTAATGATGGCAACATTATGCCTCCACTCATCTTTCCACAGGACCACAGACTCAACACTGAGGCCTATATGAAGTGCCTTGAGGAGGTAGTGTTGTCCTCAGTCAAGAGGGTGGCTGCTGGAAGACCCTATGTCTGGCAACAGGACTCTGTACCATGCTACACAAGCATGAGAACCTAGTCATGACTATCAAACAGTTTCTGCAGCCACATCACTCCTTACATCTGGCCGCCTAACTACCCAGACTGCAACCCCCTTGATTATTATGTGTGGGGTACAGTTGAATGAGAAACCAACAAAACTCTTTGTAACACCAAAGATAAACTGAATGCAAGGATTATGGCAGCATTCACCAACTTAAACGAAGTGACTGTCCAGAAGAGTTGCAGAAGATTCCAGTCATCTGGAGGCCATGGTTGGAGCCAATGATGATTTTATTGAATAAATTTACTCTTAGTATTTCAGCATCCTGGGTATGACGTTAAACTGCATCCAACAGCAAGGCCTCTGATCAGGAGGTTTTGAGGCGCGTGGAACCACCTCTTAATTGCTGGTGTTCCCAGGTCCACCTTGACCCGGGGTGGTAGCACCTGTTAGTGTCCCAGCTATGGGCAAATAGTGAACTGCTAGTTTTTCCAAGTCTTACACACATCCTGGGTATGGCGATAAACTACATCCGCGTCCTTGGTATGGCAATAAACTACATCCGCGTCCTTGGTATGGCGATGAACTACATCCGCGTCCTTGGTATGGCGATAAACTACATCCAACAGCAAGGTCTCAGATAATGTTTTCGGAAAAATAATGTTGCCAGCTGTGCATTTTTTGAAACAATAATGTTGCCAGATATGCGTTTTTTGAAAGAATTTAAGAAATAATGTTGCTAGCTATACGGTTTTGTAAAGAAATAATGTTGCCAGCTATACGTGTTGCCAGCTATACGTGTTGCCATTTATACGTTTTTTGTAAAGGAATAGTGTTGCCAGCTATACATTTTGGAAACAATAATGTTGCCTGCTATATGTTTTTTATTCTATACAAAATAGGCATTTAAAATTCATATAAACTGGATTTGGCATTAAATAACCCACGGTGGTTGATATGCCATAAAACCCAAACAAACAAACAATCTTAGTATTTCAAAATATTTTTGTATAATTTTGGTAAATATACCTGTGAAAATGCAATGTTGGTATTATTTTCATTTTTGTGTAATTTAGACGACAATTTATCCATCGCACCTTGTACATCGGAAAGAAACATGAATGTTAAAATTTGGTACATGCCACATACCATAATATCAGGTTAGCTTCTGTTTATGACTGGCTGAAGGGATACTGAAAACTTACTTGTCCAACCTATTTCCTAAGATCTGATTAATTCCCAGGATTTTTGGGGTAGAACTTCTTGGTTGGACTAAGAACTTTTCAGCTTCACATTTTCACACATTTATACTCAAAAGAAAATCATTATTTCAAAGGCTTTATGTAGTTAAATTCATCATCATAGTATTATAGATAATTTACAATGTCTCACTAGCTCTAGTCATCAGTTGGAATAAATTTATGATACCATAAACCAATGTTATTCTTCATGGAGTATTTTCTAACTGAAAACCAGGGAAGTTGTATAAATTACAAATCTTGATTGAAATTAGTTAAGCTAAATTCCGTAACAATTTCTTACGTTTGTGGTATTGTGGTCTTAAATAATTGATTCTAAATAAGAGCCAAAATTAATTTGAAAGCAAATTTGATATTTGTAAAACAGTTCTGTGAAGTTGTAGAATCTGCATGCTTTATTTAAACATATGGCCCTCATCAACTCTTTTGAGATTAGAAAAAAATACAACAGCACTCAAAGCAGAAAAGAATTTGGTTTATAAACTCTGCAAGTCTCTCTCTCTCTCTCTCTCTCTCTCTCTCTCTCTCTCTCTCTCTCTCTCTCTCTCTCTCTCTCTCTCTCTCTCTCAAATCTTTCACTATAAGTAACTTACTTCATTAAGTCATGCTTGTTAACAAGAATATAAAAAAATCAGAATAGCTATTCAAATTGAGCCTAGTAAATTGATGTTTACTGAAGACAGAATTCCTATATTTATAATGCTTTCCTATGACTGGCTTTTTTCTGTATTTGTCACAACCTTTCTTTTCCTTCTCTGTAAACACATTTGGCAAATGCTTTGTTGGTCAGAGCATGTTCATGAGTTATATAAATACTGAAAACAAAAATGATTCCTCTCAAGCAAACTTAGAGCAAAGTCCATACAGTGTCACCCTAAGAACAGCTATAGAAGAAAATAATTAACATATGCTGAGAGTATATCTTGATCTGTGTGTGTTTAACTAGGAATGACATTTCAATATTTGATACTTACAAATGAAGAATATAGTGTAACTTACATGAGGCAGTTTACACTCCTTCCAGGTCTTTTCAACAGGAGCTTCCTGTTTAGGATTTGGTCTCTGGTTCCTTCTAAAATCTTTTTCATTTTTTTCACTCTCAGTAGCCCCTTGCATCTTTGTGGTATTATTGCTGATCAAAATCCTAAGTTGCTTATAAAACTGTGTAGCTCCTTTTTTGAATGAATACTTTCCCTTTGTTCCAGCTACATGTTTACTAATCTTGGCCTAGCCTGAATCAAGGTATTAATAATGGAACACACAGCAAAAATCAAGAAAACAAAAATTAATCAAAAACTGTCATGGAAATCCACATCTACCAAAAGCTTCAAAATTTTCTTTGACATAATAGTTATTCTGAATAATTAAATACATTTACATTTCACTGATGCATAAAATGAGTTAACATATTCTTTTGAATGGAAATTTCATTCACAGGTGAGTCTTTCCAACTAAGAGTCATAGCTACTATACAAATGGCACACTATTGCTTCTGATTTATTCATAAAGAGATTTGTCTTTATTAAGTCGGCTGAATGGAAGTTGAATTGGTTTGCTTTATGTATTCTCAACACTTATTAAATAATTTAGGGTATTTCAATGAACCTGTGGATTGAAGTATCTGATATGATCTGCTTTTCTGAAATGTTTTTTATGACATCTGGGCCAATGCCAAGAGACAAATAGGCAAGCAATCAGAATGTTTATATATCAGGAAGCAATCACCCTTTCTGTTTGTTTGATGTAGCTTGTAGCAGTTGACTTAATTCTATTTTAGATGAACTGCATGCATTTTCTTTCACTCTCTCTCCTTTCCTCTCTTTCTCAATTTGAGATGCTTTTCTCTTCTTCCTCCTTTACAATTCTTGCCTATCAGATATTGATTGTATTATACACTGCTGCCTAATGCAGATGTCTAGCAATTGAAGCACTTTATATAAAAGTACAATGCATGCATGCATGGAGTAGATAAAAGCATTTAATTCTTAAATAAGAAGTATCTGATACAATTTTAACAAACATCCTTTCATATTGATTTCTAGTAAAATTAAAGCTGGTTCAGGCAAACAGTAACATCTTTAAGAATCATATGAAAAAGGTTGCTTGAGAAGTGGGATGTTTATAAACTTATAATGCTGATTATGTTGTATCAGTATGTAATGAATCACATTTTTATTTGTCAAATTCTGCCACAATAAGTCATTGACATATGTTCCTGCCTATCAGATTATATATAAACTACGAACCTAAAAAAACTAGGCAAACCTACCTAGCGTAGGTGAAACCTAGGTAGGTTTGACTGGCTCTTTAGGTTCATAGTTATATATATATATATATATATATATATATATATATATATATATATATATTTGCACTTGACTGCTGCTTTTAATAATTTCTTCCCTACTTGCATTTCTACTTAGAACTTTTAATGGCCAACTGACTTTATAAAATACAACTTGCAGTGGACATTGTATATTATATTTGGATAGTATCCCCCTGCCCCTCTTCAATCATCAAAAATTAATTTAGCTAGTTTGCTTTGTATGAATATGTTTGTCTTCATTTATACATGAGTTTCATATCTACTGGAAACAGTGTTAACTTGACTATCAGATAGGGTTTAGTAACTTTGAATTCTCAACAATTTACTATCTGGGAGATATATATGTTGTGATTTCTATGGCCCTCAGTCACTCTACTCTTATCTAGTTAATGGCTCATATCCCAATTGTAACAAGTTTGACACTGTATTTAAATTTATGTATAAGAGTACATTAGTTTCAAAACTGGTTTACCATTTTTTTTATATGCTCACCTCCAATGTCAAGGAATTAGTTTCTAACTTTATTGATTGATCCAATACATATGCAACTTTATCTGGAAATTCTCTTTGCTTGAAATATTGGTTGAATTATTAAAAACAATAATTTGTGTTTAGTTGATCAAATGCAAACTCCAAGTATAAAATTAAATTAACCAATACCTCCAAGGCTTTATCTCCATCATTCAGTCTTTCTTTTAAATTGTTTACAAAATCAATTGATTGTTTTTAATTCATCCTTACATGTCTTTATTCTAAATATCTGAACTTTTCTTTATACCAATCACTGACTTGTTTTTAATGAGTATGTGATCCATTATTTAGGTTTGATTGTAACGTAGACAAAGTAAAATTGTTTTCATTGGTATTCTTTATTAATACATTTTTCTAATTACAGATTTTACAAACACTTAATTATTTACAAGATCACAAAAGTGGAATACCTTTTTGAGGATTATTAAATTACAAGTTTTAATGATTTAATTATGGCTAATTAACTTCATCTCTATCAGAGATTGAAGTAGTTTTTTTTTTTTTTTTTTTAAGGAACACCAATCATACACTGGAATATTTTCTTTGTTTCATTGCAACATTTTGTCTTCAAATCTAATATTCTAAGGGAATGATGATCTGATTGAAATTGTGTTATGCTCTTACATTATCTTATAAAATATTGCTAAGAATTGAATTGGAAAATATGATCACGGTTTCAAATCCTGATATTGATCTGTCACCATTGTATAATGGTCCTTCATGTTGTGTGTTAAATATTGCTATTGATTTTTTTTTTTTTTTTTTTTTTTGTGTGTCAAATGAAAAATTGAAAAGTTCTTAACTAATAATTTCCCAAAATGATCATACGGTCAGAATTTTTTTGTCCTTTTTAAATCTTTGTTTTCAAAGCCTTTTGGTAGCATGATTGGACTATTGGGTTCATCTCTAGTTTTCAGTTAACCTGATAAAATGTTAGTAATGAAACATTTGCCCCTCAGAAGACGGCTATCTCTATTACTGCAGGCACAAAAAGGGAAAGTGAATTTGTATTACATGTATACAATACTTTGATGTTAGTGGGATTTTTTTTGTTGTTGTCTGATTATATATTAAATATTTTATAGAATTAAGTTTCAGGTAGCTGTGAAAGCCAGACGTAAACCCAACATGTCCTACATTGGTGCTACAGAAGGGCCATAAAAATAAAGACTATAATCACAAATCTTTTACAAGATGATGATATGCCAGTTCTACAGTGTTCCATATATTAGGTTGGTGCAAAAATAATGACGTAATAATGTCGTTTTTTGACGTTAAAAAATACGTCAAAAAACGATATTATTGCGTCATTATTTTTTGCACCAACCTAATATTTGGGGAAATTGAAAAACTAACACAGGGAAATACCAGCGGTGAAATGAAAAAGTTTAAAGAACAATATACACAATGATTGAAAAGTAACTCCCTATTTTATGTATGAGGGGCCAGCCAGAAGTCCTGACTTAACATCCTGTGACTTTTCTTTGGGGTTGGTTACAGAAGAAAGTCTACCAAACCAAGAATTTGGAAGAACATGAAGGGTGAATACAATAAGTTATGTCTTCCATGCCACAAGAGTTCCTAGTGAAATCAGTTGATGCAATTCCTGGAATAAATAAATTATAAGTATTTTAAAATGGGGAGTTACTTTTCAATCACCCTGTAGTCATGCATGCAAATGTTATGTCCAGAAGGGAAAGAAGTTATGCTTTTAAAATTCTCTCAGAGTGATAGACTAATGAAAAGTTTACATTATTCTCTAAATGTAGGTATGAGAATAAATACCTGTTATACTAGCAGCACCCAGGTTGTGTTTATGGACTCTTCCCTTTTTTTTTTTTTTTTTTTTTTTTTTTTTTTTGTCATAAAAATCCAACCTGGAACAGTATATGATCTGTTTGATAGTTGTGCTTATTATTCTTGTGACTTATTTGTTTTTACTAATTATTTAATATTTTGTATTTATACCTACTGTACATGAAAAGAAGTTTATCATACATAACTCTGTTGTCATCAGTTATTTATTAGTATTGTATGCATGCATACCTTTCATTTTTATCTGATTTAAGTATGAATTGGCAATACTGTATAGGATCAAACATGTGTGTTAACATTGTTTGGTTAATATTAATTTGTGAAAATATTAACTTGCATAATAAACTGACCTTGTCTATAGATTTACATAGTGTTTTATATATGAGGGTACACAAAAGTGTCTCCTCTTTATGTACCTGTTAACATTTTTTTATAATCAAGAGAGAGAAGAGTTTTCAATTCTGCATTCAGAACTTAAGGTTTTGAAATTCTCCATATTTTTTATTGAATATACTCAATTAAAATTGTGCAATAATGTGATTTATTTTTATTAAATTCAAAGCCAATTCACATCACTTTTGTATTTCAGAATAGAAATGTTATAACATCTGAATTGTCATTTAAATTTTGTCATTGCAATTTTGGGTAAGAAAGAAAAATGGGCTTCATTTTAATTTTCAAAACCTGCTTTTTCTATTAAGAGTAAAGTAAATCTGAGGAGAGAAAGCTATATAAGATGGTATCATTTGGGAATTAAAGATTTTTTTTCAGTTCTTTTTCTACTATTTGAGCCAGACCTGCTTTTTACTAACTCTCAAGATATATGATACTTGATGTTTGATTTAACAAATATCAGATGTTGCAGACTACAAAAACATCTATAAAAAAAAAAAAAAAGAAAAAAAATTGAGAAAGGAGCATTTTAAAAGCATGAAGGACTTTTTCTGTAGAATAAATCTGAATAAACAAGTGTCTTAAAAAAAAAAAGAAAAAGCAAACAAAAAAGAGCCTAACAAATATTTTTATACAAATATGTAGTTTGTCACCTTTTCTTTTTAAATTAGGCTTTATACGATAACCCAAATCTCAGTTACTGCAATGTAAAGGAGTGGGTGGTTGCAGTAATGGTGGTGGTTGGTTGATTAACATGGAGTACGTGCTTCAAATCGTGAGATGAAAAAAGAATTAAAATTTGGAACAGCAGCTGTTTTAAGAATGGCTTAACATGGTGTATTGGAGTTGTTAGGCATTATTAAAACCTAATTCTGAGAGAGGATATACGTTTGTAGAAATAAGACTTGGTTCTTAAGTTAATGATAATACTTTGCAAAAAGCTCTTTTGCAATAGCCACCCAAAATTGGCTTTTGTAATATTTCTGGGTTAAAATATTTGTTCAATTCCATAAGTAAAAATAATTTATTTATCATGTATAATTAGGTTGGTGCAAAAATAATGTCGTTTTCTCACATAGTAACATATGTGAGAAAACGACATTATTTTCGCACCAGCCTAATATTTAACATTTTGTTATGTCTTCTACCACCTTTTGTTTCATAATTCTATCCTATCAGCTTTTACTATTTTCAACAAACTGTTAGGTATGCATTTTTCAGCCCTCATGAAAGTTAAAACTATTTCTATTTCTAGAGAATTCTGTAAAGACTCATAAATGATAATATGAAAGTTCAATATCTTATAAATTCATGTATGGATGTTTGGAAAATTTCCCATCTGAATTATAATTGCTTTTGTTTGGTCATAAAATAAAGTGGCACTCTTTCTTTTAGTTTGCCTTCTATTGTTCTAATTGTTTGTAGTACCTGTTTGTATCTTCAGCAAATAAAACTATAGTACAGGATTCCCTTACATTTTTAAGCTTCTTTCACTGAACACTTTTGGTGTGGTTAGCGGTGGTTCATTTCACTTGACACACAATCTCTTGCATTCCCACACCACTCATTTTTGATGTTACACTTGAAAGTAACTGAAATAACCAAAATGGTGCAATGGATTTTTCACTATCTTCTGGTTTGTATAACATTGATTATTCTCAAGTATGTTTTTTGAGCTGACTATTATCAGCTTAAACTGATTTACCTAACAGGTGTATAAGTTAGCAAGAAATGTTCAACACAGTTTTGCAAACCATTTTTGACATGTTTGATTATTCACAGTAACTTCTCCAACTGCATATTTTTTTTAAGTTACTGTTAAAATTAATAAGTATATTCTAAAGATATTTCCTCCTCTTTAATATTATACAGCAATTTTGACAATTTAAAAAGAAAAGAAAGCTGATATGATGATCAATTTTTTTTTTACCAAAATGAAATTAAAACAAGATACATTTAAATGAAAAAGTAATTTTTTTAGTTAGTGCAATATTTTCTTTATTCCTAAAATATTATTTAATTTTTTATTATTGTCCAACTCCTTTGTTGTTGAATTAAATTTCAGTTCTCAGTTTGGATTTTGTTGGTCCGATCACCCTGAGATCATTGGCATGTCTTGCTACACTTTATTTTTCTTTTTGACAACTCCAGAAGAGGGAGTGGTAATTGACAGGGCCTATCACCTATAAGTATTGTCACAAGTAGTAGGAGTCATACATAATACCAGTACCAGAGAAGAATCCCTGATGTGAATAAGCTTTCTCGTCAGTTCATGTGGTATATTGACTAGAGTACAGTGCAGAGACATGCCTGTGTGTATCATGTATGAAATGAATACCAGCAGACTCACCTTCTGATATTTCAATTTGGTTCACTAATTTAGTTTTCCCTGCTGATAACCCTTTATATCTCGCTTCTGTTTCTATTACAAACACACCCTTATTTTATTTTTTTTTTGTATACGTTATATAAACACACACACACACACACACACAGCCAAGCTGATTTAACAGTTAACCATTATGTATTGAAAAAGGGCATCTACTCAGGTAAGTACTGGGTTCAGTTTCCTGTGGAATTAAATATATGCCATGTTACTTACACATTGTGCAACTTTTAAGTGTATATGCATTCATATGGTCACTTCATACCAAAAGCATGAAAATAAAGATATTTCTCATATCCTTCTGAAAATAACATTACTTCCTATCATACATTTAAAAGATAGACGGTCTTACCTGTAATATAACCATTTATTTTTTTGCTAAATGTGAAATTTTGCAAATTCTAATTTTTTATTTTTGTGTTGCAGGATGAAATTGGTGCATTCCTGATAGACAGAGATCCGACATATTTTGGTCCAATTTTAAATTATCTACGGCATGGAAAGTTAGTAATTAATAAAGATTTAGCTGAAGAAGGTAAGTTTTTTTTTTTTTTTTTTTTTTTTTTTATTTCCATATGGCCATCCTTGTCTTTTCACACCATTTTATAATTGCACTTCCTGTTCATCAGTGTCTATAAAAAGGTCTATTTTTCATAGAAATAGAATTTTTATTATTAAATCAAGAGTTCTGATTCAAAAATATAAAGTAATATTTGTTACAACACCATTAATGGTATTTTGGGAAATTCAATTTATTTGTTCCATCTTGAGCAGATTTACTTTCTACTTGGAATAAAACACTTGTTAATGTTCAGCTCAACTAATGAGGCATTTTTAATGAAAAGTATATTTATTTTATCAGTTGTCTTCTGCTAAAATAAATAATGCAGCTCTTCAGTGTTGGTAATCAAATGTTTTTGTGCTCGGATGTTTTGTAGGTTATGAAATCCAAACTGAATAAGCTTACCATTTAAAACATTCCCTCTTTAAGGATCTAGACAAATATCCTTATCCTTTACTACATTTCAACTAATGCATTTTTTTCCTCAATTTATTTAGTGCAAGAAGAGAGAAAATAACTTTTATACACATGGGTCAAAGTTAAAGATTGCATTGACACATTGTGATAAAAACTTAATGGTACCAGCTTGAATGATCTGTGAATAAACATGCATTACAGACAATATTCATTCTTTTAGCTGTCCATTTAAAATGGTTTGGAATTTTAAATTTAAAAAAAAAGTGAGGGCAATGAACTAGACTATTTACAATGGAAAATTTTCTCTTATCTTTTGAGTTTTTTTTATTCTGCTAAATAATGTTGGATAGATACAAAATGATTTCAATTTACTCCCATCTCATTCTGAAGATTTTTGGATGAACAGTTTGGCCAGTTACTTTTGCAAAATCCTCATGCAATCATATTGTTCTATATCTCTCTCTATGCATGCATCTTTCATTGAAAATGGCTGACAAAGAAGATTTAATTAATCTTTAATGAGTTTCTCCAGCAATCTAACATTTTTCTATATTTGAGGTGTTAAAGAATATAGGAGTTCTCCATAGTTATAATTGTTCCAGGAACTTTTGGCTACTTCTAGCCATTATCAAGGATGTGTTTTTTGGATGATGAAATTCTGTGTGTGGCTGCTACATAGTAATTTTACAGTGTGGAGTTCAAGCAATTTGTGTGGTTCTTGGTGGTCACATGCTATACACAGCTAGTTGACCGAAGCAAGACTTCTATTTTTAGAATACTTTTAACGCACAATCTCCTCTGCTAAATAGAGAATAAAGTTTAATAAGCAGAGCCTCCCTAATGACAAGCTGTGTACGGCCATGTGACCTGAAAAGGATCCTTGTATTATCAACTAGAATTTTCCTTAAAGGTTCTTGGAATTTATGAGTTAATAATTGTCTATTAATGACACTTTGTTGTAGCATGTAAGACATTTGTTGGTGAGGTAGTGGTATGTCCAATATAGGTCATTGGTTTTTGACAAGTAACATAGTCTTGTACAGGGCAATAGAATTGGTAAGAAGCACACAAACTGCTTGAACTTCATGTTTTAAAATTGCTATGTGGCAGTCACACACAGAATTTCACCATCCAAATCACATCCTTGATAATGGTTAGAGAAGTAGCCGAAAGCACTTGGAATAATAATTAACTAACAATTAACTTTCTTTCATTTTCACATTTTCCTATATGGTAAAAATAAGAAAGGTTGCTATCAAAATACACACACACACACACACACACACACACACTATTCTTGCTGCTCATCCTACAAGTGAATTTGCCAAACACTATCAAGATTTTGAAATTGACTCTATAGCATCAGTATTTTTTTTTTTTTTTTTTTTTTAGTTCATTCACATAGTAAAATGTATAGTTAATTCTTTTTTCATCATATAGTAAATATAAAATGTCCTAATTTTTTTTGTGGGTGCACCCTGTACTGCACCCTGCACTTGTATTAATAATAATCCACAATTTTCTGAACTTCAATGAAACATTTTCATTATTCCATGTATTCTTAAATTTTAAAAGCTGAAGATACAATCTATGGAAAGATAAATAATCTGTAAATATTACATGGCTGTTTAAAATGCTTATTTTTATCATATAGGAAAATCCAACAAGGTGTGTAAATGAAATATTCAGCGAAAAATCCCATTTGTCAGTAACATTTTAAACACCTCATAGAATGTAAAGTTCTTAAAGCAAACCTATGCTAAACTGTTTTCCTGAATCCTTGATGATTTGGCTGTCTGAAAATGACAACATCAAGATGAAATAATGGAAACTGACTGTGAAAAATACAATTAGGCGCAACAAGTTTTCAATCAATCAGGAAACTTCAGGACCTTTTCGGGCGATGTTATAGGATCCAGACAACTATTGTTTGCACATGGAATTATTCACTGGTAATTAATCTTTGATTTGGCTGTGGAAAATCGGCAGTTATGCCCAATTTTCTGAGAGAAATCCCCCTTTTTCTTTTCTTTTTTTTTTTTTTTTTTTTTTTTTTATGAAAAAATATTTATTTTCACTTCAAAGTAATATCATCCAAACTTCATCCCTTTCTCCTTAATTTGGCATTGAACATCATTGAATAAAAGGAATGGCTAAATGGCTCGACGATGGGAAATATGAAAGACTTGCAGTGAAAAAAAAAAACAATGTCTGCTAAGTGTTGTTGTCATCACCGGATCACGGGGTGTTCAAAACAAAACACATCAAGCCATTGTTCAAACATAGGTTTGAAAAAAACAAAAAAAAAAACAAAAAAAAACCTTATATCAAGCTGACAACTTGTTCTAAATGTTTATTGCTGGTTGACCTTTGACCTAGACATTTCAATTTGGCTTAATTTTACTTTTGGTTTCTGGTGGTCAGGAATTGCAGATAATTCTTTCGCCTTTTACTAAAGATTCCCGTGGCTGAGTGTCAATTTTTTTTTAACCCCTGGCAGTCATATAATTGAAAATTTACCAATGGGCTTTGCCGCATTTTGGCCCCCCTAGGAATGTTGATTTTTTTCAAAACTCTCAATTTTATGCCTGAAATAGTTTATGATTTAGGCTTTCTGATTTTCCCCCCCAAAAATGGTTAATTTTCCATTAATGGGGAAAGTTTTTGTTTAGAACTAGAAAAAATGCAAAATTTTCACTTTTTTTTTTTTTTTTTTTTTTTTTTTTTTTTTTTTTCCACATTTTACCTCCTGAAATAAAAATTTGAGTCATTTACACCAGCCAATTTTACTTTTAAATGAAAGAATATATCCTTTTCTTTCAGAAATACCCAGTTTCATGGGGTTCAGATCAAGTTTCCTTGATATTTGTTTAGATTCTGATAAAACAGTCATTTTTCAATATTTTGTCCCCTGTAAATGTATGAAAATCCATTTTTTTTTTTTTTTTTTTTTTTTTTTTTTTATAGAGAAAATAAGCTGTGACAATGAATTTTGCCATTTTTGTGATGATTTTTACTTGGGATAGAATATTTTGACCATAGCAAACCTGAATTGACTTTAAGTTCAGTGGGTCTATAGGAAACCTCAAACAGCTGTGATTATTACAAGTGACATAAAACTCAATTGTATAGTTTGGGTGGTCCACTTTTACACTAGCTGATGAAGAGATGTTAGAAGTAAGGCCAGAATCCAGTTTAGACATAAAGACTTTCCTCATTTCAGCTCATTGCCATCCTCTTTGACTGTAGAATCCATAATATTAGTTCTTAAAAAATATTGTTACAAGAACAAACCATGTTCTCACAAAATGTCTCGATTTTAAAAAAAACACCTTTTCTTGGTAATAAATATTTGGGATTTAATTTATTCTGCTGTGGTAGCATGTTCTAATATACTCATGTTGTTAAATGACTGAGGCTGAACTGGTTGGAAAGGACAAGTCCAATCAGCTCACAGTGGACTTGTTTCTTACAGTTAAGGGCTAATTTTTCTTTCCCTGAACTCATTCTGTCACATAGTTTTACTAACTTCAGCTACACTTTCTTTGTTTTTTGATGTTACTTCCTTGTGATATTTGTTAACAATAATGGAAAATTGGTCACCCTGTCAGCAGACTGAACTCAATGAATGAAACTGAATAGAACTATTGAGTACAGCATATCTAAAGTGCATCTGAGTGACACTGGATACAATAGTATTATGGTGTTGTTGATGCTGGTGATATTATCGTCAGAGGAATGACAAGTGTGTTTTATTTATTTTAGGTCCATATCTCAATGATGAAAACATCTATTTTACATATTTATTTTTTAAACATAATCTTCCTTGTCAATGCATTTAATATCTAATAACATTGATATGAATTAATACTGAACCTAAGTTAATAACTATCAGTCTCTGGATTTACCCTCTTGCACGACACACACACATACACTGAAAGTGCTCTTTCTACAAATTTGTTTGATCATCAAGTCTGATTTTGGGACGTGGATTAGACCAATAAACTTTTTTTCTTTTTCTTTAATTTTTGCCTTCTATAAGAATTCATTAAAAAATGAATTGGAGAAAATTCAGGTTAACTTTGAAAATTACTTTTAAAATTTTTCTTAAAACTGGTTTATGATATGAAAAGGAATAAAAATTAATATCTCCTGATTTTATTCAGATCAGGGAAAAGTAAATAATCCTTGAGAATCAAATTTGCAATAGAAGTTTTCCCAAGTTGCAGATATAATCTTAGATTTTTAGCTCCTTTCAATCAGCAGCTGTGGTTGCTGTTTTTAGAATCTGCCATTCACGTATAGACCAGAATATAGGTTTTGGTTTCACTTGAAGGTTAATAGAAAGTAAGAAAGAATCTGGTTATATTTTTGTTACTGTTAAAAGAAATCTAGCCTGCACAAAAGGAAATTAGTTACTGTGTTGTTACCTGAAAAGGGGGTGATTTTTTTTTTTTTTTTTTCCTGTTTAGTGACAGTTTTGGCATATGCCACATGCATATTAAATTTCAAAGTTGGTCTTATAAAATAGCTGATTCTTTGTATCACACATTACCCTTTGGAAATTATTTGGTCAGGAATAGAATTATTTTTAAAGTTGTTATTTTATTTTATTTTTTATTTTATTTTTTATTTTTTTTAGAAATATTTTTAAGCCTGTCATTGAATTAAAATGTGTATACACACAATTTGAATGAAATTGAAATGATATCAGTGTCATGGGTTAATTTTTCTTTGTCTGGCAAGCCCTGAGTAACATGAGCTGAAATGTACAAGCCTTTTAAGTCCCTTTTTAAGTATATTTTCTAATAAATGTAGATTTAATGAACAAATAATTTGGATTTTAAATTTGATCATCTTGCCATCAAAGACGTCATTTTCATTATTCACTATTTCAGTATCAGATTTCCTGAGTAGAGTTCTTGATAATATTTTCTAATTCTTCTTTCTATAAATAAGAGCTCTTCATCTTTATAATTCTTGTATTTGCATCATACTTTTTTTTGTAATATTTATTTCATTTATGGTTGTCCTTATATTTAGAGTAATTATTTCAATTTAGTGTATCATTGTTCTCTGAGTGTAGGATATTAGAAATTTATTTTAACTATTGTTTTTAGAAACTATATTGGTAATACAAAATAAACAAACATTTTTAGCTATTTTTAGAAAACCCATGGATTGTTGTAGATAAAGACAAAACTATACAATATTTGACTCAAAACAAACATAACACAGGATTTTTTATTCTCTTGCTAAAACTAAAAGAACTTAAGTTTGACTAAGGGTCTGATAAAGATATTAATGGCTTGAAAGTCAATATATTGAAAAGGAACTCAACCTGAATGTAAAATAGTTTGATCTTAGGCAGAGGTACCAAGAAGCAACACTTTTGGCAGGATGCACAAATATGCTGGTTCTAGACAAAAGTGCCAATTTATAGGTAAATAATTTTGTTGGTTTTTTTTTTTTGTTTTGTTTTATGTACATAACTGTTTCACTGTTTTTTTTTGTTTTTTTTTTTTTCCTCTTGCCATCTTAGTCTTGATCTCATGTCATCAATGTAAAATATTTACTGGTTGTCATTTGAAGATTTTGAGTCTATTCAGAGTGATGGCAATAGTAAACACAAGGACATGCTGTGACAGGAATTTAATCTGTTATTTAGAAAATTGTCAATTCCTGCCTCAGTACTAGTTGGTTGTCTTCTATTATGCTCAGTCTTTTTATGTGAGGAGATGGCCATATTAATTGTTCACTTGTTGCTTGGTGGAGAGACATACATTTGATGCTTATCTATAATCTGAGGGAGATTACTGTCTGTTGTGCAAATATAAAAACTGCTTAAAATTGACATATACTTCTTGTAAGATGCAGTTTTAAAGTAAAATTCATGTCTCTTATTTTTATAAAAAC
>OZ010585.1:55687898-55744871 GCA_963932145.1 Acanthosepion lycidas | reverse complement strand
CCTCTCTCTCTCTCTCTTCCTCTCTCTCTCTCTCTCTTCCTCTCTCTCTCTCTCTCTTCCTCTCTCTCTCTCTTCCTCTCTCTCTCTCTTCCTCTCTCTCTCTCTCTCTTCCTCCCCCCCCTTTTAGAAATGTAAGAATATAATTTATTTTATATAATGAAGTGATACAAAAACAAACCCTGAATGTAAACCTTTTAACTTGATCATTAATGCATTATCCAGAAATTTTAATAAACTAAACTGTATATAGTGTCTATAACTTTAAGAATCATTAACATTGTGTTTTTGGTACTGTTACTACATTTCCCTAAGTTGTACTACAGCCTTATCTATAATTTTGAGAAAAATAAGAGTAATTTATTCAGGTTTTTGAACTTCATAGTCTTGTTTACATAACCTTTCACCCTGTTTGTTCTTCAGCCTCCATCAAATGAAAAATATGTAGTTTTCTTAGAAAATGTCAAAGATGGAGACTTTTTCATCTATAAATTGAAATCACCTGTGTACATGTTCAGTCATATCACCACCTAATCTAGCGTTACTAAAATAGATTCAGCAAAAGTGTTGTTTGGTGTTTTTTTTTTTTTTTTTTTTTTTTTTTTTTTTTTAATGATTGTGTGCATCTTTTGAAAATCAGCATTTGAAACCAAGATTTTTAGCTGGGATTGAGCACAGTAACCACTGCTGTTGATAGAGAATATACCATTCCCTCACAAATCCCAAACACTCTTGCTAGAATTCTATTAGGAAATTGGTACAGTTGTCTTTGTTATAGACATACCAATCAAAATTCATTCAATGGGGAAAATATTCTACTTGAATCCAAGCTTATTTCAGTAAAATCTTTTTAAAATATCTTAATTTTGTGGTTTCCTCAGCCTACCACCAACTCTTAAGTTCTGAATGGTTGAAGATTGACTTCTTAGTCATCGGTGGCAGTTATTTTCATTCAGCCACTTGACATTGCCTGGCAGTGGATCCAATTTGGAGATCAAAGTAAAATCACCCAAAGTTATGATTTATTAAAAAATTAAATCCTCCAACTCCGACCAAAATGTCCTTTAATGGGTCAGTGATAATCATATAGAAAAGAAAGCTTTTTAGGCTTTCATTCAAAGTATAACAAAACTGCCATATTTAACATTAAATTTCCAACAAGTTTTATTTATGGCATCTGCTCATGTGGTCCCAGAATATACTTGTTCCATAAAGTCCTTTTCTATGGTGAAAGAGAAAAATCTGCACTACACAAAAATATGAAAGGACTATGAATATTAAAGTCTAAAGTAAAGTCAACACCAGCCAAATTGGATAGGAACAAGGCAGAAAGACCAGGTGGAGTTATAATCGAGATGCTGGAAGCTTTAAATGATTTTGATATTGAAAAATTAGATGTATTAAATGATATATACAACAATGGTGATAGACCTAACGATCTAAGTAGATGCATTTTCATAACACTGTCCAAGAAACTAGGTACAAATGAATACAAATTCCATCAGTGAGACTAATGAATTAAATAACATGCATTTTGATTTCTGATGAATAGAGCATGTAGCAGAATTAAACCAGAAACACTACAAGAATGGTGTTGTTTTGTTAAAGATGCTGGAATGAGGAATGCAATATTTATGCTCAGAATGATATTGGAAAGAGTAATACATATGTAAAAGGAGGTGTACATGTGTTTTTATAGATTATGCAAAAATGTTTGAAAAAGTATGTCACAAAGACCTGTTGGAACTGCTAGGTAAACTTGATTTATTTAGGAAGGACATTAGAACAATACAGAACTTTGGCTGGGAAGAAACCACCTGCATACAGACAGAAAATGAATTCCATAAATATACAAAAATAGGAGCATAAGTAAAGCTGTCTTCTCACCAGACTTATTCAACCTTTACAGTTAGGTAATCCTGAGAAAATGAGAAGTCCTACTAGAAATCATTATTGGTGGCCACAGATGAGTGTTTATAGCATACACAGAAAGGACACTATAGGCACTCCAACAGAATGTAGTAAAGAAAGAGAAAATAAAGGACTAAACCTCAATTGTAAGAAGATTGACTATATGGTTGTCAGCAAAAGGGATGACCAAAGCTGTGAACTATGAATTGTAAATACCAAAATTTAAATACCTAGGAAATGTTTTAAAACACTGAAACTGTGACCCAGAAATCCAAATGTGCATTGGAATAGTAAAAGATGCCTTCCAAAATCTAAGCAAAGTATTAAGAAACATGAAAATTTTTGTTGGAAACAAGAGTACTGAACTGTTATGTAATATCAGTTCTATATGATAGTGACTGTTGGACAATACTTGAGGCAAATTAAATGTGGTTCTATAGACAGATGCTGAAAATAGCAGAAACTGAACATTGAACAATAAAGTTTTAGGGAAAATGGAAATGAAAAGGACATTTACACTTAGAATCGGAAAAAGACAGTTGAAATTTCTAGGATACATAATGAGGAAAGGTGGCTTAGAAAACTTGATACTTGCAGGACATTGAAGGCAAGAGGCACAGAGGAAAGCCATGACTAATCTACCTAAAAAAACTTCTGTAAATGGTTGGCAGAACTGGAATTAGAAAAGATAATAAAGACAAACATTGCTGAGGGTTACAAATGAGAGGAAGTTGCGGAGAATCATGATCACCCATATCCTGAAAGAAGTTGGCACATAGAAAAACATGATGCTGTAAGATCACTGAAAAGGTTACTAAATCCTTTTGTCTTGAAATGCAAGAAAGAATTCTCTTAAAATCCTTAATATTTTTCTTTGTAGGAATTATGTGTATTCATTACAAGTTTCTATACAAAGCACAACCAGAGCATTCATGCGAAAACTGATCACATGACTACAACAGCTGACAATCCAATACAGTTTCTTTCTATAAACTACATTCTATAAATGCATGTCCAAAACTCTCCTCAAATCAACTTGAATGCACTTTAATACAATATTGGATGCTATTGATGCCAATGAGATGTTTTATGTTGAAAATACTCTATTGGCTGTAAATGTTACTCTCTCCGCACTTTAGTATTTGACAGCCAAGAATTTTATTTGTAAAAAAAACTTAACTTTGGAGTAAGGATTTTTGGGTGAATTGTATTTGAGTAAACACAACTCTGGTCCTCATAACTTCTAATGATAATGTTGACATTATCCAGTTTCTGTCAATCCACTTAGGTAAAAATGGGAGTGTGTGAGGTTGGGGATTTACTTCATAAGGAACCGCTTAATACATTTTATTTTATCTACTGGTTCAAACCTCACCATGGCCCTCAGCCTATTTCCAACCAATTTAATTTATTGTAATTAACATCTTTTTAATTAGTGTTTAATAACTTGGATTTAATTTCTTCTGGCCTAAAATCAAACTTTACACCACTTCTCCCTTAATTCACTGAATACCCCCTGGAGTGGAGTACATGCTTCAACAAGTAAAGGGTTAGCTTTACTCTTTTACAGATGTGAGATTTAATGGAATTATTTTGCTACAATTGTATTAAGATATGCATTCTGGTGTAATGGATAACAGCTGAGAATAAGGTCTGAGAACAGAGCTTGACTTCCAGTTGAATTCGTTACATTTACTTACATGCAAATACTCTTTGGAAAGGTATGAATGCATCTCTTCTAACAGCTATGAGTTGAATAGCAGGACAGACTGGGTCCTATAGCCTTGGTTGGCAACCACTCTACTGCAGAAAGAACTAGCAGCTAACTGTTGGGAAAATCTTCTGCCTAGTCAGTCATGAATTGAAAGAGACATGATTAACCAAGTGTATAGCATGTATGGCACTTAATTTGCATAGATACAAACTAAAAAAAAAACATTTAAAATAGGTACCTCCATGAAATCGCTAAAAAAAAGACCATAGCATGATGAAAAAGACGCCAAACTTGCCGAAAACAAACAAAATTTTATCGTCTAAATGTTTATTATTAAGAGGAAAGATCAAAGTATTTTAGTTTTTTTTTTTTTGTTTTTTTTAATCGTTCCTAGCACGTACAAATTTTTCGTTTAGTCAGCAAAATTGACCTTTTTTTTTTTTTTTTTTTTTTTTTTTTTCCATTTTATAAAAAAACTGGAAATCTCACTTTGAAATTCTTTTAAATATCAATTTTTTGAAAACTTATTTTAAGAAAATCAGAAATTATGTTTATTTAAAATATTTTGAGCCAAGCTTAACTTAGCTTCTGTGCCGAAAAGATGTAATTTGAAAATAGAACAAAGCAGGTCATAAAATTTTGCGTCACTTGACAGGTGATGAATGACACAATGACTGATTCCGTGAGGATAATTTGTTCTACGGAAGGAGAAAAGTCAAATAATTTACATTAAGTGAACAAATTATTTATCTCATTATTTTTAAGGAAAACTTTCAGCACTCTTCTTTTTTTTTTTTTTTTTTTTTTTTTCTTTTTTTTTTTCTTTTTTTTTTCTTTTTTCTTTTTTTTTTTTTTTTTTTTTTTTTTGTACTTAGCTTTCACCTTTACGTTTACAATGCTTTATTGAAAATATATTCTAAAGAAATTAAAATGACTGTTAAGAGTGAGATTAAATTTCATAAGAAAGGTATCTAATTAATTTATAGGTACCTTTCTTATGAAATTTTATTAGAAGTGTACATAAAAATACTATTAGGTTGGTACAAAAATAATGTTGTTTTCTCACATGTTAATGTGAGAAAACGACATTATTTTTGCACCAACCTAATATAATTTTATGTACATTTATTACATTTGTGTCATTTGTATTTCCATTCATTTTATTTATTAATTTTGATATTTCATTTATGGAAAAATGTCATAACTGAGATTAATATAAAAAATAAGATCGTATAAATTTCATAAGATGATGGTGATACTTGTAGGTACCCTTCTCAGTTGAAATTGAAAAATCAAATTAACTTCTCCACACGTGTTTTGCAAAAGTAAAGGCCTTAACAGCGGAGAACAATGCTTAACTCAAATAACACAACAATTGTATTCTGGTTGGTCTTCTGTACTTTATAATTACAGCCCGATTTTAAACACAAAATTACATTTCTTAATTACTGCGGATCTTCTGATTAGTAAAAATGATACAATTTACAACGCACTATCTCATAAGGAGACTTAGGAAACCTGATGTGGCTTTTAACTAATGTTATAATATTTTAACAACTTAAATGTAAAATCTATTATAATTAAGAAATAACAAATAATTGTATTAAAAATTCATTTTTCATTGAAAAAAATTTTTTGCTTTCAGAAAATATTGTCCATATTCATAAAAACAACTAAGAGCAAATAAAATCATTTGAAATTAAATAATATCTTTGTTTTATTGAGTTTTCTATGTTACAATTCAGAGCAGGATTTTCAGGTGGCGTGGGGTCCAATTAAAAACAAAAAAAAACATTCCTAAAAGCCTTGTGCTTTTAACTATTGTAATCACTAAACCTGATGCGATAGAATTTCTAGCATTTTCATAAAATTAGTTATGGTGGGAGTAATAAATATAAAAAAAATATTTCTGCCATGACTTTAATAAAAAGACATATTTATAATTTCGATCATCTGTGAATAGTTCCTGAAAGTTTCATTAACATCCGACAATTATTTTTGCAAGATTTTCCAAATTAATGTGTGTCATACCAAAAAAACGTGCTAAAAATTGTCTGCTATTTTACTAGTTCCGGTGATGCAAAGAGAAACAAGGTTTTTTTTTTTTTTTTTCTTTTTTTTTTTTCTTTTTTTTTTTTTTTTTTTTTTAATCAAAATTTAGAATGTTCTAAAAAGAAGGAAAAAGTTTAAAAAAATAATGAAAAAAAAAAAAAAAAAAACTTTGGTCTTCCCTCTTAATAATAACATAAGCATTTAGATGATAAAATTTTGTTTTCAGCAAGGTTGGCGTCTTTTTCATCAAGCTATGCTATTTTTTTTAGTGATTTCGTGGAGGTACCTAATTTAAAAGCATGTGTGAAGCAAAGGAATATATAACAACTTATGCTAAAGAGTGATAAAAACTAATAAATGCAACACTTGAAGTTGACAGAAGTGAATATTATTTTGTGTTTCTTTTTCCTATCATGGGGTGGGGAATTTAAAAAAAAAAAAAAAAAAAAAAAAGCTTTATATAGCATCTTGTATTTACTTTGGGTTCATATTTTAACATGTTGCTGCATTTAATGGTCTTAAATTCACTTCAATAGAATTTAAAAAAATTTTTTAAACTGAATGTGGAACAGTTGCAAATAACTTGAATTGAATGTACATATTTATTTCATCATAAAATCTCAACTTTCATTTATGGATCTTTTTTTTTTTTTTTTTTTTTTTTTTTTTTTTCAAATCATCCAAAGCAAGATGATAATTCCACTAAGACATAATGGGTTACTGTGAATGAAAAAGGAGAAAACTTTAATAAGGAGAAAGGACAATAAAAGAATAGGTTTCGGGAAGATAGGTGAGACATGTAAGAAAAGAAGGTATTAGAATAGGACTTAGGGTTACATTCAACTATTTCAACAGTAAAACAATAAGACCTAGTTGCCAATTTACTGCTACTTTTAAATTCATGCAGTCAAGATACCAAGGAAGAAAGCATATTATAACAATTACCATGAAAATATTTATAGAAAACACAGGGAAGCCAGTCACAGTGGCAAGATGTCAGGTTGCATTACAGACCTTTCTTTGGATTTTGCCATGAATTTCGAGCTATATAGCAGGAATATCAGATCAGACATGGGAACAATATTTAATACATGGATGAATGGTAGTAGACATGCAAGATGAGTCCTGGCATGAAAAATTGTCTGGCCTGACACAGTGAAGCAACTTTCCTAGCAGTAGACCTAGCAATTGATTCAATATAATCATTCCACTTAATGTCAGTGGAAAACAGGGGACCAAGAAGGTACAATAAGTTGATGCTAACCCTCTTGGATTATCAAGGTGGTAGATTATTCTTGTTCCACCAAGCACATATAGTGATATCTCTTCTAGCTCTTATTTAGTACTGCTCAGTTATTGCTTGCCCTGTATAAATAAAGGATTCAGTTCAAAATTCCCTGATGGTTATATGGATCAACAAGCACCTGATGAAGTCATGATGGTCAAAATATTTTGATAATAACAAAGTATTGGACAATAGTCTGAGTGTAAATAATAACTATTTATTCTTGAAATTCAAACAAATTATTCTTTGACTTGTCCTTTTCAGATGGAACTGTACACTTTTTTTTTTTTTTTTTTTTTTCTTTCTTTCTATTAATTCATTGAAAGTGGGTGTGGGGGAATCAACTACATCTTAGTGGCAAAACATTTGAAAACTGACCCAGGTTGTAAGATAACTTTGTAGATGTATATTTATATTTCTTACAGTTTTATTGCACCTTCATTTATTATTCTCAGATGGATGTATACCTTCATGTCATATTGCATTGTTTCTATTGTCTATAATAATAATAAAAATAAAACTTGACCCCCTCCACCCCCAGTCAGATTTCCATTTCTGCTTTTTTCCCCAATTGTGTGTGTGTGCGTGCATGCGCATACACATGTACCTGCACCATTCTTGTCTGCTCGTTTTAGAATTGCCAACAGCAAATTCTTGCCAGACAAAATAGAAAAAAGGGTAGGAGGGGTCAAGGCCATTTAATCTCATCCCTAGTATTTCCACTTTTGTTGTTGAACCTCTGTCAGAATTTAGAAATGTTGTGTAGTGGTGGGGGAGATGGCAACTGTCTCTTATCTTGCAAACTAAGCTTTACTTGATGCCATCATTCTCTCAGACAAACAGTTTGCACTGTCAAATTTCTTTTTCTTTGGCTTTTATATCTTTCTCATTTCTCTCAAATAAATTTGTTATTTTGAGATATCTAAAGTGTATGTTTATACTGCATGCTTTGTGCTGTTATATATATTAAGTGTGTCTATTTGTATAGTGATTATGGTCTGTAATATATAGATTATAGAAATAAATTTACATGTCTGTATGGTTTTTTTTTTTTTTTTTTTTTTTTTCCTATTCATCTGTTGACCTTATCTCTATTCCTGTTTATTTCCCACCTAACTCTATCTAGCCTTCATAAAAATTGATTTTTGATGGCTCTTAAAAGGATGTGTCAGTCAGGAAGGAGTTATTTTAGTGTTGCATCTGCCTATGAATAGAATCTGGACTTTAAAAAAAGAAAAAGTGTAATCTCTCTCTCTCTCTCGTGTGACAATCTTATTCTTCTCTCATATAGCAATAATGACAAAAATTCATATATTTTTCTCTTAAGGTGTAATAAACATTAAATATATTAACAAATTTGGAAAATATATAATGACACGAGTATTAAGATTAACAGAATATAACAACTCCAGATTAGAATCTATTTTGTCTTTGGATAAAACATCAGATTTTTCTTGTATATACCTTTTTATACTTTCACTTTTTCATTATCAGGATTAAGACTCCAATCTGAAGGTGTTAACTGACAAGTCACTCTTATTTAGTATGCCCCTTTTTCTTTACCTTTTTTTTTCTTTACCTTTTTTTTCTTTCTGATCCCAACACCTTTTTAATCCTCATTCCATCTAGATTCTTTCTTTTCATCTTGCCACTCTGCCCCACCTTTTTTCTTTTTTTTTCTTTTAACTTTATTATCTTTAGTGATGGGCGGGAAATTAATTAATGATGGAAGTTTTGATAACCTAAATCTTTCTTCTGGGTTAAGTTGAAATTTTATTGTGTACTTTTTTTTTTTTTTTTTCTCTTATAATTGTATTAAGAAATTAAAATTTGTTGTCATTGCCTCCCTTCCACTATGTGTTGTTTCTATATACAACTACTTATTCCCCACTGAATATTTTGTTTTTACACTTCAATGTTTTATTATGTCTTTTTGTTTAGAGTTAATCAGTCCAAGACGTTGAAGTAAAAAAAAAAAAAAAAAAAAATTCTAAACTGACAGGCAATGAAAATGAAGACCGACTCTAATAGAATGTCACCTTTTTGTTGAGCAAGAGATCCTCTTTCTCATGAAATATGGTTTGGGCCTGCCTTCATATATTTTTTTTTTTTTTTTTTTTTTTTTTCCATTTTAATTTCAAAATGATTTATTCTCTCTTCTGTTGAAATTTTTATTTTTATTTTTTATATTTCTCTCTTCCATTTACCATACTTAACACATCTGCACCCCAAATATTAAATATTAAAATTGCATAAATTTGTAATAAAGTATGAAAAGAAATTTGTATTGAAATGAAAATAGTGGACCTACATTTTTCCCCACCACATGAAACATTGACAAGAATTCCTTTCTTTAGGAAAACTTACCTTTTACTTCAAAGGAAAATAGAGAATCTATACTCCATTCGTTTTTATTTGAAAAAGAAGAGAAAAATTTACTTTTGATTCCTCCTTTTCATTGGAGGCATCTGGTCTGGTGATTGAGTGGAGGCATCTGCACCTCTGCATTCTGTTCCGGCATTGAGTGGAGGTATCTGCACCTCCACATTCTGCTCTGCCATTTGAGTGGAGGCATCTGCATTCTTCTCTTTAAACAGTTTTTACGTTTATTTTTACTTTTTTTTTCTTTTTTTTTTTTTTTTTAAACTTCCTTTCTAAATTTTATTTTATTGCGATGCTTTCTTTCTTCTTTCTTTCCATCGGAAGAATGCAGCCTCTGTCTACAACACTTAGTGTGTTGTGTTTATATTTCCACCCTCCTTTCTCTTATCATAAATCTTACTCTTATAACAAATAAAAGAATGCAATTCAAGAAGTGGAGATAACAAATAAGCTGTACAACTGCAGAAAACATGTCTGCCTGCTTATAATAATAATACAGGGCAAATACTAAGGAAACCTGAAGAGGCTGATTCTTCCTATAAACCCTCTTCCTTTGAGCTTATTGAGATGATAGAAACTTGAATCTTTCATACTTAAAAGCAGTACTGGTAGAAAAATACAATGTACTTTTCATTCTCTTTCTTTCCTGAAATAGATTTTTTTTTTTTTTTTTTTTTTTTCCTGATATGTTGCTTTAAAAAAAAAATAATGGAAGTTTCCAAGTTTTGCTTTGGCTCCCTCACTCTTTGTTGCATGTCGCAAACACTTTATCTGTATTTAGAAAAAAGTGATCCATCATTATTTATTCAAATTTTGAAGAAATGTAAATTAATAAAAAAACAAATTGATGTAGATCAGCGGTATGAATAATTTTGAATATTTTACAGAGGATTCAGCTGAATACGATGAATCAAGTAAATTGTCAATTTTGATTACTATTTAAATTTCTGGTTCAGTGGTGTGCATGCCTCCTGCTTGCTTTCATGTAATTTTTAAGACTATAGAAAGACTTTAATTTTATTTTTATTTAGATTTTTTTTTTTTTTTTTTTAATTATAACGATAGTCTAAGCTTATTAAATGAAAGGCTATGCATAAAGAAATCAATCATGAAATTTGATTTGAATTCTATTTAAATTTTTCAACAGTATTTGAATCTTTGGAAAGAGTTCTTTTCATGTAAGCTTGTTTGATCAATTGTATAAATCAATATGCAGAAGAAATGAAAGCATACTTTCTATTGAAAATCTATGAAATTTAAAAAAAATTTTTTTTTAATTTGTATTAATTTTTTTTTTTTTTTTTTTTTTTTTTTTTATAAAAATGTCTCCAGCATTTTACACTATAGCTGGTTAATTTGAATTACAGTTGCCAGTCAAACACTTAGCCATTGAGCTATTGAATAAAGAAGCTTTATATAAGCAAATTATTGCAAATATTATTTATACTGTTTCCTTTTGAAGCAAAATGTATATCTGAAAACTATATTGTCTTTTTTTTTTTTTTTTTTTTTTTTAAATAACAACAAGCCTGTGAGTGTGTGCTCATATATATATATATATATATATATATATATATATATATATATATATTGTGTATATATGTGACTGAGAATTATTGGCATTCTCTAACTTTAAGCTTTTTATCCATTGTTTTTTGTTTTTTTTTTCCCTCTATTTTAATCAATAGCTTTTAAAGATATTTTACTCAATGATTACTTCTCTTCAAATGACTACATCAGTTTTTTTTTATCCCCCTCCTCCAATATGCATAGATGGCTTACATGCTTACAGCAACTTGCAGGCATCAAAGATATAGAGATTATTATTGTTGCAGTTAGTAGTGGTATTGCTAGTAGTACTAATGTTGTTCAATTTACTAGTAATAAAATTAGTTGTATTAATAACATTTTGATTCAGAAAGACAATATTTAGAATCTGCATGTTCACCAGTGGAATGTTCATGTTTTTAAAGAGAAAAAAAAATAGGATATTCAGATTTTAAAATAATCATTAAAAAAAAAATATATATATATAGATTTTTTTCCAAAGGGACATGTTCTTTTATTGTCTGTCATTTATTGTCTGTCATTTGCTTATATAACTATCCTCTTGAGTAACAAGTTTGATCTATGAATGCCAAATTTAGTATGAAAGTGATTATAGATAAATACTTACATGGTACAAGTGATGGAAACAGTCAGTTTGAAAATAGGACATTTCCTATCCAAGCAGTTACCCTTTATTTATATTCATTGTGTGTGTACATACATACATACATATATATATATATATATATATATATATATATATATATATATATATATATTGATAACATTTAGGTCACAAGTATTCTTTAATAGATGTATTATTGAATGTAACAGAAAATAAAAGATGGTTATGTTTTTTAATCTACTTTTCTTGGTTTTGAACAAAACACTTTACATTAGATGGATATCTGTAAATAAACAGTCTGTAGTAAAATTGGAAGGAAGTGAGGATGCTAGTACTTTCAACTATTCCATCAGTCATCATAAAAATGTAAGTTACAGATACTTAAGCCTGTTGTGAATATTTTATGAATTAGTTAAGATTTTAAGTGTGTGTGTGTGTGTAAAATATATATAAAAACTCTAATAAATTATATTTACAAAACTTTAAAATCCATTCAGTGGGAAAGTATGGTACACCTTTTTATTTAATGCAAATATTTGATTTATAATAAAATATATATTCCTTATTTAAAGATATTTTGTAAAATTGTTATGTAGTGGTTTCACAGTGGAGGCTTGCATTTGTACTAAGTCAGTCCTAAAATAGGTTCGACATACAAAACGTTAGGAACTTGATATAATAGGCAATGATGCAGTAATCTAGTTGTGGTCACTGATACTTTAATATCCGACTAACGGTCGTCCGACGTCGACTGAATGACCAACTCACTCAGCGACTCACGACTGCTACTACTCCTACTTATTATAGGTGGGAGAGTCTATTAACAATAGAATAGGTGTGTTCCAGTATAACACCACCCCCTGAAACTTCACTCTGTTTTCTTTATTTATTTTTCATTTTTTTTTTTTTTTTTTTTTTTATCCACTTTTAAATGATCAGTTGCCTTTCTTTTTTCTTCTGGATTGGCGTACCTCAGGTAAAATTATTGCAAGCGTTGTTAGATCAAACGTATTGAAAATTACCTCCATCAGCGTTTTTTTTTTTTTTTTTTTTTTTTTTTTTTTCCATGGGACCGCTGTCAACCTCGTCTGACAAACGTGGTCTGATCTGGTTACTGCACGTGAATTTTTCACCAAGTACATCATATAGCCAATCCGCTTTTCTATTTTTTTTTTTTTTTTTTTTTTTTTTTTTTTTTTTCTTCTGTTGATCTTGTGCTTCTTAATGTTTTCTGTAGTGATTTCAGTTGACTTAAATCATTTAATAATACTGCATATCCTTGGTTGCGGGTAACTCACTTCCCAGTTTTTCTTGGTGTTGGGTTCATCTTTATTTTCTGGAGCTTGTTTTTCACATATCATCTGTGTTACCCATTCAACTTTTTTAAATACACCGGTTTTCTCTAATCTGTCCAATTCTTTATCTATCTGTTCAATTGAAGCAAACAGCACATTCCTTTTCTTTTTGAATACCGCCCGAGCATTTTCTTTTGGCTGTAATTTTGCCTCCATCTTGGTACATGTTCCCAAACCTGGAGAAAAAACAGTAGGAAAAGTTCCCTTAAGTTTCTTTACTAATTTTTGGGCTTCATAGTTTAAAAAATCTACCTTGTAACACAAAGAATTTATTGGTAGATCCCATAATTGAAATTCTGTTATCCAATCCATACCAAGTAAGTTTGTGGTATTTTCTATCACAAATAGTTTAGCTTTTCACGTTTTTTTATTTAACGTGACATTTGTAACAAATTCTCCAATAAATTGTTTTTTTTTCTCAAATTTTTTTTCTTTTTCTTTTTCTTCCACCGTATGAATTTCGAATCCTTGTGGGCGAGTGTGTTATGGAGTACAAACGTTTTTCTTCCTTCGTATGAAACCGAATACTGTCGCCAAGTGTTGTATGCCGTACAAAAAGTTTTTCTTCCTCCGTATGAGTTTGAATCCTCGGTGTCAAGTGTTGTAGAGTACGAAAGGTTTTTCTTCCTCCGTATGAGTTTGAATCCTCGGTGTCAAGTGTTGTAGAGTACGAAAGGTTTTTCTTCCTCCGTATGAGTTTGAATCACTCATCGCCAAGTTATGTAGTGGTTTCACAGTGGAGGCTTGTATTTGTACTATGTCGGTCCTAAAATAGGTTCAACGTAGAAAACGTTAGGAACTTGATATAATAGGTAATGACGCAGTAATCTAGTTGTAGTCGCTGATACTTTAATATCTGACTAACGGTCGTCCGACGTCGACTGACTGACCAACTCACTCAGCGACTTGCGACTGCTACTACTCCTACTTATTATAGGTGGGAGAGTCTATTAACAATAGAATGGGTGTGTTCCAGTATAACAAATTTTCTCTCTCTGCTGATGTAACCTCATTACAATATTGACTACTTTGTGTTGTCATAAAAATGTTAAAATATTCTAAAAATATACAGGTTTGCTTGTTCGTTTTTTTTTTTTTTTTTGTTTTTTTTTAGGACATTTGCCTGAATTTAGGAAAAGATGCAAAAGTCATAAAAAGAGCTTTATTTGACAAAAAAATTGGATTCTTCTTGACACCTCTACTTAAAGAATCATCTTTTAGCAATGATGACCACTTCAATATGAGTTTTGAAACATTGACTTACCTGAATCAGATGATCTTTATCTATTTTGGACAATCTCTAAATCACTCTGCTCTGCCCTTAAGGCAACAGTGTGCATTTTCATTTTCAGGGTTATCTTGATGTACATCCTTATTTATTTGAAAAGAAATGATAATCAGAACATATTAGAAAAGCATAAAGCTGTTAAAAGATGTATCCTCAAAGAACTGTGCAATCCTGTATTAGCAAAATAATCCCAAGCTTAACATTTCTTCAACAGTTACTTGTTAATACTTACCTGAACCTGCTCTTTCACATTCTTTGAAGTACACAATTTTTGAGGAATACCTTCATTGATTTGCTAACAGAATTAGCTTTTATATATTTTATCAAGCATCATAATCTATTCTCTACATCAGCATATATCCAATAAATATTCAATAATGAATATAACCTGGTGACCTTTACTTAATAAAAGATTGTGATGATATATAGCAAAATCTCTAAGGCTCTAAGATATGGACTATTTTATGGAATAATGGGTAAAATACATTTAATGTTGACTTAAATTCAGTAATTTGCTATGGAAAAAAAATTTAATAGCTATTTAGTAAATTTGACTCTGTTCACCAAATGAAGTAAATGAAGATGGGAAGATTGTTATGCCAACGATCCCAAGCTTATTTGCTTTCTTTGAAAAATCAACATTTGAAATCCTGTGATTTTTACTTGGGTTCAAATGCTGATTTACAGGAAATATGCAACTACTTCAGCTCTACTACAGACTGTATGTATTTACTAAGTTTAGTCTGGTACAAGGCAACAAGTGTGAAAACTACTTATTGCAATTTTGAGAATAGCATGCTAAGTATTGCTCCACAGTGAAGTGCCTGAAACTGTGATAGTCTATTTGAGCTGTGAAGTTGATGACATATACTTATCCTTGTTTTGTCTAAAATAGAAAAGAGTAACACTTAAACATTAAGATTAGATATCTAAAAGTAATACATGTATATTGTAAATCAATAACTTGCATTTAAAAAAAAAATATATGAATTACAATGCTTTATATATATATATATATATATATATATATATATTCTTTGGTGTACGGAACTTTATTATGAAAATAAAAAAAATGGTAAGACCAATTTTACATTGTCAACAATAAGTATACTTCTATTATGGAGCACTTCATAAAGTCCAAATTGTGGCATCAATTTCAGCACGGACTCTTTCACTCTTTTGAGTCATGCTTGCTTGCTTTTACATTTGAAGGCATTAGAAACAATTTATGTCAGGTCCAGACAGCCCTCCCTCTGTAAACAGAGGGAGTGTCTGTTAGGACTTGACATTATTTCAATCTAGATTGTTCCGCCTTTAATATTGCACATTATATATCGTTTATATTGTGATATTTATTCCCTTGATTCCAGCTCTGTTGAGTGAGGCTGAAACTGGCTAGCTGGTGGTTTGTTTGTGTGTTTATTTAGGGGTAAAGTTGTTCTTAACTTTTTTTTTTATTTCCATTATATATATATATATATATATATATATATATATATATATATATATAAAAAGTGAACATAGAAGTCAACACTTAGAGGCGACAGTCTGTTTCATGCTAGATGCAATCGTCAGGTGGCTTGACGATTGCATCTAACATGAAACACTGTCGCATCTAAGTGTTGACTTCTATGTTCACTTTTATATTTACACACGCTCTCTCTGATATTGAGCACTTTATCCCATAAATATAGCACATCTTAAGACTATATTTCTTTTTATATATATATATATATATATATAACAAGTTTATATTTTGTCTTTGCGCATTCAGAATTTTATTCAAAGTGCTTATCTGCTCAGTTACAGATCTGAATTTGACTTTTTTTCTTTTTTTTCTTTTTTTTTTTTTTTTTCTTCAAATGTTATTCTTAGTAGATTTTTTGTCTATTTTAAACATTATTTATTTTGTCTACCAATCTGCTTACTAGAGGCCAAATTTTGAGTTTTCTTGAGTACACAGGCTGGTAGATGAAATACAGTTTAAAATAATCTGAGCATCTACTCGAATATGGGTATCCACTAAAACAATGTTTGAAGTAATAAAAAAGAAAGAAAAAAATATATCTGATTAAAAATAAAATCCATTAATTCTTTATTTGCGTTTTGGATACTAAACTGAGCAGATATTAATGAGTAAGTGTGCTATATATATATATATATATATATAGAGAGAGAGATAAATTTTACACACACAACCAGCATTAAAAATGATTCATAAAAAAAGTAGAAATAGATGCAAATTAGTATAGAATTATTAACAATGAAACTGTTACTGTTTAATAGATTCAGAGAAATTACATTAGTTTCATCTAATAATTTAGCAAGTTTGCAATTTATTTTCTCATTAAAAATGTAAATGTAAAGAAACTTCCAAACATTTTTTTTGTATTTTCTTTAGATTAAACTATTTTCAATCTTTAACTAAATTGTGATACTAATTCATTGTTAAAACAATGACCTGTATTTATTTTGTGAGTTGTGCTGATTGTTACCATTTAATACAAAATTATATTCTAATTGAAAAACATAATCTCTGGTTCAATCCCAACCATACTTAGTTGCAGTTTAAATACCATCTTTCATTTAAAAGTAGAACATGATAATTATCAAATAATAGTTCAAGCAGTAAAAATAGTAGTTAGGTCAATGGTTCCATTTTAAAATCTGAAAAAAAAATTGAAGCCTGGCCTGAAATATTGAAGTGCATATTCAAACAGATGTGTAATTCAATATTTGATAAAGAGTTGTTGATGATCAATAACCTAAATTCAAATGAATGAAAATCTTGCCCACCACTCCTAATTACTCTTATTTAATTTTGTGATGCCCAAATGTTCCTAATCTTGATGTTGAGGACTTGATTAATCTTATTGGCTGAATATGTTGAAAGGTTTAAGTTTATTAATCAATCATAACAGTAAAACAGATTCTTGCCCTGTTCATTATTTAATAATTTTCTCGTGTCTATTATGTATTTAATAAATTCAGTGCCATTTGAAACCTCCACTGTTAATTGTAACCTCATTTATGATCACTCAAATTGAAGCACTCCTTATTCTATGAGGTCTGTCTGGAAATGATTCTGCCATATGATATTAACAAAAAGGTGCCCTACCTAGAGCAATAGCACCTTTTTACTATTCTCCTTGAAACTTCATATATATATCCTGATATCACTTTGCAAATATCCAGTTTGCAAAGTTATCTTTAGGGATTGCCATCAGATGTCTTATTGTGTTCTCCTTAATCTTATCCATGAATTGTTTCAGGAAGCCAAATCAATCTGGGAAGCTGACATACCTGGGTGATGTAATGTTGTTCAAAAATCTGTGAAAAACATGAAGAATGGATAGTAAAGATATTAAAAATGGCTGGGTACATTGCAGAAAGGGGAATTCCTCCAAATCTTCTAATTCTCACATTGTCAATCACTAATTTTCTTTCCTTACAACCTGCAGACATGATATTTTTGGGTGTTCTGTCTATTTAAAGGGTTTTCTGAATTTGGATCATTTTCAATGATTTCTTAGCCAAGTTTGAAGCCTTAACTCCAAAATTTTATCAGAGTTTTGCTTATTTGAATCATCCTGAAAATCCTTTTTAAACACATAAATAGTTTCAGTGGACAAATGTCCAAGTTTCAAGCAAAACCTAATGCATATTCACTGTGAAATGTGATAGTCGTACTGAGTAACACTATTGTAGAGTGTCTGTTCATGTTCAGTAATGTCCTTATTAGTTGCTTATTAAGTTAGATCAAGGCTGTGCAACCAGTTTTTTTTTTTTTTTTTTTTTTTCAGATATTGAAAATGGCTGGGTACTTTCTAGACAATCTTTGCCTACTAACCAATTAACGGCAGCAGAAATTACGATCATCCACAGTTAATAAGTTAACTACTTAATTTCCTCTACTGAATGATATTCACTTCATTCTCACTATGTTTATCATTTATCACAGAATTAATGGTATTTCATTTTTAATCACTTTGTATTCTTATAAATAAGTTATGGTTTTACATAATCATCTTTACATTCCCTACCCCCAAGATTCTCAAATTTATTGGAGACGGGGTCTGGCAGATGTAAAACATCAAACAATGTCTTACAAACGAGGAATTTGTACAGCTGGGTGATAATTGGTCACTTAAGGTATATTAAATGCACTGTTGTATATGTTTGGGATAATGTTGCAATTTCGAACATGGCTTGTTCTATAATGTTGCAATTTCAAACATGGCTCATTGTTCTATAACATTATAGAATAAATCACCATCTGACAAAAACTTTTTAAAAAATCCTGGACAAAAGTCTCTCTCTCTCTCTCTCTCTCTCTCTCTCTCTCTCTCTCTCTCTCTCTCTCTCTCTCTCTCTCTCTCTCTCTCTCTCTCTCTCTCTCTCTCTCTCTCTCTCTCTCTCTCTCTCTCTCTCTCTCTCTCTCTCTCTCTCTCTCTCTCTCTCTCTCTCTCTCTCTCTCTCTCTCTCTCTCTCTCTCTCTCTCTCTCTCTCTCTCTCTCTCTGTGTGTGTGAGTGAGACTTATTGTCTTATGATCATGCAACACACAGTTCCAGATTTTATTCCACTTGTTGCTAACCCAGCTTGTGTGTGTTGCCATGTTTATATAATGCACACTAATATTCAGTTGATGAGTCATCCATACTTGTATATAAAAACATTATTTTGATTTGTAATCATAATTTACTCGTGTTTTCTTCTGGGATCATCACAAGACTAATGTATCAAACGGGAATATTTAGGTGTTACAAAGGAGACATTTTACTATTAAATACATTGTCAACATTTTTAACAATGATAAGAAATTTGTCTTAGTTGCTTGGGAGTTTTTCCCCTGCTTTACATTGTCTTTTATATAACAGTGTATTAATATTTAATAGAAAATACATTTTCAATCCACATGATAAAAGTTGAAATTTTAAATCTTTACCAAGCTTATCTTACTCTAGCACAAAGACAAGAAAAATATGACAAAAAAGTCCATATTCAAAGTATTGACCCTTTACCTGCATTCAAATGACAACCACTAGCATCAGTGGGAAATTAACCATTATCATACTCAAGACAGACCACTGGCTGAAATAAATAAATGTAATGGTGCCTGCTCAAATTGAAAGAAATTTGGTCATAAAAACCAAGAGTAGGGAATAATATATTTGTTCTTTAACTGATCCTATCAATGTCATATCAATTATTTTCTTTATTTTTCTAATATAGCAAATTGGATTAAGATGACATATATGCATTATTTATTATCTCTTGTGTCATGATTTTAAAGCTCCGATCTTGTTTGTACAATTTTTTTTCTAAATCTAGTCCAAATCCTTATCCATAAACTGTAGGCATTGCATAGGCTGTGCTTAAATTAGTTTTCTATATCTAGGAAAAATGTCTCTTTTTTTTTCAAACACACACACACACACACTCTTCTTTTGATTTTATGTGACTTTTACATTGAATGTTCAGTATTAGTCTTACTGGTATATACATGTTTAAATGTTGCAGTCATTTACTTATTTGGAAAATGTCCCTCTCTTCATCTTTCAGAACTACATATAGACATGTACTTCCAGTGATAGCATATTTAGATTGAGGAAGACAGGAAGGATGATCATACAGCTCTCAAATTTATCATCTCATTTTAAAGAATCAATAAAATCTAAATGGAAAGTAACCTTATCCCCCACCTCCAAATAGGTGCTATTCATTATTATATATGATTTTCTTTTACTCCTTTCTGTAACCCTGTCTCTTTATGAATTATATACTCTTCTTATTCTATATATCACTCAGTCCCTTCTTGCTTTGCTGAATATTATCTATTTTCTATTTATTGATCTACCCACACATCCAACATGTGCTTGCTTACTACTACTACCACTATAATGACTGCAACTTGTAATGTTTCAGTTGACTCCTATACATTACACTATTATGTATATTCCACTTGGTTTCCTTTGTTATTACTAATAAAGGAAGGCCATGGAGATACATTTATTAATAATATTGATTGATTGATTTATATGAATTTTAGGCAATAATGGCTGATTTGTTAAAACAATTCTTTCTTTCAATGATAATGCATATTCATTTTGTTTTTGGTTAGGATTACTTGTTTTCAAGGAATAGATATGCTTCTTTCTCCATGCATAAGGGCCCACTTATATATATATATATATATATATATATATATATATATATATATATATTAATGGTGCTCAACTTTATCGGACTTGTTCTTATTTCTGTCTATCACTGATAAATGATAAACAAGACTTATCACAATACTTCAGTATTTGTAAACATTATTAGCATTTAAAATACTTACAAGGCTAACTAAGCCTTCATTGTAGATTGTTATACTATTATGATGGGTATACAGGGTGTTAAAAAGCTCTCAGTGTAGGCCACTTGCCAAAATCTGCCCCAACTTTTCTCTTTCTCAGTATTATATTTATGTAATAAAAGGGACCACATGAAATTTAAAAAAACAAAAATAAATGAAATATTTTCATTACTGTCAAAATTCTCACATCTTTTTCACAAAATTTACAATAAATAACATATTGTGATGATGCGAGTTCCAAATCAATTAAAATTATTTTTCATTTTCCTAGGATAAGAATAGGTAAAATGCGTATATAGGATAAAATGAATCTATTTAATATTTTCAAAATGGCATAAAGCTTAGTAAGACAAGTGATGATTGATTTTGTGGTTATCACATACTCAATGTACGATAACATCCATTAATTTAATGTCACTTCATTTTTAGAGATAAAATGGCAGAATTGTGAAAATAACCATTTCTTTTTTCCTGCCATTTTGGATTTTGTCACCAAAAGGTATCGGATACTGCTTACTGATATTAAAAGTCGGAAGTCTTGTCATCATAGTTTATACTCCAAAAATATTTTCATTGCAATTGTTTGATAAGTCAAAAACCTATTTTCTGCAATAAGGAAAATGTGTCTAATTACTTTTTATGGAACCTGTACTTTTTTTTTTTTTTTTTTTTTTTGTCACCTGGCCAAAGATATAAATATTACAAGTACTATTATACAACATGCTTCTGTATGAAAATTTGATTTAATAATTTGCCTTGTTTTAAGCTGATAATCAATAACATCTAACTTTGATTTTAGGGATTAGTACAAAAAAAAAAAAATTGAAACGGTTATATTATATATGAAAGTATATTCTAAATTATCCCCATAATAACCTAATGGTGAGGCAGGGGTCTTTTTTTCTTTTCTTTTTTTTTTTTTTTTTTTTTTTTCTTTGGAAATGAAATTTGAAAAATGCATAATACAATTTTTAAATAATGGAGTCTAACTTCACAAGACAATATTTTCATATAAAGACTCATTTTTCTAAAGATTAGTTTACTCATTTCACAAATCAAAAAAGAAAAACCTGCATAAAAGGTGTCAACTTAGGCCTTTTTAAAATCACAGCAATGTAATGTCCTAAAAGTAACACTGATGACTGAATGCCAATGATGTAGGAATGCCAAGAGAGAATGCTTTGCAATATGCAGCTGCTTGTGCATTTCCTTAAGAGAGTGAGGATATAAAAAGAAATGGTGAAAAGTTTGTCAAATACTGGACAGAATAACACCTTTGAAGGATGGCACACCTGGAAAAGATTGGCCTTTTTTTTTTTCTTTTTTTTTTTTTTTTTTTTTTTTTCTTCACTTTTATATTGTTTATGAGTTTGGTTATATGCATGTTTGAGTGGTTACATGCAGTCTTTATACTTTAATAATTTTTTTTTTTTTTTTTTTTTTTTTTTTTTTTTTTTTTGTGCAATGAGGTAACCAACATTGTCCTGACAATTTTTCAAGGTGGAAGAAGCAAATTTTCACAAATCTTTTTTTAAAAATCTTAATTTGAGGAAATTAGTGAAATTGCTGTACATTACTGGAAAATCAAAGAATTTGTTTTTTCAGACTGACATATAAAGGTTTTTTCAGTTATTTTTTTTTTTTTTTTTTTTCTTTATATTCAGATATGTTAGTCTTTGGACCTTATATTTATTAAGGAGTTGAATAAAAATTGTTCAGTTAATTTTATATATACCAATAACTGACTCTGTACCTGTAGATATTAAGTGACTCTTACTGAACGCTGCCTTACTGAAATCTCTTAATACTCCAACTCAATGCATGAGTGGTCAGTGAAATTAGTATGCACTCTATGGTAGGCATCCAGCTCTATATTGTAAATCAGAACTGTTCATTCATTGCTGGATAATCTAACAATGTTAAATTATAGCAATTTTTGAACTAACAATTTTAGAAGGATAATTCTTAGCTTTAAAAACCTTGTACTTGAAGATTATTTAAGAATACCCACTTATGCTTTTTTGTGTATGAGAGATCATGAGGAACTATATTAAGCTTTGAATTCTGTTCACTACTGGACCATTTCCCCTGAACATTTTGAATAATGAAAATCTAATTTCTATTGTAAAAGTTGAAAGTAATACTAAATCCGTAAATGGTAATTTTGCCATCTCAATTATTAGTTGGTTGTCCTGTTCACCAAACTAAGATTAATATCTATCATTCAGAGAGGTTTTTCATATTGAGCTTTTAAAATCACTTTCTACTTGTGACTTTCTTTTTACAACTGTGGTAGAACAGTGGCATGATCTGTGTCTCTTAAATCTGTTTAGATTGTCTGATAACTGAGCATGGATACAGATAATTAGAAAGAAACTGGGAGTAATATCAACCATTGCAGATGTTCATATTTTGATTCTATAGATTTTAAATATATCCTTTTTTTTTTATTATTTTAGTATTGGTTTCAAGGAATAATGTTGATTGATTGATTTCTTTTATTTTTTTTTACTTTTTCTTTCTTATTCAGGTGTTTTAGAAGAAGCAGAATTTTATAACATAACTCCATTAATAAAATTGGTGAAAGAAAAGATTACAGAACGCAATGCGAAACAAGATCAAGTAAGTTCTTCAAGAACTTTTTTTTCTTTTCTTCACTGCTAATTCAAGTAAGTGGCAGACAAAGAGAAAGCTTATTGCAAAAAAAAATTAATTTTGAAAATTGTATGATTTTTATTTATTTATTTTTTTAAATTGGTCTGAGTGGCTTATTTTATCAAAAATACCATAATACATTTTTTAAAATTTGTAATTATTTTATGTACATTTTTTTAATTTATATATCTGATTACAAATGGCTTACATTTGTGCCAGAAGGAAAAATTTTACTTTATATCTCATGTTACATATTTTGTTTTAAGATCAAAAGAAAAACAATTTTTTTTTTTTTTTTTTTTTGCCATATAAACACAAAACAGAAAAATATCAAACTATTATTCTAAAAGCCCAATTCTATCAGTAATGCTTGCATTCATTCCTGACCACTATCCCAAAAATTCCTGATTTTATGGTGATTCCTTTACCCTCTTGTATCAAAACTGACTCGGTAAAAGTGGGCTATTAAAAAATATTACTTTGAGAGGAAGCTAAAAATGTACTCTATTATATCTTCTAGATCTGCATAAGATTTGTAGCAAGATATAGAAGGGATGCTAAAAAGATTTTGGCTTGACCCTCCCCATAATGTGACCATGCATCAGAATTTTTTTTTTTTTTTTTTTTTGCAACACACTATATTGATATCATAAAATGCCCAGGTCTATATTGGTTATGCTTGTACATTTAGTGAATCAGTGTAAACATTAACTTGGCTGTTAATGGCAATGTAATGTAAATTATTATAGATTGAATAGGACCTGAGAGTATACAGCAGTTAAATGGGACATTCCATTTTTGAAATTGTTAGGATGTTTGACACATGTCAGTCTATAGTGTCACTTATCTATCAAAAATATCTGATGGAACACATTACTACTTACCATGGACATCACAATGGCCAACAATGGGTTCTTAACAAGCATGACAAGAATTGTTTACAGTAACAGACAAGCAACACTGGCTCAATTCACATCTATATTCAATACAGGAGGTACCAGTAGATTTCCAGTAGGTTAGTCCAACAGTTTGGTTTCTGAGAGATATAGAAGCAGAAAACCCACCAAGGCATCCCTGTTAACACCACAATGCTTGATACAGCTCTTCATTTAGGCTTGTGATATCACTAATTGGAGCCTGGAAGGCTCAGGCATTGTTTTGGGTTGATAGTGTTCAAATGTTTTTAGATGATGTAATAAATCCTACTCATGTCACAGGTTATATAAAATTCTGTGTATATGTACTTGGGCAACAGTCTTTCATTAATAAAATTTGATTTAAGACTACATATTAATACTTTAATTTTTTTAGCTAACTTTTCCTTTTTACTTATAAGTATGTGTGTGTGTGTGTGTATATATATATATATATATATATATATATATATATAACGCACAACATTAAAAAGGTTTCATTTATGATGCCCTTATAAAATGAAAAATCCAAAAGATCTTTTTCGATTTTGGGAACTACATTTAGCCAATTGAAGAATTTTGCAGGTAAATGGCCTTGTATGTGAAGTTGTAATACATAAATAGCAAATGCCAAATTTTAAAAATATTTTAATTGAAACACAATATCTATTCCATCCTCCTTACCCCAATCCTAATAACCAGAAATATGGTTGAAAGTTCTATATCGCCATCACTTGAGATATATAAACTTGGAATAAAATTGCTTGGGTTGGTGTTGAGGTGTGCAATAAGCTCACCAGGAGTGTTTGATCCCTTAGTCTTCATTGGTGTATCCTACTCTGATACAACACCTGAGGCCTGAGCATCCAATAATGCTGGTTGGTTCTTAGGATGATGGCCTAAAATGAATAAATTCTATCCCAACATTTTATTTTCTATTTTCATAAAAGTTTACCAAACTTAGAATTACATTAGTTCTATGGTTGATCCACATGATAAATGTTGTAAGAATCAAGAGTGATTTTATGGAAATTTGAAAGCCAAATGATATATGGATATGTTGCTACAAAACAACAGCTAAAAAACTTTCACGGACAAATAACCACTACTTAAATGGTGAGCTGCTTAACTAGCTTCTCTTTTGCTAACAAGTACTACTGCGCTGAGATCAGTCCTTTCTGATTCTCATATTTGTGGCCTTTTGCCAGGCTAAACAAAACTTGATTATTAGAGGTAGCTTGACTCATAGCTGGGAGATAGATATAAAATCTAGTGCTAGGGGTATGCAAGTTCAGGTAAAGGCCAGTATTTTAAATACTGATTCCCCCACCAAGGAAAGTGCAAACCCATACCACTTGTCAAATTGGTGAAATAGAATCTTCCCATCTCCATTTTAAAGTAAATATCAGTCACTAAATGGTATGTACCTTCTTTTAAAGGAAACTTTTGAATGGAAATCGGCATTGCCTATATAAATTGTGAAAGTAACACAGATCTCTGCATTATTAATGTCTGCTGCATAAGCCAATTGTTTTAGGTAGGCCCACATAAAAATCCAAAGGATTGAGGTTGTGGGCGTGCAGGCTATGGCACCAGTCCTCCCCTAGCTATCCATCTTTCATGGTAGATGTCAGCCAGTGCATCGTGAACAATGTAACTAAAATGTGCAGGAGCCCCATCATGCATGAAGCACATGCATCTTGGTATTAGCAGGAGTACATTCTCTATCAGGTCTGGAAGTGTGTTTGAAATAAAGTCCCCGTAGGCAGCCTCCTGTAAGATGTATTGGGAGAACATATGGGCCTACCAGATAGTTAACTACCATTCCAACTCTCACATTAATTGTAAACTGGTGCTGATATCTAGCCATGTATTGTAACATGGGATTCCGATTCACCCACAAATGTTGGTTGTGTAAATTTGCTATTTCATCTCTTCCAAATATTGCCCCATCCATAAACAAGACTGAAGAGACAAACAATAAATCAGCAGTTTGTGCAATAAACCATCAGCAAAAGTTCTCCCATAGTGAGTGATCAGAACGCAAAAGACCCTTCACATGTTGCAAATGATACAGATACAAGAGCTGCTCTTGAGGTACCATCCATGTGGTATTATAAAATGTACAACATGCTAAGGCCACTTGACATGTGCTGAAACCTGGATTCTCTCCAACAGCCTGTTGAATGTGTTCTTTGTGGTTAGGTGTACAAGTGGATCTCAGTCTTCCTCAATCCATGGTTTATAGTACCACAGATCCTGTCTTAGCAATATGATGATAAACAGCAGCAACGGTTGGATGACTCAGTTGCCTTTGACTTGGAAATGCAATCTGATACAGCTGTGTAGCCTCATGTCCATTACCATTCATGCAGCTGTATGTAAAAATCATATCTGCCTACTCATGATATCAATATCTTGCCATTGTTAAATGGAACACTTCTCAGTTAATTCATTACTACACATGTACATGAATGGCGAATGTAACCTAGTCTACATGGCAACATAGTGCCATCTACCGTAAACTTTAAACTTAACTCAAAAACAGGATTTGCAGACATATGTTTATATGGACTTTTGTCATTTTTTTTTGTTGTGAGGAACCTGCCCCCAAAGTTTTTTTTTTTTTTTAAATTTTCATACACCCTGTATATACTAATGTCATTTTTCTTTTTCCCAAATGGTGTTATAATTAACACAAGTTTATTCTTATATATATATATATATATATATATATATATACACACACACACACCTACATTAATGTGTAGGTACAGTAGGCTAATGAAAGGAATTTAAAAAATATATATTTATAGCATATTAGACCATTCAACAAAATAAAATCATGAGAAAAATGTTAAAAATATATAATCATAGATGAAGACCACATTGCTCTCATGTCTTCTGATCTAACAATTAAAATATTATTTAAAAAAAACTAAAAAAAACTAAGATACTTATATTGTTTTGATGATGTTAATATGTTTCCACACATGTTTTTCAGTAGTAATGGGATATCGAAAAGAATAAATCCTTTATCCACAGGTTCATAAAAGATGACAAAAAGAACAACTTGATTTGCTCTAAAATTTTTAACTTTAACATTATTATGTCAAGAGGAAAATAAATTAGGCTTGTAGCTATGATCTATAATTATAATGAAGTCAGAAAATCATAGATAAAAAAATAATTACCTGTGGGCACAGTAGAATAGATCTGTGCCCCAGGCATCAATTATAAAAGATTATAAGTGGTGAGGTAGTTAGTGTGGCAATAAATTAAGCATGGCAGAAAAGCTGGTTTATTTATTCTAAAATATTCTGCCCCAAGATCTTAGTCACCTATGCTGTAATGTTTACATGTAGAAAGCCTCAAGAAACCCGGTGATCTTTTCTCATTCTGCTTCTGCTGTAGAAAAAAAAATAGCCTCAAATATATCATAGATTAAATATCTGATGGTAGCAAATACGTCATAGATTACCATATATACTTGAGGACAGGTCACAATTTCTTTTCTTTCTTTCTTTCTTCTTCTTCTTTTTTTTTTTTTTTTTTTTTTTTTTTTCACTAATTTTTCAATAAAAATCAGAGATCCATTCGACATCATAGAGAATCTGAAGTAGACTGTGGCATATCAATAGTCCAGGCGAGTACCCTGGGCTCTAGCAAGAGCAAGGGAAAAAATTAATATTTCCCAACATTTAAGCTTTATAGAATCGCCTCTTCCGACAGTACTGTGTCACACATCGAATCAAAGCACTCAATCTGTACTGTTCATATTTATCATTTATTATCTGATTTATGATGAAAGATGATCACTTTCAAGTGATTTTAGGACTGAAGCAATTACTGATATCTAAATTTTCATCTAAACAGAGCAGCCCTGCACTCAATAAGTAAATACCACACAATTATAACCAATCACTTTTCTTATGTTTTAATATATGTAAGCAAAGTTTTGAGATAAAGGTAAATATTTAACAAATATTAGTCATAATTGTTACAAAAACTCGTGTAACTCCCCAGATTATAGTGAAACCTATCTGCAAGTCAACTGCAAATACCCACTTTGACAACCCCAAACTCTGGGTGCAACCTACCTACTGGCAAGACCTATATGTAGTGTATGTATGGTAAATGCCTCATGGTAGCAAATGTGTCATAGATTATATTGCTCTGTGGTAGCAAATATGCACCAACCTTAAGAATTTGGCTCAGATTTTTTTTATTGTCATTAAATAATATAGATTAATTTTCTCTAGCAATGCAATTAATAAATCTGAGAAATATGGCAAATTGTGACATTAGTTCGTTTTTAGACAGTAGCAATATAAAGTGCAATAATACACCATATATATGTAGATAGGTAAGAACATTAGAAAAACTTGAAAGAACTTATAGAATTTTCCTTGTCTGTCACATTCAATGAAACGTGTATAAATATATTCTTTATATAAATTTACTGGAAAAAAATAATTCCTCCTATTTTATTTTTCAGACACACATGAAAAATGTGTATAGAGTTCTTCAGTGTTCAGAAGAGGAATTGACACAGATGGTCTCCACAATGTCAGATGGTTGGAAGTTTGAACAGGTAATCAAATAGCCTCAGATTTCATCACATCTTATGGAAATATTTAAATTATTTCTCTCTAATATTATTATTATTATTATTATTATTATTATTATTATAAATGCAATTAAAAGTATGCTTCTGATGGTTTAATCTGTGTTGACAAACTTTGACTGGTATGATTTAGTTTGTAATAAAAATAAATTATTTTTAATTTCAAAAACTAATCTACAAAGTAACAACTACCTTTCCACCACCACCCTTAATTTGTGTGTGTTAAAAACAAATTGGTAAATAGTTTTTAATAAGTGAATAATCTTGAATAAGTGAGGTGAATTTAATGCTTAGAAGTAATTTTTTTTTTTTTTTTTTTTTTTTTAAATTTGTGAAAAGGTTTTTTAATATACTAGTTTATATGAAGCTTAATTGTAGATTCAAATACAAGTTAAAAATGTACTTTTCTAATGAATTAATCACACGTTTTTAAAAAGCAATAGCGCTCTACTTATCAAATTAAAAAAAAAAATAATTTGGCCATTATGTGTTATTTTAATGAATCTGATATACTTGTTAGATTTGAAGAACTTTGAGGTTTAGAATGCAAACAAAATAAAAGGACTTAATTAGATGCTGACATTACAATTCTATTGCTCTGCATTAGATATATATATATATATATATTAATTCTTAAAGTAATGTAATAAATGATCTCACTACTTTTAAATAAGACACTTGAAACCTAAAAAGGCCTGTATTTTCACTTTGGATTTTAAAAAAACTTTCCTCTCCTCAAATCCCCCACCCACCCAAATCTCATAAAATGATTAGCTAAGCAATTTTACTCCAATTCATATTTGCTATAAAAGCAGACTGGTTCTTATTTGCTTTTGGAGAATGACACCAATTAAATTTTTCTCTCTTCATGAAATTGAGCGAGAAACAAAAAAAAAAAAAAATCTGTTTTGCATGATGTTAAATATTCATTCCACATTCCAGCTGTCCATGTTCTAGGGTTTGTCAAACTGATCTTGAGTTATATTACAGACATATTTTTTGTTTTGGCATGTCATGTAATAAAAAAAAAATTTGCTGTAAAGAATTGTACATTCAAATGGAAAACCAGCTGCTATTTCATAAAGATATCGATTGCATTTTATGTAGATAGGTGGATTTTATTATAAGTACCTCCACTAATTTCAGTATACATAAGGTTTAAAATGATTTTTTTTAAAAATAAAACTCTTTCATTTCAGCTTTAATTGAAAGCTAAAGGATTTAAAATTTACTATTTCCAGTAAGCAAAACACTCTGGTCTATTTCAAACAGAAATTATATTGATCAGAATTGATCAAAAGTACCATTTTTGACACCTTTTTTAAACATAAGTTAATTCTTGGTTTTAAAAATCTTGCAAAAATATATTTCTGAAATGTTATTTGAGGAAAATTAGCAAATTTAAAGTTAATCTGATTTGAAACAATTATTACTTATTTATAGCATAAAATGTTGTATATAAACATTTCTTAACTATGGGGTCTTATTTTTCTGACGTGTTAATCAATTTATGTACATTTGATTGACAGCCAAATATGTACATAGTTAAATATGGTGATGCAGATAAGGTGTTTTTTTTTTTCCACTTTAAGTGGGGAACAACTCTTAAAACATGTGACCTTTTAAATGCTAGATTTATCAGTTTGTACATCCATACTTCAGAAATTCTGCATATAATCAGACATGCAAAAACAAATCTAAATTCTTTTAAAAATATTTGGGGTTGTCAGATTGTAATAAGATGTACAATATAGGATTAGTAAATATATTTTTACTTAATAACAATATTTCCTAAGAATTATCTCATTGAAAATGAATTTTAAGATTTAAAAACTATAAATTATTCAATTTAAAATTGTAAAAAAACAAAAATGAAAACAAATCTGGTAAAAATTAATTTTTTGTCAGACAACATTGTCTTTAATATATATTATTCATAAAAGCAATTAAAAACTTCTCTAATTAACGTCTTACTTTTATTGTATTTTTTTATTTTTCAATTCAGAACAGATTTTCAGTAAGGCTGGGTCTGATTCTGAAAAAAAAAAATTAGCAATTTAAATTCTTCAAAGAATTCTTCTTTTAACTAATATAGTCACTAAAATTATCTCTATGAATTTCTCAAGTTTTCATAAAATTAAGTAAAGGGCTGAAACACATATTAAAAATAAAATTACCAAGATTTTCTAATAAAGAAAATCATTTATTTGTGTATAAGTCCTAAAAATTTCATTAAAATCTGTTAATTTTTTTTTTTTTTTTGTTTTTTTTTTTTTTTTCAAATCAATGTGTCTGTCACCACAAAAATGAGGCAAAAATTTGCTACGCTAAAAGTTAGTACAACTGCTGACACAAGAAAAACAAATTTTTAATCAAAATATTGAATGTTCTAAAAGGGGTGTATAAAAAAAAAAATTAATAGGAAATAATTTGATCTTTCCTCTTAATAGTAACAATGACTGACAATAAAACTGTTTTCATTACTCTTTTTTTTTTTTTTTTTTTTTTTTTTTAGCGTTTTCATGGAGTTTCCTATCTTATTTACGTTATTCAAGAAGGTATTAATTTGACTTACAGAACTGATTTCTGTGTTGCACAATGACAAAAGGCCAATCTTAATAAAGAGCCCCCTGTATACATGCGGATGGTTCTTTTTTTTTTTTTTCTCTTTTTTTTCTCTCTTTTTTTTCTCTCGTTTTTTTTCTCGTTTTTTTTCTCTCGTTTTTTCTCTCGTTTTTTTTCTCTCGTTTTTTCTCTCGTTTTTTTTCTCTCGTTTTTTTTCTCTCGTTTTTTTTCTCTCGTTTTTTTTCTCTCGTTTTTTTTCTCTCGTTTTTTTTCTCTCGTTTCTTTTTCTTTTTCTCTTTTTCTCTTTTTCTTTTTTCTCTTTTTCTTTTTTCTCTTTTTCTTTTTTCTCTTTTTCTTTTTTCTCTTTTTCTTTTTTCTCTTTTTCTTTTTTCTCTTTTTTCTTTTTTCTCTTTTTTCTTTTTTCTCTTTTTTCTTTTTTCTCTTTTTTCTCTTTTTCTTTTTTCTCTTTTTCTTTTTTCTCTTTTTCTTTTTTCTCTTTTTCTTTTTTCTCTTTTTCTTTTTTCTCTTTTTCTTTTTTCTCTTTTTCTTTTTTCTCTTTTTCTTTTTTCTCTTTTTCTTTTTTCTCTTTTTCTTTTTTCTCTTTTTCTTTTTTCTCTTTTTCTTTTTTCTCTTTTTCTTTTTTCTCTTTTTCTTTTTTCTCTTTTTCTTTTTTCTCTTTTTCTTTTTTCTCTTTTTCTTTTTTCTCTTTTTCTTTTTTCTCTTTTTCTTTTTTCTCTTTTTCTTTTTTCTCTTTTTCTTTTTTCTCTTTTTCTTTTTTCTCTTTTTCCTTTTTCTTTTATTCTTTTTTTTTCTCTTTTTTTTTCTCTTTTCTTTTTTTTCTTTCTTTTTTTTCTTTCTTTTTTTTTCTCTTTTCTTCTTTTTTTTTCTTTTCTTCTTTTTTTTTCTCTTTTCTTTTTTTTTTTCTCTTTTCTTCTTTTTTTTTTTCTCTTTTCTTCTTCTTTTTTTTTTCTCTTTTCTTCTTTTTTTTTTCTCTTTTCTTCTTTTTTTTTTTTTCTCTTTTCTTCTCTTTCTTGTGTGTGTGCATGATGTGGGGAGAAGGGATGTTTTTCTTTTTGGAATAACAAAACAACCTTGGAAGATATAAAGTGATTGCAGCCTGTTCTTGTACTAAACGTTGACAAATGATTAACAATAACATTAATACAGGATAATTTTTTTTTTTTTTTTTTAGGTGGGGTGGTTTCAAATATATATGGTAGTTTTTGCCTGTCTAGTCCTATTAAATAGCCTATTATTCTTTGGTGGATGGAAGCAATTTAATTCAGTACTTAATAGTTGCTTATTTCTAATGAATTTTTATTGTAATATCAATCTGTCAAATTCTCTAAGATATTTGGATAAACATTTTTCACATAAAGTATCATTAAGTTTACTAAAGATAGATAACAATGCAAGTTGTACTGAGTAAAAATGGGTTAGTTTGATGCATGCCCCAGATTTTGGGGCATAATATATAAACCTTTCGTGTGTAGAATTTGTAAGTCTTATTTTTAGCTGCTATAATAAATTTAATGCAATTACTGTTGGTAATACCATTGCAATAAACTTAAATATGTAATCTATTTGTTGTTCATTTGAACTCAGCAGCTGTATATCAACCTTTATCACTCTGTATGCAACTTCCTTTACTGCACAACAAGTTTATCTTGCCACTGAAGATGACTCTGATCCCTGAACAGTAGTATTTGAATTTTATAGCTGTGTTATCATATCCTTCTATGGCAGCCGAAAACAACTTTAAGTGAAATTAACAATAAGAATACACTAATTGAGAGACCTTGAAAAAAATGCATTGGAAAGGGAAGTAATAATCCAGTGTGCTAAAGGTTAACATGCTTTTAAAAATTCCTCCATATCTGCAGCCACAAAATTATTTCTGACTACTTATGTTTGTTGCCTGTAGAAGAAAAAGCAGCTCTTGAAATAAAATTGATTGTAATTTTGCTGTGGAATTCTCTTGATAAGTTGAAGAATTTGTTCTATGATCACCATAGTAAAATGCTATCATTCCCTGCATATTTAATTTCCAATTTTAGTTTTTTTACAATCCTGACTAGATAACTTTCACTGCTGCATTATTAGCTGGTTGTGCTTGCCTGTTTTGAAGAAAAATATTAAATTGCCATTTATTTATAGATCTGACACTAAGCTATGAGTTTACAATGCCACCATCTTCTGTGCTACTATACAGCACCAAGATGTGGCCTCTTGGCAAGATCCTTGAGTCCTGTGTCAATGTCCCATGTCATCAGCACTATTTATTTATGTGTCCAATGAGGAGTGCTGTGGGAGGATTGGCCAGCCAAACATCCTCTGCATCATGATTTAGTGCCATGTACACTGGCTCAGTCATGACTACCAGATGACTACCCTACCAGAGTCATCTACTGGTTCAACGTGACATCTACAAACTAGCAACAACTTTGTGGCAGATCACAAAATCACTGGAAGGACATCATCCGCCAGGACATCCTAGTAGATTAATTTGGCACTGGAGTGTTTTTGGGAGCTGGAAGGACAAGGTGGCTCAATGCCTTCATGGCATTAGATTTAGTAGTAGCAGCAGTCATTTGTTGGAAATAAGTGACTATAAAGATGTTGACAGTGTTTTCACTTGGTCACCACCATTTTGGTTTTGACTGGATACCCTGCAGTACAGACTAAGCTAAACAACACCTTCAACATAAAAAAATAACAAAATGGGGCCTGTTGCATCCTACTATATTTCTACACTGGTTTGAAAATAATGATAATTTATAACACAATGCTAAATCAACTTTTCAGTCTCTCAAAAACGTTTGTTGACAGCAAGTTTCATAAAAAGCATAAGTATGTTCACAGTTCTGTAAATATTAAACTTAACTTGCTAAAAATTGGAACTTGCTTTATAAAATAACTTTTACTGGCTGTGAAATTTTGAAGAAATGTTTCTGTATACCTTTTTATTTATTGTAACATTTAAATTGGATTGCATGATTTTAGGAATCTTATTTGAGAGTAAATTGAATTAAGAAACCTCACAATTCATTTTATTTTCTCATGAGATTCAATGAGTAGCACTCTTCTCTACTCAGATCTTATAACAGTGCTATATTAGAGATTTTCAGATTTAAAAAAAAAAATAAGATACTGTCTTTAAAGAAATGAATACCAAAAACCAGCTAAATTAGTTTATCAGTCCTCTTCAAAGCTAAATCAAGAATGAAAAATGTGCACAGCAACTAAAAATGAACCAAAGACCAAATGTTACAGGCTTACTTTACTTAACTTTCAAACCTACCAGCCACTCCTGCTTTCATAGAGATGGCTGGTAGGACTTAATGTAAACAGATTCCAACAGCTTCAAATGAAATTCAAAATTAGTCTTCCTCCATACTGAGAATATGTCTTGGCTTTATTCTTAAACTACTTTATAGTTTTAGAGAAATTTTTTTTCTCATTTAAAGAACAAATGAATAATAGTAAATCGTACGGTTTACCAATCTGAAAGTTTTCAAAACATCTTTCCATGTTGTTTATTCTCAGTGTTATTTTAATTAACTAATTCCCACCAATTATGAAAAAAGGATTGATAAAAGTGAAAAATCTAAATTAAAATTGGAGCATATTTTTGTATTTTGAATAAAAATTTTGCATTTTTTAAAAATCCAGAAATTAACAAGTTTTCAGTTTTTTAAAAGATGAATTACATGTTCAGTATGTTTTGAATGAATTTATATAGATTATTGCCTTTTTATGAATGTTACTTTCTTTTCTGTAACTTGGCCCTTTTAACTTATTCTTTCTATTTTTCAGCTAATAAATATTGGTTCTCAGTATACATATGGAACAGAAGACCATGTAGAATTTCTGTGTGTTGTATCCAAAGAATGTCCTAATATTGTTAATGGGCAAGAAAATGAACCTACTGACAGAGCAAAAGTAAGTTATTTCTATTTTCTTTTCTGAGATTTTTTTCTTTTTATTATTTATTTATTTATATCAATTCTATTTCTTAACCCATTTTAGTAATGTAATCTTTCAGAGAAAATTACAAAGAAGAAATCATTAATTTCTTTAATCTACTTTTAAAATATCAGCTGCTTATCTTCCAAGGTACAGATAAGATTTAGTTCATGACTAATTTAATTTTTATAACCCTATCAGTTCTCATGACAATAATTTTGGTTGTCTTTCTTCATTTTTATACTTTTAATTCTGCATATTGAGGACCCTTAACGTTCATACTTCATTGATAATTGTAATTTTTTTTCCTTTATATTGATAATTGTAATTTTTTTTCCCTTTATATTGATAATATATTCTGATTTCTGAAAATGTTCTAGATTACTTACACTTGTCTTTGTAGCCTAAGGGGAGATAATTCTAATTTTATTTGTTGCTTTCCTTATTTCAGCCAGTCTATTCTTCATCTATTCATAATTTATTAAAAACTAATTTTATTACACATTTTACTAATTTTGACGAATTTAATCTCTATTTTTTAATCATATTTTTAAGCAATCATCTCTTTAACTTGTCCCAATTTACTCAGTTCATATTTATACCTAAAGAATAGATTGGCAAAAAAAGAAAAATTTAAAACTAATAAAAATGTATATTAATCACGGAACAAAGTACATAATTTCCTAATTTCAAATACGTTGTGTATTTGTAAGGATCTTTAAATAGTAGTTTTCTCAGTAACATAGCTTTATATAGAATGAAATACTCCAGTGTTAACAAAATAAATGGGTCTCCTGCTCAAATCTCAGAATAATTATGGCACATTAAAACTAAGTTAATACTACCAAATATAGACAAATGTTCATTGAATTGCAATATTTAATAAACAACTGGAAAGTTATTTTTGATATATCTAATAAGCAAATGGTTTTTCTCCTAAGTGAATGAAGTTAAAACAAAGATCTACTGCAGATAGTTATTTGACTTATGCCATTAGTTCATCTGTTGCTGATTTCACTTTTTTTTTTCTTTTTTTTTTTTTTTTTTTTTTTTTCTTTGACCAGGTATTACAGCAGAAAGGATCTCGAATGTGAAGCTCTTTTTTTTTTTTGTCTTTTTTTTCCCCCCCTTCCTCGTTTTATCGGCTGCTTTCTGCAGATGCTGTTGAGTAGGTGAGATGCTGGACACTGATGATGAGGATGGTAACTATGATGATTAAACAATGATGGCAGCACCAATGCCAGCAGCTGTGGTCAAGGGCAGACACGTAAACTACATACCTGGACAAAGAATATAAATACATATATACACATACGTTCACACATACACTAATATATATATATATATATATATATATATGCACACACACACACATTTGAACATGTATAATAAAAGAAAGAAGAGATGCTCACTTCTTGATTCTTTTTCTTGAAAAAAGAAAACCTGGAAAAACGTAGATGGGAAAGGAAGTGAAAAAAGTAGGGAAAAAAAAGAAAAAGAAATAAAATTGATGGTATGATTGTGTGTGTATGTATATGAAAGATTGTGTATGCAAGGAAGGCAGTGAGGTTTGCATTTGCACATAATCCCCAAGAGGTGAAAAAAAAAACCCTTGGAGAGAAAAGAAAAATGGTGTTTCCTGATTTTACTTTTTTATTTTTTATGTTCTTTTTATGTTGTCCTCTTGGGCTTTTTTTTTTTCTGTATGTGTGGTTCCCGTCACCACAACTTGCTGATTATATTTACACATACATAAACACATGTATACAGACACCCAATTTTACATATACACATATGTAATGAATGTTTGTATATATGTACACCACTTCATAAAAGACCTTAAATCTAAACATCCAGGATTCATCATGCATTACATGTATGCATCTGTATGCATATACACACTTTGACTCCCTTTCCATCTCTCTCTCTCTATCTCATATATATATATATAATATATATATATATATATATATATATATATATATAGTTTCACTTATATTTATTTACATATAAGTACACTAAAATATTGATGGGAAAGGAAATGAAAAAAGCAGAAAAACAACCAAATAAAATTAATGGTAAGATTGTGTGTGTATGTATGTCTGTATATGAAAGATTGTGTATGGTGCAGTTTTTATCACATTCCACTCAGCCTGGTCATTTAAACCTCCTACCACCTCTCCATCTTTTTCTTCTACTTTTGACTCAAATTTAAAGAAAAAATAATTGAGTTTTGTTTTCCTAAACTGCATTCCCCCACTCATCTCAAAAATCAAGAATGGAGATGGTCAGATTAATTATTTCTTGACCCCTTGCACTCTCTCTTTCTCTCTCCTTTTCTCTCTCTCTCTCTCCTTTTTTTCTCCCTCTCTCTCTCCTTTTTTTCTCCCTCTCTCTCTCCTTTTTTTCTCCCTCTCCTTTTTTCTCCCTCTCTCTCTCCTTTTTTCTCCCTCTCTCTCTCCTTTTTTCTCCCTCTCTCTCTCCTTTTTTCTCCCTCTCTCTCTCCTTTTTTCTCCCTCTCTCTCTCCTTTTTTCTCCCTCTCTCTCTCCTTTTTTCTCCCTCTCTCTCTCCTTTTTTCTCTCTCTCATCAGGCATTATATTCTATATATGCATTTTTATTTAAAATAAATGTTTGTAGCCTCAAGCTTAGTAAAATTTCCTAAGAGCAAGGACTTCCTCAAACAGTGAAAATTCGTTTTTACACATGAAAAAAAAAAATGAAGAGTATTTACTTGGTCACATGGACATTTTATCATTTCCAGATTTTTTTATTTTTTTTATTTCTAAACTAATTTTCCCCCTTTTTTTTTTTTTTTTTTTTCTCTCTTCCTTCTATTATAAAAAGAAAAGATAATAATTTGATATTCATAAAAAATGCACATTCAGAATATAGAGCCAGGTAAAAAAAAAAAAAAAAGTATGACAGAACTTTTTTCCTCCTAATTTTGTGGAGGTATGTACTGCTTCTTAGAAACAAAACTTTTTTTCTTCATATGATTATGCTAATGTTTTTCAGTTTTTTCTTTCTTTGTTCTGCTGCTGACTTGAGTTTATTCTGTTTTTGTATCCCAAATTTTGAAAATAATTTTTTTAAATCATAATTAAAATTTTGTTTAAAATTTTTTTTTCATTTTTCTTTCTATCTCATGTATTGCTGAATTCTGTTTTTTGAGGTTTTTTGTTTTGTTAACATTGTAAATTTTTTCTCAATGCTGCCACAACCAAAACATTTTCTGCCTCATGAAAAACTGAGCACCCTGCATGATCAACATTTATTGATGCAAAAATGATTAAAACTGCACAATTATTGTGCAAACTACTGCTGTTCTCTTGCTATTCAAACAGGCAACATATCAAAAAAAATTTAATAATGGAAACTGCTTTGACAATAATTTTAACATTTATAAAACGTAAAATTGAAAGGTATTTTTTATGTGAAGTGTGAAAGAAACAAATATTTACCAAGTTCTTGAAATGATTTTAGTATTAGTTTAAGACATTGAAAATACTCTTTGTGAACAGTAAATTTTTTGCAAAATAACACTTTTTTGTAAAATAAAAAAAAATAAAAAATAAAGAAGGGACTCTTAAGAGTTAAATCTTAAGTCTTTTATTATAATTTCTTATGAAAGAAACTCTGTACAAGCTAATATATCTTCAAGGAAAAAAACTGCTTTTCTAAGGTATATATTGCCTTTTTGAGAACTCAAGTGATATTGTGCAATCTTCTTATACAATTTTAACATGCTCTGGGGCCCTATTCCTTCATCTTTACAAGTTGGATCTGTTTTCTTTTATCCCTTCATGATCATATATTTGACTTTGATATTTATGGATATAACTGATTCTGAAATATATGTAAAAAAAAAAAAAAAAAAAAAAAAAATGTTCACAATGTTCATGTCTCACTCTTTATAATATTGCACAATATTTCGCGTTGCATGATATTTACTTTTTACTTTATGTGGTCAATGATATTGCGTAATACCTCATTGTTCTGTATTCATCTTACATCTTTGAATAATATTGTGCAATAATATTCCCTATTAACTTTATATATTCATATTATATGCTCAGTAATATCATTCAGTACTGATATACATATTCTTATTGATCAACAACATTGCATGGCATGAAATATTAACATTGCTTGATCAATAATATTGTGCAATATTCAACATTTTATTTTGGCATTCCTGCTGTTGTATTGTGGTGTCGATCATGTAGGGTCCTCTATAACATTCATGCCTTGATAACTGTGGTATATTTTAGTTGTGGACCTTGGAAGGTCTAATTCTTTTGCTGGGCAACATAATTGGTTATATTGGTCCTTGTTTTGTCAATATTTTCATCAACTATGTCATTATCTCATCAGTATGTCATTCAGCTTTTAATTCAGAAATCATATTTGGCAACAAGTTTATGACGTGTTTTTTTTTTTTTTTTTTTTTTTTTTTTCATTTCTCACCCTCTTTCCTTTTCTAATTTGTATGTAGCTAAATGATAAAACAAAATATCTTTTGTGTTTTAATATAGAGCATTTATTTTTTTAAACTCTTAGGATATTCAATTTTTTCACTGCTAATCCTCCCCTCATCCACCCACTTATTTTAATTTTCTTTTCATGAAATGATCCTAAATCCACAAATATTTGAAAAAATCAATTTACTCACTTTTCAATCAAAAGGAAAGAAAAAAAAAAATCTTTTTAATAAGTGCTGATTCACAAAGATTTTCTCACAATTATGGAAGCTGAACTCCTTTTAAAGGGTCAAAGCTACGAAATTATGTAGTCTCCTTGTTTATAGATTTTTTTTTTTTTGTATTGATTTGTTAGATTAAGTCTGTTCATTTTTATTTATTTTTTATTATGGTAAAATATATTTTGATGCAACCTCTGAGAAAAATGGATATTGACTTCTATTTTTTTTTTTTTTTTTTTTTTTTTTTTTAATTGGTTTTATAAAATCTGCATTCGAGATGTCACTTTCCACGAATATCAGCAATTCTCTATAAAGTCTGTGTCACTATTATGGGCATTACTCTTTGGAATCCCTGGAGGTCCTTGCAAAAAAAAAAAAAAAAAAATGCTTGCTCATTGAGATAGATTAGATTTTTTTTTTTTTTTTTTTTTTTTTTTGTGGGTAACATGTTTATGCTCTTTTTCTGGTTCAAGGAAATTGTGATACCTATGATTATTTCAAACAACTCAAGTTTTTGTTTCAGTTAACATTTTTTTATTTTTTTTTTTAATCAGTCTATACAATACTGACCTAACAAATCTGGTGGCTCTGCCAATTGTTCACTAATCTATGGGATTGCATACAAATTTCAAATAAATTTATGTCAAGAGTCCTAAAAGTTTTAATTTATGCCAAAGTTAGCTACAGTAAAGTCCAATTCATGTATTATACCTCTAAATCAGGGGCTCATATTGGTCTTTACTGTTTCAGATTGTGTAATATAGCAATGTGTATTTATGTGTAGGAAGGACTTCAGTCTGGCCTTATTTAAATTATATGGCATGCTACACCCCCTCTTAGGCTGAGTTGGTTCATACTCCAACAGTCATGGATATTCATGGTTCTCTTTCTGAGAGAAAAATCTAAATGGGAAGAAAATACTGATGTCTATTTTACCAACTACTTCCAATCATTGGCATGTCTTGGTGCACTTTTGTGTATCATTTTACTTTTCATTAACACTAATGTTTGCTCCACACGACCCATGATTTCTTTTCTTTTACCCTTCAAGAATTCTATAAGAGAGATCTTCAACCTAGCTTCCCACATCATCTCAGAATCTCTAAGAGTTTAAGTCAAACCTTAATATACCATTCAGTACATTATCTGCTCAATTTTCTTTAATAATCTTTTCATGTCTACTTGTGTTTATTTCCTTCAATGAGTTACATTGTAAAGTGGTTCTTAGTAGTGTGATGGGATTTTATTTTAATATTATATAAGGCTAAAAAAATTAGTTTTCAATCCATTACAATCACAAAATGAAACTGGTTCAAAGATGTTTTCTATAGTAAAATGTTTAAACATTTTACTATAGTTTAACCCTAACCCATACTGAATTTACTTGTTAATTTCACCAGTTTTAAAGTAATTTGAATTAAAATTCAATTTGTGAGCTATTTCCACCCCCCCCCCCATCATACTAAATACACTGATAGGATTATGCACAAGTTATAATACTAGATGTATTTTTACTCCTGAATATCTGATTTTGGTCATCTTGGTTGTTCTGTTTGTCAATTAAGATCACTTATTGTTAGGTTGGTGCAAAAATAATGTCGTTTTCTCACACAGTAACATGTGAGAAAACGACATTATTTTTGCACCAACCTAATACATGTATTTGAACTTTGGCAGTCATCATTGGAACTAAATTTATCTATTATCTGTCATTCAAATTCCTCAAAATCCCAGAATGGCTGCAAGATCTCTTGGACATCAATATTTGGTTCTCTGGGTATCAAAATTCAGTAAAAAAACAAAACAAAAAAACTCTCAGAATAAATTGATATCAAAGCTGTATGGAAGCAGTCATGTTGCTCTGGCTTATTTAGTTGTTTACCCTCTCTGCAACCAATTTATATTATGAGAGTTCGATCTCTAACACATACTGACTGCGTGTGACTTTGCACATGCATATGTCTGTATTTGTTTGTGACTTTGTGTGTGATTTAATGTGTACACACACACAAAATTTGTCTAGTTTTGAAATAAGACTTTGGAATATACATTCCTTTTCCCAGTGAGTCTGGACAACTCCTAACTTGGGACTAAGCAATAACATCAATGTTTTTAAGCCCTAAAAAAAAAAGATCAGGTAATTATAAGATTCTGTTGAGCTTTTTTTTTAATTATTTAGTAAGAAACAGCTATATTTTTTTTTTTTATTTTTTTTTATTTTTAGGTCAATTATTGAATTAAAATGCATGTGTGTGTGTGTGTGTGTGTGTGCGCACATGCACACACACACTTTGAATAAGATTGAAATGGACATCTGTATTGCTTGGAGTAAATTTCTCAATTTCTGAGTAACTATTTTGAAGTTGTTTTCATGGCTCCTTCTGTATTTAAAGTAAATTTATTTTATAATAAATGTAACATTTTAAATGGATAAACAACTTAGATCTGAAATTTGATCATCTTTCTATCAGGGAAGCAACAGGTACCAAACTAGTCAGTGTTATTAGATTTGGTTGTGTTATATTCTGTGCTAAGAGGAATATATATTTGAAAAACATGGTGGATAAAATAAGTAAAGGTAAAACGAGTACAATAAGAATAAAGGTAACAGTTATGCACAAGGTCATTGCAAGCCAATCCAGTAGTGAGTGCTACTATTGGAACGTCAGTAGTTCTCGTGTAAGTCTGAGGCATACTCAACAGATCCCAACTAGACTCTGTAGTCCGTTGCCTTACAGATATTTATAGGTAGTTACTACCTATAATGTAGTCCCTCATGGGGGTGACAGGTTATTCCATTACATCAGGTTGTAAACAAACGTGTTTGGCTGGCCAGTGTGATTAGGAAGGGTTAATTTCTGTATGTTTATCATACAGAAATCATTCTAGTATGCACACAATTGTTTGACAGTGTGAAGCCATGATTTTTCTAGTTGAACCATAATTATAAATTTTAAATGGTGATTGAAATTTCACTTTATAATGAGTAAATGATCATGTATAATATATTAATTTTAAGATATGTTCCCATTAATAGTGTGTTTATTTTATGCTGTGTCGGCCTGTAGTTAAGGACCAATAAGAGAAAATAACCTTCATGTCTTAAAAAAAACAAATAGTAATAATTTTTGAAGCCAATAAAGAAATATCTTAGTAATCAGTACTTAATGAATAAGGTTTTTGATTTTATTAATATTTCAATGTTTATTCATATAATACTCCAAACAATTTGATTTGGATGAGAATCCAACAGAAATGGTAATTGACAAGGTGGTTTTCTGTTGACACGTTTTGCCATTCAAACAGTGGTCAGAAAGTCAGATTGTTTCCACTAAATCTACACTATTGCAACAAGTTGGGAGAGTATGTGCCATAAAACAAATTATTAGTTCAGGGAGGTGGTGGGCAGCTTGTTTTGCATATTTTACTAACAAAATACCTCTTGTTAGTCATACTAAATTGACAAATGATTCATTCATCTCTTGTCATTTCAGCTTCTGTTTTATTTTTATATAATAATTGTGCTATTTCTTTTCTGTTGCTACTCACATTTCCATTCCTCCCTCTTTATACACACTCTCTCTCCTTTTTTATCTCTCAAGTATCAAGTTTAGTCTCTTTGTTTTAGAACTAATAAAAGAGCAACATTTCTCTTTCAACTGTATTGTTCAACAATGTGAATGAACACCAAAATATTAAAAAATCCAAACTCCCCCTCCAATTGACTTTCATCAATTTCTGACATAAACTATTCTCTTCACTCTCCTCCATTGAAAGACATTGGCAATTTACACTTATTCAAAACAAATATTTTTATTTTTATGAATCTTCCCCCCCCCTCCTCCAGTCCTCACTTTCTTCAACTCTTATCTTGGAATATTAGGAAATTATTTGACTTCTCTTCCTTTCACTTTGGATTTTTTTTAATCCCCTTCTCCTCCTTAGCATGTCTTTAGTTTTCAAACCTTTTTGCTACAGTTTGTGTCCATTGTTAAGTCAAATATCAAATTTATTTTTACTATCTTTCTATTCTGACCTATTTTCAACCTCTTTAATATTGAATGATAAAAATTCTTCAAATTTCCTTTTTGTTTGTTTATTTGATTCTTTTGCTTTGAAAAACTAAATACAAGATTATTATTCCATATTATTCAGACTAGTTTTTTTTTTCTCTATTAAAGTAAAAGAAAAATTCAAGTTCTGACTTTCCACAATTGTTTTGTATTCAGTGATACAGAGATGTCACTTATTCTTTTTAATAAGAAACATTTCCTTATTGAAGAATTAATTTGACAAGTATCCCTCTAAAACATTCTGATAAAAAATGAAGACGCTAGTTTAAATAATATGAAAAGTTAATAAAACTCTCAAAACTTCAGATAGCATTGAATTTTTTAATCTCAATTTAATTTTAAATTTATATATAGATTGGGTTTAAAGGTTTTATCATTAAATTCTAAGTAGTTTATTCACTTTATACCTCATTGCTAATGAGGTTCTGGTACTTTCAACAGCCAATCTCATGACTAAATACACATATGAAATATTAACATAGGAACGATTAATGGTAACTCCCTAAAGCATTGTCATTTAAAGAAAAATCTTCATATTTACTTTTTCCGAGGATGATGTAAATAATCACTGAAATATGGTTTTCATCATATTTCTTTTTTTACCTTGCTCTGTGGCCTTTGTTGTAGCACATGCCAGTCTTGTATTGTTTTTTTCTCAGTTGTCAATGGGCCTGCAGCAGAAGTGGAACATCATCTTTGTCCAAATTAAATAAATAAAATAATTTTTGTCTTAAAATAATCTGCGCAACATTTATTACACACAATTTAACTTGAATTTTCTTCACTTGTAATTTATTATTTGATATATAAAGAGTTATATAGACTTATTACAAAAACATAATTAGCAAAACCACAAGTTTTCATAGTAAAACATCAACAATTTTTTTTTTTTTTTTTTTTTTTGTTCAAAACTTGTAGATTATACAAATCCTATTGCTAAGAATTGGGTAAATATTCTGATAAAAATTTTATAGCCAAAATTTATTGGTTATCTAAAAAAAATAAAAGCTTAATTTTTCTTAATTAAAAATTTACAAGCCATTGCACAAGACAGCAAAAAAAAAAATAAATGGTGCCCATAGCTTTAACAACTAAGCTAAAAAGAAAATGGAGTTGATGTAATTGTTTTATTTGTCTTTTAGACAAATTAGTTTTAGTACTAAGCTTATTAGTGAATATAATTTGTCATTTTTGGACCTGCTTTTTATGCTATTGAGATGATTGGACCCTATCAAAGTTGACTATAGGGTAACAGTTTTTTCCTGGTACTGCTTGAGCAGGTAAGGTAAGAGTGTGGTGGTGGGGGGCGCTTTGCTCAAAGCCCCCTTGCCCTGTGCTTTTTTTTTTTTTATGTATTTAAAAAAATATATATATATATATATATATATATATATATATATATATATCTCTTAACAGTATATGGGAAAGAATATTCATGTTTTGACCTTAAATGAGAAACTTTTGACTATGGCTTTTCAGTGTGAGTTTTAAAAAATATATATATGGCAAAATATATCTGGAAGAAGAATGGATCCTATTACTTTAAATGATAAGGGACATTAATGGTGGGTAAGAAAATTAAAAGTTGTGTACATGCAGATAAATGTACAACACAGAATTTCTTTACTGAACAAGGAAAAGGTTTTGAGAACAGTTCAATGTATCAAATAAAGAATTGCAATGAGATCCGGTATATAATTTAATAGCCTCATGAAAAAAAAAAAGTCTTCATATTTTTTTTTTTTTTTGTGTGTGTGTGTGTACCCCCCTAAAGAAGGGTTATAGAATAGATTAACCAAAACATGGGAGTAACAAAAAGAATGTGTCCAAAGTCATGAGAGATTGGTTTGTTAAAGTAACTATTATTTAATATCTTTTAAATGTTCATTTACCATCAATTTATCTGATGCTTTTTTCTGTTTAAACAACTGTCTGACCAATGCAATAAAAATGGGAAGTTTGATTGAAATTCAGAGGTGTATAACTCTTGTTATGCAGAAAACACTAATTAGAAACCAAGTAAGGGCTCAAAAAAAAAAATAACAAACAAGTTCTAGACTCTTATGTCTGCTTTTCAATATGGACTGGAAAGCTGAACAATTTCACACACAAAACAAAAAGAAAATGTGAATCAAGAGATGTGATTTTACTGATGAATGTTGAGAATACCATGGATAATGTGTGAAAATAAGAACAAAGAAATTACTGTTAAAAATTTAAATTTTCAATGTGTCATAAAAGAAGGGTTGGAGAATTTAACACACTTAAGGCATATGGGAGGTAAGAGAAATGAGATTAACCTGCTTCCACAAGTTTGTGCAAATGGATGAAAGGAGCAAGTATTGGTGATAGCTAAGATCACCTACATTTCAAATTACCAGAAACTTACCTTCTTCGAGGCTTTACTCAAAAAGTTATGAGAAAATGGAATCTGTAATCGGTTTGACTTCTGACTGAAGGTGTTCAGGTTTACTTAGCACTAATACTATTAGAAATGTATTGACCCACATCTTTAATTTCTGTCTCAGACTTTTTTTTTTTTTTTTTTTTTTTTTTTGACAAAAATAAGGTCTCATCTCTGGCATGCTAAAATAATGGTTGATTAAGAATCACTTTAGTAGTCCTTGTACTGTTATCATCAATTATTGAGCTGTGATTAGTTGAAGATTGAGATTTCTCAAGTGTGCAGCCAAATTTACAGTCCAATAAATGTAATACAGTTTAAAAAAAAAAAACAATGTCTTTCAAATACAGGTATCCACTAAAAATAATACTTGAAGTTTGTTTATTTTTATATATATATAATGTTGGTGCAAAAATAATGACGTAATAATGTCGTTTTTTAACGTCAAAAAACAACATTATTACATCATTATTTTTGCACCAACCTTATATATATATATATATATATATATAGTATGAGAGATGCAGCATATCTTCATTCAAACATTTCTTATATTGGGACACTTGTAGCCATGGAATTTTTTTTTGCAACACAAATAAATTAAAACATTTTAAAATAATTATAGTAGTGCATTGACACATTTTCTAAAAATCATGGTCACAGTTACAATATGTTTGTCTTTATAATTCACCCATGAGGATAATCTTGGAGATCAAAAGTACTTGGCTAGGAAAAAAACTCAGCACCTTCCTTGATGAATTTCATCTTTGCATTAAGAAACTGATAGAGAACTGGAAAGGATTATTATAAAAATTAATAAACATAATATGTCTATATTATTCAATGAAATATATATTGGAATGACAAAAGGAAAATTGTTGAAGTTCTTCAAGGAATGAAATGCATTGTAAAAACAAGTTTTCCTTTCATTCATTATATATATATATATATATATATATATATATGTGTGTGTGTGTGTGTATTAAGTAAAATTTTGCTGGATTTGAATTACATTCATTGTTTAAAAACCAGATGCTTATTTGTCATCTAAAAGTTTTTGTTTGTAAAATTTTCTGGTCAAGATTTTTTTAAAGATTTCTGAGTGAATGGTATTTAAGTAACCACAGCTTTGCCACTTCTCTGGGTTAACTTTTTGCAACAAGGTTGTCATTATCCAGCTTTTATTTGTCATGTCAACTCAGACAAATGGATGGATGAAGCAGGAAAGCTTGAGGATTTATACTTAGTTGTTAATATGTTTTATTAACATTTGACCAGTTTCATGTATTATAGCTAAATAACATTTTTAATTAATTTTTTTTTTTTTTTTTTTTTTTTTTTTTTCCAACAACTTATGCCATTTCCCCATTCAGATTCGACACATCTTCTTTTAGTCTCTTCTGGGCCCGCATCCAAAAATAAAACCGTATCTCACTTAATTCACAGCCATTTTTATGTTGTTAGAGAGAGAGAGGGGGGGTGCCTCAATAGGTGTCTGGTTACACTCATTTGTAACATTTGGGTAAACCACACTTGCATAACTACTTTTACAATGGTAATTATAATTTATTTTAAATATAAAAATTACGAAAATCTGGATATCTGATATTTCTTGAATAAAAATCGTTTTGTAATCCACGCTTTCCAAACTTCAATCATTGAATTATCCCAAACAGGTTTAACTCTAAAATGGCAGTTTTTCTTTTTTTGGGGGGACTATTAATTCTTGCAGAAGATTTTCCCCACAGTAAGCTGCCATTTCTTTCTGTGGTAGACTAGTTGCCAACCAAGGCTATATGACCCAGTCTGTCATGCTATACAACCCATATCCGAGGGGAGAAGAAATGTATTCATACCTTTCCCAACACTATTTGTGCAGAAGTGAATGTAACAAACTCAGCTCTCTGATTTCTTGATCCGAGCCAATATCAATTGCACCACAAGTGCATATAAAAGCATGGAATGCAGTCTTTCTCATTTTGGAGTTCTTTAGACTTAAATTTCTCCTCTGTGACCCAAAATCTCTTCTTTAAAATTTACTGCCAAATAGCGAATAATTTTTTTTATTTACTATTCTGACTGTATGTAATTTCTTAATAGTCTGGAGTTTATCTTCAAGTAACAAAAATGTAATGCTTCTAAAATGTTTCGTTATTTTTCAATGTGGTACAAGACTCCCATAATTATTTTTCAATGTGGTCAGAGATTACCATAATGCCTGGCATACTGTGGTGAGGGTTACTTTTTTCATGAGCATATATGCTGATTCTTTCAGGTATCTTATTTTCCATTGTTGTTTTCATTTGACTAGCACTAAGACCAAGACATTAGTCCAAATAGATTCATCTATAATAATGATAGCTCCTCATCTCAGCAATCCAAACAGAAACAAGTAAATTCTAACACTAAAATTTTAAAATAAATAAAAATGAGTGCAAGTGTCTGATAACCAAACTTAAGAAATATAAAACACATTACATCAACTCTTAAAATAAGACACTATGGTTGGGACACTAACATAGAGATGGGTAGTGTGTGCCTTAAGTCTTTTATGACCAGCAATGGGGTAATATGAATAAAATAAATAAATGAAAACATTTGGTGTCAAGTGTCAACAAATCAGAGGTTGAGAAATTCCAGTCACGGTTCTATCTTAATGGTCACAATTTGGATTGAGGATAGTTCTTGACTGCCTATTAACAGGGACAGATTATCCATTGGGGTAGTTCTGATGACACTCTTTAGAGGTGCCAGCTACATTTCAGTGGACAGTTGGTAGTCAGATTTTGTTCCCAAGTGTCACCTAAGTTACCCAAACTGTGCAACAGGAACCTTGAAATAAACTGAAATATTAGATTGGTGCAAAAATAATGACGTAATAATGTCGTTTTTTAACGTAAAAAAAAAAACGACATTATTACATCATTATTTTTGCACCAACCTAATATATTGAAATTGGGTTTCAAGTCTTCACTTTGAACCAAGGTGGTGTTTATTTTTACCAAGTGTTTCCTTGTGAGTATGCAGTGGACATTTCCAAACTTTTGTTCACACTGATGTGATAGAGATGCAATGGGGGGGATTCATTGTTTGGTCTGTGAAAAGCTAAAGGGGGCCCTGTTGTAGGGTCACAAAAATAACCATTGAATACTAAAACATTTACTTAAGCAATTACTAGATTTTGCTAAGTAAAAAGCCATAAGTGTGAGAATTCCAAAAAGAATCAAATCAGGAATTCTGAAATTAAAAAAAAAAAAAATAACCCATTATAGCTCCTCACTCTTCAGAAGTCAGTCAAGGACAAAGCCTAAATAGATGCGCAGCAGTGATGAGGGGGTTGGGGAATAAGAGAATCAGCAATATAAATCTCAGACAGAATTGCTCTTCTCCAAAAATTTTTTGCCCTACTAAGGCTAGAAGGCTGTATCAGCCCTACTATTTTACAAATATAGGAAGGGTGGAAGAGATAAATTCATGCTTCTCCCAATGGCATTAATGCAAAGGGAATAGAATTGACCTCAGTTGGAATTTGAACTCTGTCGATTTTGTTTTCCACACTGTAAACCATTATAACCTGCATCTCCACAAAGGTGTACTAGAAAGCAAAAAGTCCAAATCAAACAAAAAGTGGGTAGTATATATATATGATTTGTGAAAAGTGTTAAACATGCATTTGTATGGACATTCATATTCCTCCGATCTGTACCAGTTCCAAATTGATTATTCACTACCAAACAAATAATACCTCCAGAGCAGTGATTCTCAACCACTGTGCCACAAAATATTATTATGGCATACACACGTGTGCATATGTGTGTGGAAGTTTGGGATTTCAATACAAAAGGAATATCCCACACTAGCTAAAAAGGCTTTATCAGTTTTCGTGCAATTTTCTACTTCTTATTTATGTAAATTAGGCTTCTCAACCCTAAATAATATAAAAATAATAAGTGAGAAAGACTACGCTCAATGGCAGAAGGAATGAGGGTCTGCTTGTCACACATTTGAACAAACATTGAAGAAATCACGAAAAAACACCAAGCACAGGTTTTCATCTAAATAAGCTGCACAAATAGTTGAATAGAAATATTGAAATAAGTAAGTTCACATTTGTCTTGTGTATTTTTTAAATCTATGGTTTTATTTCATAGCATTTAAATGTATAGTATTTAAAAATTTTGCTAATTGTGCCATGATATTTTCATTTGCTCTCAGGCATGCCATTGCTTAAAAAGGTTGAGAAACACTGCTGTAGAGAGACACATAAGGAGAAGAACCATGGATCAAGTGTCCAACTGTACCAGAGGCAATTTATTTTTAAAATAACTTGATTGAACAATAACATTTTCATTTGAAGCAAAAAATAAATAAATAAAAAAATACTTTTTTCAAGTTTAAAATACCAACTTTTCCAAAGCAATTTGTCCATTGTAATTCTACTGAAAACATTTATTCTTACTGAATTGATGAGAAGATCTGAAATAAGTTTCAGAAATTGAAAAGATAGATATAACAAATCATCAATGTATGTGTGAGATTTTTTGTCTTAGAGAGTAATGAAAAGACAAGTCTTTAATCTCTCACAAGTAACATTTACATTTTATTTAACTCTGGACTTCATCAATTACCATCACCCAATGAGAATATGTGTTTGTGTGTGTGACCTAGGGTACTTTCCAAATAAGTACCCTGCATTTCCATGTGCATGTAAAAGAGATTGTCTTTTTTTCCATTCCGAGTCCTAAATAATTTCTGTTTTATTTTGTCAACTTAATTCTTCAAAAAAAAAAAAAAAAAAATGAAGTACAATTACATTTTATTCAATTATATATTCACCATTATTTGCAAAGACTTGCTGCTACTTATCAGACAACAACTTTGGTAACTTTTGAGTAAAATTCTCCCAGGTTTTGATGTGAAAACGTTTTCAACAAACTCTTAAATCTGGTTTTCATGAGAAAGTTTTCCACCTCCAAGTGTTTTACAGCAATTGAAAAAGGTAATAATTGGTTGATGCAAAATGGTGGATGTTATAGAACAGTCTAGCCGCATTCAAAAATTTTTCTTGCGTTATCCTTGCTGTATGAAGTTTTGTGTTATCATGGCATACAACATTTTTCCTTTAATACACTGTATAGGAGGCACAGTGGAGTAATGGATAGTGGCTTGGATTGTGGAATCGGAGAGCCGAGTTCAAATTCCAATCATATCCATTACATTTATGTGCTAATACCCTTGGGAAATGTATGAATCATCTTCTCCCCACCAGCTATGGGTAAATAGCAGGACAGATCAGGTTCTATAGCCTTGGATGGCAACTGGTCTACTGCAGAAAGAAATGGCAACCCACTGCAGGAAAAAATCTGCCTCATCAGTCATGTATCAAAAGATACATGATCGTCTAAGCGTGTATTACACATGACACATCACTGACTGACACTGTATACATTATCACTGCTGGGTTACAAAAAAAAAAAAAAAAGGTATGTTTTTGTATCCCAAATCTATTCTTAAGTGCTATGCACAATTATTAGTTGGATGATGCATTTGTCATTACAATTGGTTCTCCAAAACAGACATTGCTTATAACTCAATCTAATATATCTGTCATATGGTTTTTCCCACACATTTAGCTGAGCCAATTACATGTTTATGTTATAATATATTTAAGGAACAGTTAGTATAAATGATACCTTCATCATTAAGATTGGTTCCACCCCCACCAAAAAAAAAAAAAATAAAAAAAAAAAAGACAATGCTTACAACTCAACCTAATATATAGTTTTCCCTAGACATACATATCTTAGGTGCAACTGGGCTGGTCATTTGTTTACATACTGAGGCAGCCACTAACAACAGGTGACTCAGGGATTACTACTCCTGGCTATTAATTTAGGTCGACTGCACCTGGTTTCTCTGAAGAACATTGAGTACAAGGTCTATTGTGGCATCATCTGCAGTGAACCACATACTCAACCTTGTTTCACATTTCATGTTGCAGGCGTATAGATAAATATTTACTAAGTGTGTAAAACTTTAGGTATTTTAAATCAATTCATCCAATTTTCACTGTTATCAGTAAAACTGACAACCGTCAATCAGTTTGGCTGTTCAAGACAAACAAAATGATTTGAATTAATAACCAAAATAAAGTTTGGTTTACACATGCAATTTTGTTACCAAGCAGATCTTTATTGATTTGGAGAATTTTGAAATTTTTCTGGGAAGCTATAAAAAGAGAAATAAAGTTTTTTTTTTTTTTTTTTAAATGAAGTTGATGGACCAATGTTAAGTTTAGAAACTAAAAGACATGTTAAGGAGAAGAACACGGAAATGAAGCTTTCAAAGGAATAAAATGAAACGCTTATTTTGAAAAATCTTTTGTAGCAAATACAAATGTCATCTAGAATAGACATATTGGTGAAAATTATTAAACTCGTAAAATAAGTGTGCCGGTTCAAATAGACATTTCGACTGGAATGTTATTATTCCTGGAACAAAAATTATTAAAATAAATAAATAAGCGTGCCAGTTCAAATAATGTTTAGCCTGGAATTTCATTATTCCTGGAACGAAAATAGATTCAGAGAAAAATACTAAAATTAATAAATAAGCAGGATATACCAAATGTGGTGTAATATTAACAACTGGTTAGGAGTATAGTGAGAGCTGTTTCTCTATTGGGGAGGGGGAGGGAGTCAAATAATATAACATTTATGCAGATGACTATGACAGACAATTAAATGAGCTCCAAATATTTTTAATCAAAATAGTTTTTTTTTTGTTTTTTCTATCAATTCACCTTAAACAAGGCAATAATGCCACTAAGACGCAAGGGGCTACTGGGAGTAAAAGAGAATGAAAAGACTTTAGGATTGGGTTTCTGGTTTCTTCTAAACAGGAAACAAAGGATAAATCTCTACTCATGTTCAAAAGACAAGGAAAGAGTGTAAACTGAACAATAGGTGACCCTATCTACTCCTATTAAGAAAAATAAATAGCAAATAAAATTTTAGAGTTTTGGTGGAGACATTAGAAGTATAAAGTTGAAGTAGACTTTAGAAGGAACTGGAGACCCAATCCTAAACAATAAGCAAAAGATAAAGCTCTACTCCTGTTCAGAAGACTGGGGAGGATTGTAAACCTGGCAATAGGCAAACCTATCTACTCCTATTAAATCTCAAAAAGACTGCTTCAATGATAGTAGACAAAGCACAACAACAAATTAACATTCAAATAAATAGGAAAAGATATTAATCAAGTGATTTGTTTTTGTATATCTTGATCTCAAGTTAGCTTGCAAGAATGATCAAGAATTTGCTGTAAAAGACTGAATCAGCCTTGGGTGAACTGCTTTTGGAAATTGTGCAACTATGCTGAAATCAAAAGTGCCAATGCACACTAAAACATTCTTCCTGTTACTTTTATAACCACAGTATACAATAATGTGTGTCATGATGTCAATTCCACACACTGTATATTTCTCTACAAGCTACATTTAATTGCAGATATACTCCATAGTGGACTAAAAGCAGTGACAATCACATTTTACATATATAAACAATGGGTTGTTATTGCTAGTAGGGGTGAAAGAAAATAGAATAAATTTCAACAAGGCAATATTTTCATGTGTTTTATATATGGCTAATAAGTGATTGATGAACAAGAAATAAAATTTTCCTCTATGGATGCAAAAATAGCTGAAAAAGAAAGAAAGCATTAAAATCTATTAGGAGTTTTGTGTGAGAGAAAGTCAAGTCAAGTAGGGGTAATCCCACGATTTCAAAATGAATGGTAAAAGCACCACAAAATTGTGCCTCAATGCATTTGACTCTTGTACACCATGTTGGGAAAAGTGTGCATATGTGTTAAATGTAAGTAATATTCTTTTTAATCTTCTTATATAAAAATTTGACTGAAAATTTCAATAAGTTTCCATAAGATTTTTCTCCCAATTACCAGAAAATTTACTACAAAATTACCTAAATTTTATTTTCAAAATATGCAGAGAATAAAATTGCAACAGCCTGAAAGCCAATTCCAATTTTGACCTGGATGAAATATTTGATATTCTGAAATAAAAATTTATAATTTTTCAGCTACTTTGTGATATAGTAAAACTCATATCAGGACACACTTCTGTGTTTGATGCTATGATAAGATTCAGTGTAATGAAAGAGTCTATTGCAATTGGAGGTTTTTGAGAGGAGTTGGACTGTGGGTCTGAGAAGCTGGATGGTCTTTTGGAGAAAAACAGCACGTTTGACATGACATATTGGTAATGCTTCAGCATAGATCAGAGCAAGTGCAGCACCATGGGCATTAACATAGACCATTAGTGATTGTCTACTTGCTGCAGGGCTACTGTAATACATGTAACTCATTCCACACCACAATACCATTATGCACGTGTCCATTGGTATCAGGAGAGAGTCACTTGTAGGATTGAATGACATCTTGTGAGTGATAGATCAATGTCATACACAAAAATGACTGTCATGCAATGTCTTCAATAGTGTATATAGTAAATAATATTTATGATATTCAAAATTATTTGAAAAATTTAAGACTTTTGAAGGTTTTAAAAAGAAATTGCTTTTGAAATTATTGCTGAAGTTGATTAAAGTTAACAAATAAATCAGTTTTCAAAAGTTTATATAATATTGATTTAATTCAATAAGTTAAGAAAAGTTCAAATGACTTCTCAAATCTGGTTAGCAAACTCAAGAATTTGCCATCAAAATGCTCTTCAAAGATTAATTCAGAAGAATAAATTTAAGTTTAATAAATATAATAGATTTTGAGACTAGAAATAACCCAATTTTTTAAAAAATGAATCAGATTTTTCTTTTGTATTTTTAAAAAATTGCTAACTGAAAAAATAAAGCAAGTTTGACACAAACAGATTTTCGTTTGTCAGGTACAGTTATCTCCCCTTCATGAGATAATAAACAGAACAGTCCAATGGGACTGTTCTGTTTATTATCTTAATTTCTTAGAGCTTTTATACTGGTATATGACTTTTTACCTAAACTGTAAACCTTTTTTATTTAACTATTTCACGTATCTTTTTCATCTTAACTCTGACAACTCTGCGTGATGAAGAAGCCCACATTCTTTGGCCAAAAATATCTTCCTCACTGCTCAAACAGGATTGAGACAGATATGGCAATCTTGGTTGCATCTGGCTGTTGGATGCTTGGTCTCTCTAGATCCACCTTGGTTATGCCAGTTTGATCATTGAGATACTGTCATTGCCTATTCTGCCTTTGGGGATTTGGTTGCATTCAATCTGATCCCTCCTTATCAACCTTATCACCATGGGTAGCCCTACAGGAGTTGAAACTTTGCTCTTGAAATCACAGGGACATGCAAACCCTCTACCACGATAAGGAACGGCAATATATTTTTGAATGGATGTCAGTGTGAACAGTTCATTATCAAATGTATCAATTTTGACTTATTTCAAATATTTTTAGCAACAATAATAAAAAGTGTTCTCATTTATTTGATAACTTTAGACTGTTGCACTTTTATTTACTTATACATTTTTTCTATTATATTGTCATTAAAATTCCAGTAATATACAGTTTGTAATAATATACACAAAAACTGGCAATTCAAATATGCCAAACTAAAGTCATAAAGTGCTTCCTTCCTAAGTAAAAATAAATAAAAACAAAATACTTAATAAGGAACAACAAAAATATTGTATGCAGATGTTAGGATTTCAGTAAGAATGAATCTGTCCATAAAAAAAAAAGGGGGGGGTGGAGAGAGAGAGAGAGAGAGAGAGAGAGAAAAAAAAAGTTGCTTCAGAGTTCCTTGTGGAATTAGGGGCCCTGAAACTTAGATCTGCCACTGAGGAGATATTGATTTTTTTTTCTTTCTTCTTAAACAGTGAAATTAATGTCTACTGTCCAAGAGTATAGAAAGACTTTATTAAAGAAAATTTAGCTCAGTAGAATTCCAATATTCTAGGCTGATAAATGTTTCACTTACACACACAAAAAAAAAAAAAAAAAAAAAATTATATATATTATATATATATATATTATATATATATATATATATATATAGCTCTGAATTGTATATATATATTATATATAGCTCTGAATTGTAACATACAAAACCCAATAAAACAAAGATACTATTTAATTTTAAATGCTTTTAGTTGCTTTTATTTGTTTTTATCAATATGCATAATATTGTCTGAAGGCAAAAAACTTTTTCGATGAAAAATGAATTTTTAAATGAATTAATTATTATTTAATAAATTATTTTATTATTTTTACATAAATTTACTAAAAGTTGTTAAATATTCTAAAATTAGCGGTACTGATGAATCCTGTATATAATGGTTTTTTTAGGGACCTGTATCTGTCCAGATTATAAATAGCACAAGGTTTTTACAGTCAGCGAACCAGAAGTGAGAATAATCTTACTGTTTTTTACCCTATGTGGGGGAAAAAAAAAAGGTTAAATCAAATGTACGGAGGCCCGGAAGAAACATGATACAATAAAAACATCACATGACTTGATTTGT